>JAVIAB010000124.1:36321152-36921152 GCA_032433765.1 Megaustenia siamemsis
TCAGCTCTGGTGCTGTGAGGTGTACCTTCATCTCCGGGTAGACATGTGATTTTATAATTTCAATATGTGGTTTATAATTTCACAAATTCACATTGCGGGAAGATCTTACGGTCTGTTGTTTGATGTGCGACGGGGATAATCCGACGACTAACTCGGAATTGAAGTCAACAACGATGTCCTAACATCATCAAGCGCTATACATTTTAAAAAATATATGACTATCATCATTTTCAGGAGGGCGTGAACTTCCAGTCAATGTGGTGGATAGGTGGCAGGAACCATTGAAGGTTATGTATGAAAAGTGTTCCTTGTTGCAGTTTCTTTATATACCAAGTCCGACTTGTTGCAGGAGCTACTGAGTTAAGTGCTCTGTGCACACCGCGAGCTGTGCGTTTCATCCGTCTTGATCGTGTTTCGATATTCCAATTGTTTACGATGAATGATGATATCGTATGACAGGGAACAGTTAGATGTGTTCTCTTTCTGTGCGGTTTCGCCTTATGTCTTTTGGCGTGTGCTGAGACTGCTATGATGGGGACTACAGCTACCTTTCTTTGTTTGGGAGATAAGTTATTAATTCGGATAATTACATTGGCACAGGCGGTTGAGCAATTATGGATTTTAATTCGTTTGTAGTGATACCGGGGCCTTCCATAACCATAAATAAACCAAATGTAAGGTAAAAAAAAGTAAAGTACCCCCGTCATGCCAAGTGGCGCATAGGGAATATGGTGTTAGTGACCATAAATTTTATAGACCTTAGGCATATGATTTTTGGGGTAATGTGGTCGGTATTACGCTGGTGCCGCTTTTCTTTCCCAGAAAAAAATCCTGTACCCATTAAAGGCTGGGTGAACCGGAAGCCGTCGGTTGGAATCGAACCCTACCTCTAGTCCTTTGTAGTCCCGTTTACTAACCACTGAGCTATCGCAGCTCCCAGACCAAATGTACACGCACGTAATTGTCTTTAATGTAAAGGCAGCATGAACACTTTCTTAAACGTATTTTTTAAATTGACCCTATCGGAATGAGTACTGGAAGTAAACAAAAAGAAACCAAAATAACACATATTACACCACACACACACACACACACACACACACACCCACACACACACACACGCACTCACCCCCTCCCCACACACACACAGACAGTGACCAAGACGCAACATCACCAAATCATGAACTTGTCTATTTAAATTTTATTTTAAATAGTACTTTTTTCCAATTTTTATAAACAAATAAAAAATACAAAGGTTTACACATCTGCTTTTCTAAATGTGCACATAATTAATTATTTTTTTACGCCATGAAGTTAAGTTTAAGGAATCGCCTTTGTTGCTGTGAGCGTGAATGCTATTAATTTCGATCCTTGCACTTCTTATTTTGTTTAAACAGTTTCCTGGTAGCCTCGTGTTTGGCTTGTGTTTACGATACACAATTAAAAAAGAAACATACACATGGAAAAAAAAAAAAGTAAAGTACCCCCGTGACGAAGGAATTAAAGATAAATTCGCAGTCACAATATCAAACAAATACCAAGTCCTCCAACAACTAGAAAATACAATAAATATAGAAGATCATTGGAAACAGGTAAAAAATATATGGAAAGAGACATGCGAAGAAACACTGGGGAAAAGAGAACGCCAGAATAAGGCATGGATGACAGCAGAGACCCTGGATAAAATTAAAGAAAGAAAGAACAAGAAAGCAGGCATAAATAAAAGCAAAACAAGAAGTAATAAAGCCAAGACACAGGAAGCTTACACAGAGGTGAACAAAGAAGTGAGAAGATGCATTAAAAGGGATAAGAGGAAATATATAGATGAATTAGCTAAAGAGGCAGAAGAAGCAGCAAATAAAGGGAATATGAAAGAACTGTACAACAGCACAAAGAAATTAGGTGGAAAATACAAACAGATCAACGCCTTTATCAAAGATAAGAAAGGAAATCTGCTTAGTAATATAAGGGAACAAATGGAGAGATGGAAAGAGCACTTTGAAGAACTTTTGAACAGACCCGGCTCAAATAATCCTCCAGATATACTACCAGCAGAGGAAGAATTACACGTTAACTGCGGAAAACCAAGCAAAGAAGAAATAATGAAAGCCATCAAACTATTAAAAGATGGTAAAGCCACAGGACCAGATGAAATTCCTTCGGAAGCCATCAAAGCAGATATTATCACCTCTACCAAGATGTTACATAATCTATTGGATAAAATTTGGGAGAGGGAAGAAATACCTAAAGACTGGAGAGAAGGTTATATGATCAAACTACCAAAGAAAGGAAGTTTACAGGAGTGCACTAATTATAGGGGAATTATGCTACTATCAGTGCCAGGAAAAATATTAGGCAGAATCATTCTGGAGAGACTAAAGGAGGCTATAGAGAAACACTTGAGAGATGAACAAGCAGGTTTTAGGAAGAACAGATCATGTGCTGATCAAATAACTACTTTACGTATAATAGTTGAACAAAGTTTAGAACTAAAATCCCCACTTTATATTGGATTCATAGATTACGAAAAGGCATTTGATAGTTTAGACAGAAGAATGCTTTGGAAGTTGCTGAGTCATTATGGAATCCCCATAAAGTTTATTAACCTGATAAAAACAATGTATGAAGGAACAAAATGTAGTGTGGTGCATGAAGGACAGCTTACAGAAGCATTTGAAATAAGAACAGGAGTAAGGCAAGGATGCCTTCTGTCTCCATTTCTCTTTCTACTGGCCATAGATTGGATTATGAAAATAACTCAAAACAACAGAAATGGGATCCAGTGGTCACTGACCAAACAACTTGATGATTTAGACTTTGCTGATGACATAGCACGCCTATCACACAGCCACAACAGATGCAAGATAAAATGAGTATATTAGATGAGAGATCACAACAGCTAGGACTAAAGATTAATAGAGATAAGACCAACATTATGAGAATTAATGCAGTTGGCAATAACCAAATAAACTAGGAGAAATACCTCTACTAGACGTACAATCTTATATATATCTGGGCAGTAATATAGATAAAGAGGGAGGAACAGAAAACGATACCAAAATAAGGATATCAAAAGCAAGAGGAGCTTTCATTGCACTGGGAAACATATGGAAATCCAAAGAAATTAGGCTAAATACAAAAATACAAATTTTCAACTCCAATGTTAAGTCGGTTCTATTATATGGCTGTGAAACATGGAGAATAACAAAATTGACAATCACGAAGGTACAGACTTTCATTAATGGATGCTTGCGCAGAATAAAGGGATGGAAATGGCAGGACAAAGTCACTAACGTGGAGTTATGGAAATGTACCGGTCAAATACCAGTGGATAAAGAAATACAGCGAAGACAATGGCGATGGATAGGACACACACTACGGAAACCAACTGAGAGTATTACACAACAGGCCCTTTTTTGGAATCCCCAGGGGAAAAGACAAAGAGGAAGACCAAGGAATTCTTGGAGAAGACAGATTGATGCAGAGATGAAGATGATGGGGAAGACATGGAATGATCTTAAAAGAATTGCAAAAAACAGAACGACTTGGAAAGTGTTTGTTGAAGACCTATGCTCCACTGGGAGCTAAAAAGGTAGAAGAAGAGACCCCCGTGACGCCAAGTGGCGTATAAGGAAATATGGTGTTAGTGACCAGATATTTTACAGACATTATTTTTGGGGTAATGTGGTCGGTATTACGCCCGTACTGCTTTACTTTCCCAGAAAAAAATCCGGTACCCATTTAAGGCTGGGTGAACCCGGAAGCCGTCGGTTGGGATCGAACCCTACCCCATGTCCTTTGTAGTCCAGTTCACTAACCACTGAGCTATCGCGGCTCCCAGCCGCACATGGGTTACAATAAAATTATTAAATGTATAAGTAATTTAAAGATTTTCATGAACTTAATAACGTGTTAATGACCTCTTCTTTCTTTCAACTCCTTGTTGATCATAGGTCTTCGACGATGACTTTCCAAGCCTTTTAAGATCATATGATATCTTCTTTCATCTTTTCTTCCACCTGTCTTCTCCAAGAATATTTTGGTCTTCCTTTTTGTCTCTTCCGCTGGGGATTCCAAAAAGGGCCTGTAGTGTAATACTCTGAGATGGCTTCTGCAATGTGTGTCCTATCCTGCATCATCATCTTTGTTGTATCTCAATGCCTACTGGTACTTGACCGGTATTTTCTATAATTCGACGTTAGTGATTTTGTTCTGCCATTACCATCCTTTTATTCTGCGCAAGCATCCATTAATGAAGGTCTGTATCTTCATGATTGTCATTTTTGTTATTCTCCATGTTTCAAAGAAATACAACAGGACTGTCATTGCATTTTTTTTTTTGTATTTAATCATAATTTCTGTTGTTTCCATATGTTACTTAGTTTAACGAAGGCCTCTCTTGTTTTTAGTTTCCTTATTTTAGTATCATTCTCTGTTCCTCCTTATGTGCCTATATTACTCCCCAGATATATGAAAGATGTTGAATGACTTAGTCACTGTTGTTATTATTATATTCTGGTGTTTTCTATGTATATATTTGTTCATTAACAGGGAATACTTCATCTACATTATAGTAAAGGTTCTCTCTACGCCTTGCTGGGCTTATTAAGAATTTGGTGTTAGCAACTATATTTCTGCGACTACGGTACATCAAAGTGATGTGGTCGGTATCACGCCAGGGCGCCTTTACTTCCAAGAAAAGTCTATACCGATTTAATAGAGACTGAGTAACCTCGGGGCCTTATTGGTCCGAAAAAAAAACAGTCCACCACATCTGAGAATCGAATCTGGACCTTTCAGAGCAAACTGAGCCACCGATACTCGTCATTTACATTACGTGTAGCTTATTTTATTGTAGGGTAATCGTTGTTTAAAAATAAATGTCTGTTTAAAAAAAATATAAAAAGTAAAGGTTTCCTCCACGCCTTGCTAGGCGTATGGGGAATATGGTGTTCGTCATCATGTGCCATACCAGTTGGCGTAGGCGATCATGTCCCTCCACAATCTTCTATCTACAGTGTATCGTATCAGTTCTATTGTTGACTGTTTTCCATGCCATGACACCAAGCTATCCATTATTTTCTCTCTTTGTTGTCCGCGATCTCTCTTTGTTTTTATTTTGCCAGTTGTAACCAAGTATTCCAACTTTCCTCTTCTCATAATGTGCCCGAAAAATGTTGATTGCTTCTTTCTGATGTTTTTTTTTAAAGAGCTCCCTTTTTGTGTTGGCCTCTTTGAGAACTTCCTCATTGGTCTTTTTAGCTGTCCAGGGAACTTTCAACATTTTTGTGAGAAATCCCATCTCTGTGGCCTCTAATCGTCTTTTCATTTGTTTGTCTACTGTCCATGATTCTCTTCCATAGGTTAGAATTGGTTCTATATAGCACCGATGAACTCTCTTTCACATTTTTATTGACTTAGATATGTTGCATAAGATATTTTTTTCATTTTCTGAAATGCTATTTTGGCCTGAGCTATTCTGCTTTTTATTTCTGTGGTGCATCTCAAGTTTAGTGACCATATTTTTCAATGACCACGGCACATTTTTAGGTGACGTGGTCGGTATCACGTCAGGCCGCCTTTACTTACCAGAAAAAATCTCTGGCACCAGTTTTTAGAGGCTAGGTGAAAAAAAATCCGCCACTGCTAGGGATCGAACCCTGATCCCTGTGGTCAGGAAGCGAGCATGATAACTACTCAGCCACAGTAGCTCCCTAAAAAAAATTATAAAATTATAGCTGACTCATGTTTCATAATATTGATACTTGTTTATTTTCAAGGGCTGCTTATTTGATGTTTATATGCCTCGTTTGTTTTAGAAATTACAGTATATAAATTGGACCTGGTTTATTTTTACGGAAGGTTTTTCAATTAAATTCTGCCTAGTTTATGTCATTGAATGTTTTATGTAAATCTACTTGATTTATTTAAGTGATTTTTAAAATGTAAATTCTGTCTAGTTTTATTCAGTGATTATTTTAGGTAAATTCTGCTTCATGTATGTCATCATCATCGAGTGCCTTCTCCGCAACGAAGGTTGGCTACCATGGATCGCCATTCCACTCTGTTTCTTGCTTTGATGGTGCAGACTGTCATAGATTGACTTGTCCATGTCTTGATGTTACTCGTCCATGTTAGTCTTGGTCTGTCTCTGCCTCTTTTACCTTGTATTTTCCCTTCCAATATTGCTTTTAGTAGGCTGTTGTGTCTTTTAACATGTCCCAAAAATTTCATTTGTCTTGTCTTAATTGTATTTAGTAGTTCTCTTTTTATTTTCAGTTGTTTTAAAACTTCATCGTTTGTTTTCTTTTCTTTCCATCCAATTCTACCTATTCTTCTATAAATCCACATTTCAAAGGCTTCAATTTTCTGTTCTGTTTTCTTGTCTAATGTCCATGTTTCTGCACTATACAGGAATATTGAGAAGATGTAACATTTTGCCATTCTTAGTTTCAGTCCTGCTGATATTTGTTTGGTTGTTAGTATATTTTTCATGTCATTAAAATTACTTTTTGCCATACCTATTCTTTTGTTTATTTCAATTTTACATTTTCCATCATTGGTTATAGTATGTCCCAGGTAGTTGTCATGTATGTCAGTGTGTGTTTATGTAAATTTTGCCAGATTTATTTCAGTGGTTGTTTTATGTAAATGCTGCCTGACTTATATTCAATAATATTTTAAGTCAATTCTGTTTGGTTTGTCTCGATGACGTTGTAATGTAAACGTGCATGATTTATTTCAGTGACTTTATGTAGCTTTTGCCTGATTTATTCGAGTGATTGTTTTTGTAAATTCTGTCAGATTTATTTCAGTTATTGTTTTCAGTATATTCTGAAAGAATTTTTTCATTGATTGTTTTATGTTAATTTTGTCTGTTTATTTGAGTGACTGTTTTATGTAAAATATGCCTGGTTTATTTTAATTACTTTTTAAAGTCAAATCAAGTTTTTGATCTGGTTTATTACAGTTACTTTTTTAAAATGTAAATTATGCCTGGTTTATTTCAGTGACTTTTTAATCCATTTAATTCTGTTTAGTTTATTTCACTGATTTTTTAAAAATATAACATCTCTCTGATATATTTCAATAAATATTTTATGCAATTTTTATCTGACTTATGTCAATGATTGATTATAGCAAACTCTACTTTATTTCAATAAATAATTTAAAAAATTTATTTTAATGACTGTTGTAAGTAATTTCTGAAAATTTTCATAATTATTCTAAGTAAACTCTGAATGATTTTGACGTCAGTTTGGAGTCAACAAATTACACATAATGACTCAGTGTATCAATGTATCTTTACTCATATTAAAAAATTCTCTGATTTGGTATATCATCTTCTTAGTGCCGGTCCCAGACAGACCAAAGCAGTCAACACGGCTATAAGGGACTAACTTACTCATCCTTGTACGCGAAATGTCTGTTGACATTGAATATAACAGGTTTAAACAGTGCAAATGTAATTGAGAACTGCACCAAAGAATAGTTTATAGTGCAGAGAAAGAATGAAAAGAAAATACAGAAACGAAATACTTTGATCTTGTGCTCGGTCTTAGTGTGGGAATTAATTTGATATTTATCCGTGTTTAATGTTAACTTTAATTAAGAGGATATCAAAGCACCAAATAACTTTTATTTTTTACAATATATTTTAATGGGAGAAATGCCATTTTTTGTTAAATATTAAATTACAAAATTCTAGTAATTTAAGAAGAAAACGCCAGAACGGAAAAGGTAAATGGCTGGCTTGTCGATAAAATGATCATGAGTTCTATCTCAGCTTAACGCTCTCATGTAGATCCAGTAGTAAAAGCAGACTCACTGATTTAGAGGAAAGATTAGCAAGGAGGAAGCACTGGTTTCCTCATCTCAGTGCTGTGGCCCATTATGATGACATTTAATACCACCCCCTGAATCCACCGTCATCTTTACTATTTTATGTTACAGGAAATCACATACCTTCAATCTATGATTGTTTCTATCCTGCTTTACATTTATCTTCTTATTACTGTCCTTATATGTGGACAAACAAAGACACCAGTGGTCAACATATCGAGTAGTCTCTTACAGAACAACAGCAATATAGGCCACCCTGCTTCATTCCTCTTCTTATTACTGTCCTTGTATTTGGACAAAGACACCAGTGGTCAACATAACGAGTAATCTTTTACAGGAGAACAGTGATATACACTACCCTGCTTTATTTCTCTTCCTATTACTATTCTTGTTTATGTATGAGTATGTATGAGTATATATGAGTATGTATGTAATATCATATTCGTAAGTTATTCCAGTTGTCCGTGTTTTAAGATAAACTAATTGTTCAATTTGTGTTCACGTACCAGTTGATGAACTGGCGGGTCTAATATAACACTAATATAATAAGCTGTTTGAATGAAAGTAGCAATCCATTGAAGATATCATAAATAATTGTATATAATATACATATAATATAAATAATGTTATAAATATATAAACAATGAAAAGAGAAATACTAAACACAATTAGAACAAGACAAATGAAATTTTTGGGGCATGTTGAAAGACAAAGCAGTCTAATAAAAGTAATATTGAAAGGGAAAATACAAGGTAAAAAAGGCAGAGGCAGATCAAAACTAACATGGATGAGTAACGTCAAAAGATGGACAAGTCAACCTATGACAATCTGCACCATCAAAGCAAGAGACAGAGTGGAATGGCGCTCCATGGTAGCCTATCTTCGATGCGGAGACGGTACTCAATGATGATATATATATATATATGTAAAGTAAAGGGAACATATAAAGTAATTATATCAAAGTGCTTCGAGAAAGACGAAGAAGAGAGCGAGAGAAAAAAAACAGAGATAAATGAGGTAAAAAAAATACAGAAGGGGAAAGAAACATAGACAAATATGAAGATAAATATTAATAGAAGAAGAGAGACTTGGTGGGCAGGTAGAAATTGATAAAACCGTGAAAAGAAAGAGAGAGAAGGAGGGAAAGAGAGAACAATAAAAAGAGAAAATTAACAATAAAGAAAGTCATAAACAGATTGAAAGACATAGAAAAACAAAAAGAGAGATGTAAGCAGTTTCAAAGAGAGTCTTGTTGATGGACTAGCAAAGCATGCTACAGATGATGGGAAGTCTCTGCGGCAGGAGCTCATGAATGGCTATCAGTGAATGTGATAACCTGTGTGTGCTGTCCTGAACACGCTGGAGTACACGGCAATGAAATAACTAATAAACTCTGGAACTGAGTGAGGCCTAACTGGACAAAGAGGACATTGCCAAATGTGTTCCTCTTTCCTTGAGAGAAGAGTACAAAGATGTATAAATAGCTTACATAAAGTGAACAAAGAAAGAAAGAAACAACGCGATCAACAGATGTACAAAAATATTAGCCTACATATGGACAAAAAGACAGACACACACACACATATATTTATATAAGCAGGCAGGCAGATCACCAAACATACTAATATGAACGTCGACAAACAAACGGTAGAGACAAATCATTAGATCATTAGATATAAAGACAGAGCAACTGATAGACAGATTTACCAGTAGGCACATAAACAGGTAGACAGACCAAAAAGCAGAAATGGAAAGTGATGGAACAAAATAAAGAAAAGACAAGGACAAATGTCTTTGACTAGACACATAAATGTCCTGTGGTTGGCAGAAATTGTCCGTAGCTCCTGAAAGCCAAAATCAAAGTGGAGACAAACGTCGGTAAAGATTGATTATTTGAGTCTCAAGAACGTCTGTTTATTTTTTGGCTTCTCAGACACCTCTTTCCCACTACTGTCGTAGCCTGGGAACGTACAGAAAGGTTGTAAATTTCGCGCCCTCTAGTGGCGACCTTTGTGAGGCCTAACCGTTCAGACCAGATTAAATCGTTGTATACAAGATATGTTAGGTATGTTATCCATTTTAACAAGAGATGTTAGGAGTGAATGGAGAAGAAGTGAACGAAGAAAAGATTTGTGAAGTTATGGCCAGATTGTTGTGAGATGACATTACAGGTAAAGTACTTCTTCTGCTTTCCTTCCTCATCTGCCTTTCAGCGTCGAAGGGAGATATCATTTGCGGTCTTTTGCTCTTCTGTTCGCCTCTGCTGCTGTTATGTTTCCTAGTGCTTCTAATATTCAATCGATCCATCTCTTTTGTGGTCGACACTTTGTCTGGTGTTCTCACGTTTGTTGAAGGCTCGTTGTGTTTTGATCTTTCTGCCTTGTCACGTGGCCAAACCATTTTATCTGTTGTTTCCTTATATATTCTATGGCGGGGGTTATTCCTAGCTTTTTTCTCAATTCTTCATTTCTGACCTTATCTCTCAGGCTGTTTCCTGTCATTCGTCTAACACATCTCATCTATGTAGAGGTTATTTTTCTTATTGTTCATGCATCTAGGGTCCAGGTATGGCATTGGTAGCACAACGTTGGGATGAAGATTGTATTGTATAGTGTTCGTTTTGCCTCCAGAGTTATTTCCTTGTTGGACAATAGTGGTAATAAATTTCCAATGATTTGATAAGCTAAGGTAAAGTACAATATATTGAAATAAAAAGAATATTTATGAAGATAAAAGACGTTTGATGTATTTAATGCTAAATGATAAGGCAGTTGAGAAAAATAACAAGTGAATGAATAAAATATTTCATAAAACAAAGTTTTAAAAGAAATTAATTATTGTTAATACATCACATTGCAGCACAAAATAAAGATTATCTAAAATAATAATTAGTATTAATCAATGTTTTCATTGTTTATTGTGTTACAAAGGACAACAAACAAACAGTTCTAGCTATCACTTCAGCAACACTGTACATCTTTCGTCTGCTGAAGACAAAAAGTGTCTCAAAAGGAAGAAAGAAAGAAAAGAACAAGATAAGGAGTAACATTAATGTCAATAACAAAAATCAGTAAAATGAATATAAATAAATGAATATATGAATATGTGTACGGTGGTAACTCGTACTCGTAATTTGAATTTAATTCGTGGCAGGAGGTCATTCCAACCTTTAATTATATATATACTGGAAGGACTCATCAATTTTCCCCTATTAGAAATAATGGAAAACGAATTAGTTTCTCTGACAACATATTTCATTAAACGTAAACAGCAAAAAACACATACTTTCGGGTAAATAAACAACACCATTAAATGCCCTAAGTAAGAAAATAAGGTAATTTCCTAGTTTGATCAGATATATTATTTCAGTTTGGAAGAGTGATGTCCCCTAAAATATGTCTGCCAAAATACAGTGGTTCTACGCATTCTTGGCGTTGGGGTCATTACGCTGGCATGTAATCATTTCGGAGTATCTGTTGATTGGGCGTTGGGTCCAGGGGTTAGGTTTAGCTTTAGTGTTAAATATTTATAAATATATTATAACGCGTGACAAAAACGACGCCACTCGGCCTAATTATGATCTTCTGATCGAAGGGAATTGTGCGGTTGATTACCAACCCCAACGCCAAGAATGCGTAGAACCACTGTATTTTGGCAGACATATTTTAGGGGACATCACTCTTCCAAACTGAAATAATATATCTGATCAAACTAGGATATTACCGAAAATAAATTAAAACAAGAAAACAGTAAATAAAATATAAGAATAATACGTAGAAAATGATAATTTTATTTACTGTAATTTCGTTATGTGTGGTAATGTTCCGCGTAGTTGGTGATCAGGAAAAGAAAGCTTACTTGAAAGAAGCCCAGACCTGTTCATACTTTTGTAATTCTTCCCCTTTTCTTCCTCTTCATTTCAACTCCCTGTGGAGCATAGGTTCTCAAAAACACTTTTCAAGCCGTCCTGTTTCTTGTTAATCTCTTAAGATCGTTCCCTGTCTTCGTCATCCTATTCATCTGTTCCCACCTGTCATCCTAGGTTTAATTCCCTGTTACTAAGAAATTCTATTTATGGAATCAGTTTAATTGCGATCGGGACATCCCCATATCCGCTTCACCGTCCGTCTCAGCATTTCTCGAAGCGTACGCAGGACTGTTCCTGTAAGTGTTGATTATAGAGACACCTGCTGTTTATTATATTGTTGTTGTTTTTACGAAATGTGCACACCGTCCACTTCGACATCTTAAATATGGCCGCCAGCTCAGTCACAATGTACTGTTTTCATGAATCTCAATAAAGTTAAAAAAACAAAAAAACAATTAAAACAGGTGCATAACGCAAGTGTGATGGCTTGGGCGCACAACGGATGATGTTTGCAGATGTCAGATTTTTTTTTTTTCACTGCGCACATGCTGTTCAGTCTCCGGATACAAATTCTCACGAATTTAGAATTTAAATTTTGGAACTTTAAAAATTAGAGTCATTCGAAGTACGGGGCTCCATTGTATATGAAGAATAAATAGAGTAGGGATGAATTAGCAAGAGAAAGAGGGATTGACAAACAGTGAGAGAGGTGGTGAGACAGACATTGACAGACAGTGAAAGAAAGAAATTGACAGACATAGAGGAGAAAGACACTTTGGCAAACAGACACACACACACACACACACACACAGAGAGAGAGAGAGAGAGAGAGAGAGAGAGAGAGAAAGAGATAATGTGGTGAATAAAAGAAGAAAAACTTTTAAAGAGAATTATATAATAATCTTCATCAGCAGCATATCCAATCGTGGACGTTGCTTTTTTTTTAATTTCAAGATTTTTGTTCTCTCGTTGTCTCTGTTTTGCCTGTCTCATAAAGTGTAGTCTGGAAGAAGCCTTTAATGCCTTGGATTTATCACTTTCAGGGTTCTGTTCTGATCTATCAGTAACCATACCCTCCACTACTGACATCTCAAGGCTAATTTAAATGTTACAAAAATTATATAAACATTATTTGTGATATTGAAATAATACATGATACACAAAATACTAAATATTTTAGTGATAGTGAAACAATAAATTATACATATATAATTTTAATAGTAATGTCCTGTGTCATATGAGGATCTTGTCATAGGGAGTGAAAAATGCACTTACACCACATCACACTATACCACAGTTTTGGGCAGTGGGAGGGCCAGTGCTTCCAATCTGTCACTACATTTCCCCAACTTAATGAGCCAGGTACCTTTCCTTTTCCATCTGGTTGATTGGGGAGTGCAAAGCTGCATTTGAACCCTCGTTCACAGTTCAACAAGCTAAACATGTTACCACTCTAGTACTAACACAGTCCATTCAACATGTTACCACTCTAGTACTGACATAGTCCGCTCAACATGTTACCACTCTAGTACTAAAACAGTCCACTCAACATGTTACCACTCTAGTACTGACACAGTCCGCTCTCATGTTACTACTCCAGTACTAACAGTCCGCTCACCATGTCACCACTCTAGTACTGACACAGTCCGCTCAACATGTTACCACTCTAGTACTGACACAGTCCGCTCACCATGTTACCACTCCAGTACTGACACAGTCCGCCCATAATGTTACCACTCCAGTACTGACACAGTCCGCTCACCATGTTACCACTCCAGTACTGACACAGTCCGCCCATAATGTTACCACTCCAGTACTGACACAGTCCGCTCACATGTTACTACTCCAGTACTAACACAGTACGCTCACCATGTTACCACTCCAGTATTAACACAGTCCGCTCACCATGTTACCACTCTAGTACTGACACAGTCCGCTCTCATGTTACTACTCCAGTACTAACACAGTCTGCTCACCATGTTACCACTCTAGTACTGACACAGTCCGCTCACATGTTACTACTCCAGTACTAACACAGTCCGCTCACCATGTTACCACTCTAGTACTGACACAGTCCGCTCACCATGTTACCACTCCAGTATTGACACAGTCCGCTCACCATGTTACTACTCCTGTACTAACACAGTCCGCTCTCATGTTACCACTCCAGTATTGACACAGTCCGCTCACCATGTTACTACTCCAGTACTGACACAGTCCGCTCACCATGTTACCACTCCAGTACTGACACAGTCCGCTCACCATGTTACTACTCCAGTACTAACACAGTCCGCTCACCATGTTACCACTCTAGTACTGACACAGTCCGCTCTCATGTTACTACTCCAGTACTAACAGTCCGCTCACCATGTTACCACTCTAGTACTGACACAGTCCGCTCACATGCTACTACTCCAGTACTAACACAGTCCGCTCACCATGTTACCACTCCAGTACTGACACAGTCCGCTCACCATGTTACCACTCTAGTACTGACACAGTCCGCTCACCATGTTACCACTCCAGTACTGACACAGTCCGCTCACCATGTTACCACTCCAGTACTAACACAGTCCGCTCACCATGTTACCACTCTAGTACTGACACAGTCCGCTCACCATGTTACCACTCCAGTATTGACACAGTCCGCTCACCATGTTACTACTCCAGTACTAACACAGTCCGCTCTCATGGTACCACTCCAGTACTGACACAGTCCGTTCACCATGTTACCACTCCAGTACTGACACAGTCCGCTCACCATGTTACCACTCTAGTACTGACACAGTCCGCTCAACATGTTACCACTCTAGTACTGACACAGTCCGCTCACCATGTTACCACTCCAGTACTGACACAGTCCGCTCACATGTTACTACTCCAGTACTAACACAGTCCGCTCACCATGTTACCACTCCAGTACTGACACAGTCCGCTCACCATGTTACTACTCCAGTACTAACACAGTCCGCTCACATGTTACTACTCCAGTACTAACACAGTCCGCTCTCCATGTTACCACTCCGTTCTAACACAGTCCGCTTACATGTTCTATTGTCCTTTCGAGCCGAAGACGGCACATAGGGCAGAACCAAAATCTCAAAAACAGAAACTTTGCGTGCCAAAATGGCACATATTGCAGAGATCACTGCTTCTAAAATCTATGGCTGTTTCCATAACAATACCACTCCTTTTTACTGACATAGTCCGTGATTAACAAAGTAATAAATTACTATGTGATAGGTGGATAATAGTCTATGATCAATTAATTACATTAGTGACAGAGAAATAATAAAGGATGAACGAAATATTAGAAAGCTTTGCGGTAGAAAAATAGTAAATGATTAACAAAATATTAAATACATTTGAGATTGGAAAATGAATGATGAACAAAATACTCCCTATGTTTATGACTGGATAATATTAAAGGATTAAAGAAATCCTAGCTATCCTTATTTTTTTGTAATTAACAAACAATAAGTGACTAAGGTGATACTAAATATCTTTCTGATAAGACGACATTAAATGACTAAAGAAATACTTAATATGATTTTTTATAGTAAATAATTAATTATTAACAAATGGTTGGGATTTTTATTTATGATTTCTCTCTGCGACAACCACCCCTGGTCTCAACAGCGAGGCCCGGCTTGAAACGTCAGTTACTCATCGACGGAAAAAAAAAAAACATGAGTACCTCCGAAGTCGGAGTTATCTGCCTGTGCGGCGAGGGACCCTTGTGCACACGGCTGCCAGGGAAAAATGGATTAACACGCAAAATTCAGTTCCTAGTCTCTTGGGACTTCGTCAGAGTTGAAAGCTGGCGAACGCAACAACAACAACAACAACAACAACAAAAACAACAACATTAACACATTACCAAGTATCTTTGAGATAGTCATAATCATCATCAAGTACCACGCCTGCTGGCGTATATGATCATGTCTCTCCACAACTTTCGATCTCAACAGTTATTTATCATTTCTGTTGTTGACCATCTGCCTAAGTCATTCTCTTAAGCTGTTTATTTGTTATCTTTTCTCTTTGCTTTCCTCTATCTCCTCGTTCCTCGATTTTCCCAGTTGTCACAATATTTTCCAGCTGTTCTCTTCTCATTGCAAGGCCAGAAAATGATGATTGTTTCCTCCTAATTTTGAAAATTAGCTCTCTCTTTTCTTTGGCCTCGTTCATAAAGTTTTCATTACTCTTCTTAGTTGTCCATGGTATTCTCAACATTCTTCTGTAAAATCATATTTCTACAGCCTCCTGTGATTTTATTGTTTGTTGTTCCAATGTCCATGATTCACATCCATATGTTCTACATAACATTTATAAACTGTTTTTTCTTGTGTCTATTGTCAAAAATGGATTGCACCACAGTATCTTCCGAATTTTTTGGAAAGCTGCTTTTGCTTGAGCCATTCTGCATCACACCTCTGTTATGTGATAGTAAAAAAATATAAATGATTAACAAAATACTTAATATAATTTGTATAGTAAAAAAAATAAATCATTAATAAAATGCTAAGTATCTTTGTGATAGGGAAAAATATAAACGATTAACGAAATATTAAATATCATTCATATATTAAAACAATAAATGACTAAGAAAATACCTTTTTGACAGCAAAATAATACATGTTTTTCGGAGTGCTAAAATGATAAATGGACGAGAAAGGTTTTAATCGGTTGGGAATGCCATTCTTTAACTCCTGAACAAATCATTGAGGCAGCATTAACAGCTCCAACCAGCTTTCTCCATTTATCTTTTTGAGGACACTCATTGTGGACTGACAGTGTCACGGACTGTCGATTCTTTAGCGTTGATTTCCATCTTTACTTCTGTCTTCCCCGTTTTCTTCGCCAATCTAAAAATGTTCCATTAATACTAAAATTGTATTTATTCAGCTGTAACGGTCTGGAACGAATTTCTGTAAATTAGCATGACAATAACGGCACATTTCTGTATGGCGCAGAAACATGGACATAAAATAAGAAAACAAAGCAGAAAATTGAAACTTTTGAAGTACGAACCTGTAGGAAAACGGGGTGAATTGGGTGGAAGGAAAAGAAGACAAACAAAGAATCTCTGAATCAGCTGAAGATGAAAACGAACTAATTAGCACAATTCGAAAAAGACAATTGAAATTTTGTTGACATGCGAAGGGATATAATACCCTTCCAAAGGTGATCTTGCAAGGTAAGGTATAAGGTAGATTAGGCAGAGACAGACCTGGACTACAGTGAACTGATATCATCAAAAGGTGGACAGGTGACCCTATGATAACGTGCACCATCAAGATAAGAGACAGATTAAAATGGTGCTCCATGGTAGCCAACCTTCGATGTGGATACGGCATCCAATTAACGAATAACGGTACCGAGATAAATATTCTATAGGTTATTGAAAAGAGAACCTGCCACCACTTTATATTCTGAAGATTTAGTAGTTGACAACGATAATACAAGAGTTGTTGTGTTCTTACAACCTAGTGAAGCGATCTTCTGTGGTCAACACTAACTCAAAGCTCAACTCACTTAGTGGACATGATCAACTCCATAGTACTCAAATCCCTTCAGTAGACCTCGACCCGGGCGCAATACCAACGTCACACGCTTGGGAAACAAATGAAAAAACGTTACATGCGAGAACTCCGTAGCACCGGCAGAGACCTTCAAAAGTGGAGTGTTAACTGAAGACATTTTGCTTTGGAAGCGGCCGTAGTTAGCGTACTCTTCAATTGTTTTACTGCTAAGGGTTCTTTAGCGTTTATATTGTGCTTGCTTTCAGTTTTCCCAAAAATGAGGAAGATACTGTGCAGTCTCAACATATGAATGTGAATCATGGACAATAGGACAACAGACATGAAAATCAGTGGAGCTGTAGAAATGTGGTTTTACAGAAGAATGTTGAGAATACCATGGACAGCTAAGAAGAGTAATGAAACCGATCTGAAAGAGGCCAAAGCTAAAAGAGAGCTAATTTCCAAAATTAGGAAGAAACAATCATCATTTTTTGGTCATGTAATGAGAAGGGAACATCTGGAATATATTGTAACAACTGGGAAAATTGAGGGACAAAAAAATAGAGTGAAGCAAAGAGAAAATATACCAGACAACTTAAGAGAATGGCTAGGCAGAAGGTAAACAACAGAAATGATAAATAACTGTCGAGATTGAAAGCTATGGAGAGACAAGATCACCTATGCCAGCAAGCATGGTACTTGATGACGATGATGATGACGATGATGATGAAGATGATAATAATGCATGTGGACCTTCTGTGTTTCGCTTTCATCAGAGAGGGCTAGAAATTAGATCTCACAGCCCAGAGAGAGAGTTAGACATTCGATCTCACTACCAAGAGAGGGCTAGACATTATATCTCACTGCCCAGAGAAGGCTTGACATTAGATCTCACTACCCAGAGAGGGCTAGAGATTAGATCTCACAACGCAGAGAGAGAGTTAGACATTCGATCTCACTACCCAGAGAGGGCTAGAGATTAGATCTCACAACCCAGAGAGAGAGTTAGACATTCGATCTCATTACCAAGAGAGGGCTAGACATTAGATCTCACTACCAAGAGAGGGCTAGACATTAGATCTCACTACCCAAACAGGACTTGGCATTATATCTCACTACCCAAAGAGGGCTTGACATTAGATCTCACTACCAAAACAGGGCTAGACATTAGATCTCACTACCCAAAGAGGGCTAGACATTAGATCTCACTACCCAAACAGGGCTAGACATTAGATCTCACTACCCAAAGAGGGCTAGTCATTAGATCTCACTACACAAACAGGGCTAGACATTAGATCTCACTACCCAAAGATGGCTAGTCATTAGATCTCACTACCAAAACAGGGCTAGACATTAGATCTCACTACTCAAACAGGGCTAGTTATTAGATCTCACTACCCAAACAGGGCTAGACATTAGATCTCACTACCCAAACAGGGCTAGACATTAGATCTCACTACCCAAACAGGGCTAGACATTAGATCTCACTACCCAAACAGGGCTAGACATTAGATCTCACTACCCAAAGAGGGCTAGACGTTAGATCTCACTACCCAAAGGGGGCTTGACGTTAGATCTCACTACCCAAAGAGGTCTAGACGTTAGATCTCACTACCCAAAGAGGGCTAGACATTAGATCTCACTGCACAGAGAGGGCTGGACATTAGATCTCACTGCACAGAGAGGGCTGGACATTAGATCTCACTGCACAGAGACGGCTAGACATTAGATCTCACTGCACAGAGAGGGCTGGACATTAGATCTCACTGCACAGAGACGGCTAGACATTAGATCTCACTGCACAGAGAGGGCTGGACATTAGATCTCACTGCACAGAGACGGCTAGACATTAGATCTCACTGCACAGAGAGGGCTGGACATTAGATCTCACTGCACAGAGACGGCTAGACATTAGATCTCACTGCACAGAGAGGGCTGGACATTAGATCTCACTGCACAGAGACGGCTAGACATTAGATCTCACTGCACAGAGACGGCTAGACATTAGATCTCACTGCACAGAGAGGGCTGGACATTAGATCTCACTACCCAAAGAGGGCTGGACATTAGATCTCACTGCACAGAGAGGGCTGGACATTAGATCTCACTGCACAGAGAGGGCTGGACATTAGATCTCACTACCCAAAGAGGGCTAGCCATTAGATCTCACTACCCAAAGAGGGCTAGCCATTAGATCTCACTACCCAAAGAGGGCTAGCCATTAGATCTCACTACCCAAAGAGGGCTGGACATTAGATCTCACTACCCAAAGAGGGCTGGACATTAGATCTCACTACCCAAAGAGGGCTGGACATTAGATCTCACTACCCAGAGAGGGCTAGTCATTAGATCTCACTACCCAAAGAGGGCTAGACATTAGATCTCACTACCCAAACAGGACTTGACATTAGATCTCTCTACCCAAAGAGGGCTTGACATTAGACCTCACTACCCAAAGAGGGCTTGACATTAGATCTCACTACACAAAGAGGGCTAAACATTAGATCTCACTACCCAGAGAGGGCTAGACATTAGATCTCACTACCCAGAGAGGGCTAGACATTAGATCTCACTACCCAGAGAGGGCTAGACATTAGATCTCACTACCCAGAGAGGGCTAGACATTAGATCTCACTACCCAAAGAGAGCTAAACATTAGATCTCACTATCCAGAGAGGGCTAGACATTAGATCTCACTACCCAGAGAGGGCTAAACATTAGATCTCACTACCCAAAGAGGGCTAGACATTAGATCTCACTATCAAGAGAGGGCTAGACATTAGATCTCACTACACAGAGAGGGCTAGACATTAGATCTCACTACCCAAAGAGGGCTAGACATTAGATCTCATTACCCAGAGAGGCGTTTCACAGGCATACATAAATACAGATGTCATTACTGTTCGTAATAGTCTGATAGTTTGTTGTTAGGGAGATCATCATCATCATCATCGAGTGCCATCTCCGCAACGATGGTTGGCTACCGTGGAGCGCCATTCTGTTCTGTCTCTTGCTTTGATGGTGTAGGTTGTCATAGGCTGATTTGTCCATCTTTTGATATTACTCGTCCATGTTAGTCTTGGTCTGCCTCTCCCTCTTTTACCTTGTATTTTTCCCTCCAGGATTACTTTTAGTAGGCTGTTGTGTCTTTTAACATGGCCCAAAAATCGCATTTGTCTTGTTTGAATTGTGTTTAGTAGTTCTCTTTTCATTTTTAGTTGTTTTAGGGCTTCATCGTTTGTTTTCTTTTCCTTCCATCCAATTCTACCTATTCTTCTATAAATCCACATTGTAAAGGCTTCAATTCTCTGTTCTGTTTCTCTCAAAGAGGAACAAAATAGTCTACAGCGAAAAACAATAACTCTCAGTTTCCTGGATGAAGAATACCCACAAGACCTATGGATCCGTGTGTACACAGATGGATCAGCACAGAATGCAGTAAAGAATTGGGGAGCAGGTGCATATATAGAGTACCCAAATAACACTAGGGATATGAATAAAATAGCAACAGGGAAATATTGTCACAATTATGATGCAGAAATACAAGCAATAAAGTTGGCAATAGAAAAACTGCTGAACAGTAATCTTAGCCCACAGCCTGTAGTGTTTTTGACAGATGCAAGATCAGTACTCCAGGCACTACAATCCAGAAAATTACCACATCTGCAGACCTTATTGACTGAACTCTGCAAGCACCACAGGGTTTCCCTGCAGTGGATCCCGTCTCACTGTGGAATACCAGGAAATGAGAAAGCAGATCAGTTGGCAAAGGAAGGTTCAACAGGCACACAACTAGATACACCAGTTACATACCATCATAAGAAACAGATAATCAAATCAATCAGAGGACCACAAGCCCCAAATCAGGATGCCTTTCATAATATGAATAGATATGAACAAGTTATCATTATACGCCTAAGAACAGGACATAATCGACTCCATAGTCACATGTATACAAAATTCAAGATCGGCACATCAACTACTTGTACATGTGGACAGGCACCCCAGACTGCTGAACACATACTTCAAGACTGCACTGAATATAGTAGACTGAGGAAAATCCATTGGCCCATAGATACAACACTACAGACAAAACTATATGGGCCACTGCAAGAATTACAAAAGACAGTAAAATTTATACAGGAAACGACATTGCAGATATAGACAATACTTCAGGCGAACGAAAGATAGATAGATAGATCTGTTCTGTTTTCTTGTCTAATGTCCATGCTTCTGCACCATATAGGAATATTGAGAAGATGTAACATTTTGCAATTCTTAGTTTTAGCACTGGTGTTATTTGTTTTGATTTTAGTATGTTCTTCATGACATTAAAATTACTTTTAGCCATTCCTATTCTTTTGTTTATTTCAGTTGTACATTTTCCATCACTGGTTATAGTATGTCCAAGATAGTTGTAGTTCTGAACTGTCTCCAGGTCTATTCCTTCAATTTTGATATCCACTTGTGGGTTTTGAGTATTTTTTTTGTTTATGATCATAGTTTTAGTCTTTTTGATATTCATATTTTTTGCTTGTCATGTTTATTTCATTAGGTAATTATTGTAGATCTTTAGGATTTTCTGCTAGTAGTACAGTATCGTCAGCACATCTTAGGTTATTGATTATCTTTCCATTAATTTGTTGGAAAAATTAAAAAATAAAAAAAAATGGTATGTTAGAAGCTTTACGTAATAAGTGGACGACACAGACTAAACGACGTTTCGACTCAATAGGCCTTCAGCAGGAACAAACAAGAAAAACAAACACACAAAACTAATAACGAAACATTCAAAACAAAAAATATTCGAAATATGTTAAAGAAAAGATCTATCCTGTTTGTATGAAAAGGAAATGGTAACAAAAGTGTGGCTGTCGTGAATGTGCAGAAATGTGCGCAAATGCACACCGAACCAGAGGAGTTCGCACAGGGGTCAGTACTGATACAAAAGGAGGAATGACGTCAGGGAGGCAAGGAGGCAACTCTCAACTAATCTTTGCTGTTCTCCTGGTTTAGGATGTATGTGAATGATATAACAGTTCCGGACAGTTTCACGGTAAAACTAAATGGTTCTGCCTCATGTAGTAATGATTCAAGGTTTGTAGTTAGTCAGCACGAGATTGATGTCTTTTGCTCTGGGGCTGGTCTGATCAACAAGTTATTGATTGTAGGGGCAATAGTTGCAAATATCTGCTCCATCTACATAGGCGGGGATAGGAATGTGGCTCTCAAACAGAACACAAACCAGGCCGACACATTTAATGCTTGTTATATAGGAGACGGATGTGGACCAGAGGCCGCAGTAAATGGCAAAACAAAGACCAATCCCTATGACAATCACTGCACACACACACAACTGAGAAGTGGAACAAGTCCTGTTCACTGGTATCTGAACTTTGCCACGCCCCAGAAGATTCACATCATTCGAATCTATCATCGAGCTAGCGCTATGATTCGGGTAAAGAATGCCTCTCTAAAGGTTCTAAAGGCTTTCTCCGACAGTGGCGGCGTAGTGTTCCATTGTAATGATATAGCATACCCTAATGTTTTTATGAACACTATTGTAGTCACCACACAAACGCCAATGGCACACATTCAGATTGAGTACTCACCGACCATTTCGCAGGCCGGCAGTGCACTGACGGTGTGTGAGGTGCAAACATTTACAGACACCTATTGTCTGAACGGGTATTCTTGGTCGTTTTGTGCAGTATGTAGCAGGTGTTGCAAAAGCTGCGATGTCATCATCGGTACGTGTCACGGCAAATGTTCACGTGGGATCTATGGACAAGACTGCTTCAGGTCTTGTCTCAGTGTCTGTCCTTTATGTGAGAAAAATCCGGAAAATGTCTTAAATGTAAACATCCTGGCTATACCTGTAATAACACTTGTCCCGATGGTAATTTTGGGATATAGTGCGAACATACGTGTTCTGATGGCTGTGACATCATATGTGACCCGGAAAGTGCTGACTGTACGTGCAACGAAACGTACTGTGAACAGTCAACCGGGAACTGTGCATGCAAGGGAACGCTCTATGGGTCAGACTGCTCTCAAATCTCCGGACAACTGTTTGAACGAAACCTGTGAACAGTTATTCGGGGCCTGCATCTCGTATGTCGATGATTCACACGTTAAGAAGAGTCTGCAGACTAACCCAAGCATATGGATACCTCAATGTGTTTATGTGCTAGACTTGGTTCATTTCTTGGTGTTTTTCCGTGAAGCCATAACTCATATCTTAATGTGTTTCTGTGCTAGTCATGGCTCATATCTTGATGTGTCTCTCTGCTAGCCATGGCTCAAATCTTAGCTTGTGTGTGTGTGTGTGTGTGTGTGTGTGTGTGTGTGCGTGCTAGCCATGGCTGATATCTAGGTGTGTGTCATGTTAGTCATATCTCATATCTTGGTGTGCCCGTGTTAATCATGTCTCATATCATTATGTGCGTCTGAGTTTAGTAATATCTCATAACTTAGTGTGTATCTGTGTTAGTCATGTGTCATATCTTTGTGTGTACATGTCTGGGTTAGGGATATCTCATATCTTTGTGTGCATGTTTATGTTAGTCATATCTCATATCTTTGTGTGTGCATGTCTGTGTTTGACACATCTCATATCCTTGTGTGTGCACGTCTATGTTGGTCATATCTTATATCTTTGTGTGTATGTCTATGTTAGGTATGTGTCATATTTTTGTGTGTTCATGTCTATGTCAGTCATATCTCATATCTTTATGTGCATGTCTATGTTATTCATGTGTCATATATCTTGATGTGCGTCGGTGTCAGTCATGTCTCGTATTGCTGTGTACATGTCTGTGTTATTCACATCTCATATCTTTGTGTGTGCATGTCTGTGTTAGTCACCTATAGTGACTCGGGCAGATGGTGCTCGTAAACCTGGGAGGGCCGACCATCTAAGGGCAGAATCCCCCTACAGAAAAGACAATCTGCTGCCTTGCAGGAAGACTGGGGACAATCAAAGGCTAAGGAATGCGAACCTGAATAAAATGCTGGCTGAAATCGGATGCACTGGGCCACTGGCGCAGAACACAGTGCAACGTATTAACGGGTGTTCAGTCAGAGTGGATCTGGCAGACTCTAAATGTGATGTTCTGTCTGTGGGGGCCATCAACACACTTAACCTGACAGCTGACTTCATGTGGGAGTCTGGAATCCTACTCTGATTGAGTCCGGATCGCAGAGAGAGAGAGAGAGAGAGAGAGAGAGAGAGAGAGAGAGAGAGAGAGAGAGAGAGAGTCTGAATAGTAAGAAAACAGAAGTAATGGTTATATCGAAGAAACAATCATCACCATCATGCAGCATAAAAATAAATGAGACAAATCTGAAACAAGTACAACGTTTCAAATACTTGGGCACAATAATTACATCAGATGGGAGATGCACCACGGAAATAAAAAGCAGAATAGCTCAGGCCAAAGTAGCATTTCAGAAAAATATCTTATGCAACAAATCTATGTCAATAAAAATGAGAAAGAGAGTTCATCGGTGCTATATAGAACCAATTCTGACCTATGGAAGCGAATCATGGACAGTAGACAAACAAATGAAAAGACGATTAGAGGCCACAGAGATGGGATTTCTCAGAAGAATGTTGAAAGTTCCCTGGACAGATAAAAAGACCAATGAGGAAGTTCTCAAAGAGGCCAACACAAAAAGAGAGCTACTAAAAAAAAAACATCAGAAAGAAGCAATCAACATTTTTCGGGCACATCATGAGAAGAGGAAAGTTGGAATACTTGGTTACAACTGGCAAAATAAAAGGAAAGAGAGATCGCGGACGACAAAGAGAGAAAATACTGGATAGCTTGGTGTCATGGCATGGAAAACAGTCAACAACAGAACTGATACGATGCACTGTAGATAGAAGATTGTGGAGGGACATGATCGCCTACGCCAACCGGCATGGTACATGATGATGATGATGATTGAAGAATCTTTGTGTTGTGTTTTAATCTTTCTGCTTTGTCACGTGACCAAACCATTTTATCTGTTGTTTCTTTATACATTCTATGTGGGGGTGT
The DNA here is from genome assembly GCA_032433765.1 of Megaustenia siamemsis. Lineage (NCBI taxonomy): Eukaryota > Metazoa > Mollusca > Gastropoda > Stylommatophora > Ariophantidae > Megaustenia > Megaustenia siamemsis. Next base: position 36,346,433 of record JAVIAB010000124.1, read on the forward strand.
TATTCCTAGCCTTTTTCTCAGTTCTTCATTTCTGATCTTATCTCTCATGCTATTTCCTGTCATTCGTCTAACACAATTCATCTCAGTAGAGGTTATTTTTTCTTATTGTTCTTGTATCTAGGGTCCAGGACTGGCATCGGTGGCACAACGTTGAGATGAAGATTCTATTGTACAGTGCTCGTTTTGCCTCTAGAGTTATTTCCTTGTTGGACAATAATGGTGATAACTGTCCAATTATTTGACAAACATTGTTACATCTTCAGTTTATTTCTACTGTTTGTGAATTGTCGTTTCTCACTATATTTCCTAGGTATTAATATTCCTCTACTTGTTTTACGTAGGGAGGTCAAAAAGTAATGCACACCAATTTTTTTCTCGGAAACTATTCGGGCAAAATGTGTGAAATTTTCACAGATTGTAGCTGGACATCCCCTTTACACTACCTATTTTTCAACATAATCCTCGTCCAAGCGTATTGCCTTACGCCAACGCGAAACTAGGTCATGAATGCCTCGTTTGTACCAAGTTTTGTCCTGCTCGCGTAGCCATTTTTTAACAGCACGGATCACATCCTCATCATTGTCAAAGTGTGTCCCACGCAGGAATTTTTTGAGTGGTCCAAACAGATGGAAATCTGAGGAAGCCAGATCAGGGCTGTAAGGAGGATGGGGCAGTACAGTCCAACCAAATTTGTTGATTGCTTCTCGTGTTACCAGACTTGTGTAAGGGCGTGCATTGTCATGTTGAAGCAACAAATCTGCAGATGGCTTATTAGGCCGAACTCTGTGGAACCGATTTTTGAGTTTTGTCAGTGTATTGATGTAAGCTGTCGAGTTGATTGTCTCACCTCTTGTCATTACATCAACAAGAATCACACCATCAATGTCCCAGAAGACAGTGATCATCACCTTTCCGGCTGATGGAGATGTTTTGAATTTTTTTTCTTTTTGGTGACTGCGGATGATGCCATTTCATTGACTGCATTTTTGTTTCAGGCTCATAATAATGTGCCCACGTTTCGTCACCGGTAACAATTTTTGACAAAAACATTTCTCCTTCAACACCGAAACGCTCCAACAATTCAGAACAGAATGTTTTCCTTTGAACTCTGTGATCATTTGTTAGGCACCGAGGAACCCATCGAGCGCAAATCTTTGAATATCCGAGAGTTTTAAAAATTGCGATTGCACTTCCCTTGCTGACTGTAAGCTGCAATGCCAATTGCTGACTAGTGATACGCCTATCCTTACGAATAATGGCATCAGCCCGGTTTAACATGTCTGTGCTGGTAGCCGAGGCAACACGTCCAGAACGCGGTAAATCATGCAGCTCCACTCGTACACTTTCTGCAGCTTTAATTCTCTGAAACCAGCGACTAACTGTGCTCCTATCGACTGCAGAACATTAGTACACTGCACACAGTCGTTTATGAATGTTTGCCACAGTTTCTTTTTCCGCAACCAGAAATTCTATGACAATTCGCTGTTTGTAACGGACATTGTTGACAAGCTCCATTTTAACGGTTCATAGATTGCGTAATATTTATCAGAATGCTGTGCAATTTGGTGCACATAATTGGAACATGTTATATTCCAAGTGTGCAAAATTTCATATTACTATCCTTATTATTAGCCGAGAAAAACATTGGTGTGCATTACTTTTTGACCTCCCTTCAGTAGTTGTCTGCCGTCCATAGTTATGTTGATGTTCTGTTTCTCTTTTGCGATGTTCATGACTTCTGCTTCGTTGATGTTGCGTTTCATGTTGTAATTTTTGTGGGTCAGCACAAAAACGGAGCTCCTAAAAAACATCAGAAAGAAACAATCAATATTATTTGGGCACATCATGAGAAGAGGAAAGTTTGGAATGTCTGGTTACAACTGGCAAAATACAGGAAAAGAGAGATCGCGGACAACAAAAAGAAAAAATACTAAATAGCTTGGTGTCATGGCATGGAAAACAGCCAACAACAGAATTGATTCGATGCAGTGTTAATGAAAGATTGTGGAAGGAGTTATTGAGATATTGAGTTATTTGCGGGTCATCATCATTGCACTCCGAACATGTCCATAGGTGCTCAGATCCCCTCCTCAGCAATTCCCTCAGTGTCCAGCGACTGGCGACTCCAGTTCTATGTTGGTTGATAAGTCTTCTTACACGGCCACCAAGTTTCTCATTTCTGGCTGTGCCCATCTTAACTCCCATTTCCATCATCCGAAGAAGCGACGTTGATCTGTGTTTGTCGAAGTCCCGTGCTCTTCCCACATCTCGGAGTGCATTGATGATGTCCGCCCGATCCATCGGTTGCCCGTCCTCAACGACAGCGCAGCTAGCCAACCTGTCCGCTCTCTCATTTCCCCGCACTCCCGCATGTCCAGGGACATAGACAAATGTGACCTTACGTATTTTGGATTTCTGCAACGACTCTACCCATTGCATGCGTACAAAGCCCGCCTCCACTTTTTTATCATGCTCATCGAATCACTCAGTATACATGCGTGGATGTAGTCTTGTGACTCTAACCATTTGAATGCCTTGGTCACTGCCATCACCTCCATTGTCATGCTACTCGTGGTCATGGCGTATGCACCACTGTCTTCCTTGGCTATTCTGCCTGCCGAACGTGCTGTAAATGCCCATGCACTTCTTTCGTGTCGTCTCACAGATCCGTCTGTATAGATGACTGCATCTTTCTCATCGGTGTTATCGCAGAGTAGACCGTTGACCTCAGCATTAACCACGATCGGGTTCTGTTCCCTACGTTTCCTGTCGAGTGTGACAATACATGAGAAAGTCCCCTTGAATGACGTAGGCACCGGTATCCACTCCTCACCAACGCTGAGATTGGTAAGCCCACAGACCTGTTTGATGACATCTTCTGCTCGGCCCACCCATGATTTGCCTCTTTTTAGCCTGGTACCTTTCTCTGTGTTGAGCACGTGGTGCAATGGATGCTCTGTATCTGTGCTAATCTTCAGGTATGCTCGTGCTCTCCAGATCTTGATTCTGTCATCCATGGTTGGAAAGTCAAGAAGATACCTCATTGCCACACAGGGAGTGTCCCTCGTACATCCCAGGATAATGCGCATGGCTTCATTTTGTATTTTCTCCAGCCAATCAATTTGAGTCGTACTGACAGTAAGAATGGCCAGGGCATACTCGATTGGTGCGAGGACTAATCCCTGGAACAGAAGAGTAAGTAGCCTCTGCTCGATGTTGGCAGCTGCCATGACCTTCAAGGCGGCTAATCCTTTGCGGGATTTTGTTATCACATGGTCGACGTGGTCCCGAAAACACAGGCTGCGATCAAACTTAACTCCGAGGTATATCATCAACTTGTCCCTGGTCACCTCATCAACTCCCATTCGTACTACCGGTGTGGTCGTATTAACGATATGGTTGTTAAGGGAGAACCATGAAACTGATGCTTTATTAGGATTAACCAAGGCATCAGGAAGAAATGCGATCGAGTTCGTCTTGCATTGTGGAGGCGATTCCCCGTCTGTCTCTTCCCTGTCGATATACCAGAATATCATCAGCAAAAGTCATAGTTCTTCCCCTCCCATCCAGCTGTTGGGCCGTGATCGTTATTGTGTACACGTTAAATAGAACTGGTGACAATGGTGAGCCTTGTGGCAGCCCAGGACAAATGGATGTTGGCTCGGAAGACCAACTTCCACATCTGAGTATCACCTTCCTCTGAAACAGTGCCGCGGCGATCCATCTTATGAGGAAGGGGTTCACCGCCAGTTTGAGAATTGTGGAAGGAATGATCGCCTACGCCAACCGGTATGGCAAATGATGATCATGCTGTTGAGTTTATTTAAGTGCTCTTGTAGGTCTTCTACTTTTCCATTTATTAGTGCCTGATCGTCTGCAAATAGAAGCTCGTTGATCTCCTCTGTCTCTGATATATTGGCTAACTTGCATAAATAGTCCATGTGTGTAATAAACAGTACGTACGCACACCTGTCTTACACATGATCTAACTTCGAAGTAGTCTGTGTAACCTGCTGCTGCTCTGACTGTGCCGCTGCTGTTGAAACTTTTCATTAGGTTGGTTAGCTGTTGGCTTACTCCGTATGTTGTTAGTATCTGCCATAGTTGTTCTCTGTTTACTCGATCGGACGCATTTTCCTAGTCAATGAAAGCGAGGTACACATTTTGATTGTGTTCTGACGTCTTTCTTTTCCGCTAGCTGTTTTAAGATGAATGGAGCGTCAGTACATCCTGTTCTTTTCGAAGCCCCATTTGAGAATATATAATACGGGAGGTCAAAAAGTAATGCACACCAATTTTTTTCTCGGCTAATAATAAAGATAGGAATATGAAATTTTGCACACTTGGAATATGACATGTTCCAATTATGTGCACCAAATTGCACAGCATTCTGATAAATATTACGCAATCTATGAACCGTTAAAATGGAGCTTGTCAACAATGTCCGTTGCAAACTGCGAATTGTCATAGAATTTCTGGTTGCGGAAAAAGAAACTGTGGCAAACATTCATAAACGACTGTGTGCAGTGTACAAATGTTCTGCAGTCGATAGGAGCACAGTTACTTCTGAAGTCGGAGTAAATCTGCCTGCATGGCGAGGGGCATCCTGTAATGGGATAAAACAGACTTTACACGCAAAATTCAGTCCTACAAAATTGAGTGGGTGGGACTTCGTCAGAGGTCAGAGCTGACGAAAGCGAACGAACGAACGATAGGAGCACAGTTAGTCGCTGGGTTCAGAGAATTAAAGCTGCAGAAAGTGTACGAGTGGAGCTGCATGATTTACCGCGTTCTGGACGTGTTGCCTCGGCTACCAGCACAGACATGTTAAACCGGGCTGATGCCATTATTCGTAAGGATAGGCGTTTCACTAGTCAGCAATTGGCATTGCAGCTTACAGTCAGCAAGGGAAGTGCAATCGCAATTTTTAAAACTCTCGGATATTCAAAGATTTGCGCTCGATGGGTTCCTCGGTGCCTAACAAATGATCACAGAGTTCAAAGGAAAACATTATGTTCTGAATTGTTGGAGCGTTTCGGTGTTGAAGGAGAAATGTTTTTGTCAAAAATTGTTACCGGTGACGAAACGTGGGCACATTATTATGAGCCTGAAACAAAAATGCAGTCAATGGAATGGCATCATCCGCAGTCACCAAAAAGAAAAAAAATTCAAAACATCTCCATCAGCCGGAAAGGTGATGATCACTGTCTTCTGGGACATTGATGGTGTGATTCTTGTTGATGTAATGACAAGAGGTGAGACAATCAACTCGACAGCTTACATCAATACACTGACAAAACTCAAAAATCGGTTCCACAGAGTTCGGCCTAATAAGCCATCTGCAGATTTGTTGCTTCAACATGACAATGCACGCCCTCACACAAGTCTGGTAACACGGGAAGCAATCAACAAATTTGGTTGGACTGTACTGCCCCATCCTCCTTACAGCCCTGATCTGGCTCCCTCAGATTTCCATCTGTTTGGACCACTCAAAAAATTCCTGCGTGGGACACACTTTGACAATGATGGGGGTGTGATCCGTGCAGTTAAAAAATGGCTACGCGAGCAGGACAAAACTTGGTACAAACGAGGCATTCATGACCTAGTTTCGCGTTGGCGTAAGGCAATACGCTTGGACGGAGATTATGTTGAAAAAATAGGTAGTGTAAAGGGGATGTTCAGCTACAATCTGTAAAAATTTCACACATTTTGCCCGAATAGTTTCCGAGAAAAAAATGGTGTGCATTACTTTTTGACCTCCCTACGTATATATATATACATATATATATATATGTGTGTGTGTGTGATATGATATTTCAGTTTCATTTTAAGCAAAGCTGAAAGTAAAAGGAACTTTGTTCTATGTCATAATTTGTTGACCTGTTCCTGCGTGATTACAAGAACAGTTCGCATCAAGAGAAACGCGTCATAGAAAGTGAAATCGTTTGTAAAAATCACACATCGAAGCATGCCTGTATCTGCACCAGTGCGCCACTCAAATAAATGTGACTCCATTTTGCTATTATAGAACAATAAATTACACTGCGAATCTAAGGGCAGAGCACTGCGATCAAGATAATCCTAGTTTAGCCACATATTGTAACTGAAGGAAGGTCCAGGGAAGATAATGTAGAACGATAGATTAGCAATTTTTGACATTGGAACACTATCCATCTGCAACACTTTTTGTATTTAAAAACAATTATTATTGACATAATTTTCCCATGTGTTAAGTCTGCCAGGAGGACGCATAGGAGCGTAGAATAAATGCTTCTTGTCCAGTGCAGTCAATGCGAAGTGCTCGGGTTTGAATTTGTTATTCCACCACGGATACAATTTTTAAAAAAAGCCACTTTTGAACCTATCGCGATTAGAACCACGATTCTCCTGGTTTGGTGCAAGTCAAATTATCGTTTAGACTACCCGCTCTATAACTTCTGATATACATTTTACAAATATTTAATACCTTCTTTTCTTGGCTATGCTTTCTATCTCGTAACTTTCCATTAGCCTTTTTTTTTTTAAAACTACAAATGTATATGTTCTCTCTCTCTCTCTCTGCGTTCAGGACTCAATCAGAGTAAGGATTCCAGACTCTCATATGAAGTCAGCTGTCAGGCTAAGTGTGTTGATCGCCCCCACAGACAGAACATCACAATTAGAGTCTGTCAGATCCACTCTGACTGAACACCCGTTAATACGTTGCACTGTGTTCTGTGCCAGTGGCCCAGTGCATCCGATTTCAGCCAGCATTTTATTCGGGTTTGCTTTCCCTAGCCTTTGATTGTCCCCAATCTTCCTGCAAGGCAGCAGATGATCTTTTCTGTAGGGGGATTCTGCCCTTAGATGGTAGGCCCTCCCAGGTTTACGAGCACCATCTGCCCGAGTCACTAAAGGTGACTAACACAGACACGGATACACAAATATGTGAGATGTGACTAACGCAGATATACACACACACAAATGTGAGATGTGACTAACACAGACACGGACACACAAAGATGTGAGATGTGACTAACACAGACACGGACACACAAATATGTGAGATGTGACTAACACAGACACGGACACACAAAGATGTGAGATGTGACTAACACAGACACGGACACACAAAGATGTGAGATGTGACTAACACAGACACGGACACACAAAGATGTGAGATGTGACTAACACAGACATGCACACACAAAGATGTGAGATGTGACTAACACAGACACGGACACACAAAGATGTAAGATGTGACTAACACAGACACGGACACACAAAGATGTGAGATGTGACTAACACAGACACGGACACACAAAGATGTAAGATGTGACTAACACAGACACGGACACACAAAGATGTGAGATGTGACTAACACAGACACGGACACACAAAGATGTGAGATGTGACTAACTCAGACACGGACACACAAAGATGTGAGATGTGACTAACACAGACACGGACACACAAAGATGTGACTAACACAGACACGGACACACAAAGATGTGAGATGTGACTAACACAGACACGGACACACAAAGATGTGAGATGTGACTAACACAGACACGGACACACAAAGATGTGAGATGTGACTAACACAGACACGGACACACAAAGATGTGAGATGTGACTAACACAGACACGGACACACAAAGATGTGAGATGTGACTAACACAGACACGGACACACAAAGATGTGAGATGTGACTAACACAGACACGGACACACAAATATGTGAGATGTGACTAACACAGACACGGACACACAAAGATGTGAGATGTGACTAACACAGACACGGACACACAAAGATGTGAGATGTGACTAACACAGACACGGACACACAAAGATGTGAGATGTGACTAACACAGACACGGACACACAAAGATGTGAGATGTGACTAACACAGACACGGACACACAAATATGTGAGATGTGACTAACACAGACACGGACACACAAAGATGTGAGATGTGACTAACACAGACACGGACACACAAAGATGTGAGATGTGACTAACTCAGACACGGACACACAAAGATGTGAGATGTGACTAACACAGACACGGACACACAAAGATGTGACTAACACAGACACGGACACACAAAGATGTGAGATGTGACTAACACAGACACGGACACACAAAGATGTGAGATGTGACTAACACAGACACGGACACACAAAGATGTGAGATGTGACTAACACAGACACGGACACACAAATATGTGAGATGTGACTAACACAGACACGGACACACAAAGATGTGAGATGTGACTAACACAGACACGGACACACAAAGATGTGAGATGTGACTAACACAGACACGGACACACAAAGATGTGAGATGTGACTAACACAGACATGCACACACAAAGATGTGAGATGTGACTAACACAGACACGGACACACAAAGATGTAAGATGTGACTAACACAGACACGGACACACAAAGATGTGAGATGTGACTAACACAGACACGGACACACAAAGATGTGAGATGTGACTAACACAGACACGGACACACAAAGATGTGAGATGTGACTAACACAGACACGGACACACAAAGATGTGAGATGTGACTAACTCAGACACGGACACACAAAGATGTGAGATGTGACTAACACAGACACGGACACACAAAGATGTGACTAACACAGACACGGACACACAAAGATGTGAGATGTGACTAACACAGACACGGACACACAAAGATGTGAGATGTGACTAACACAGACACGGACACACAAAGATGTGAGATGTGACTAACACAGACACGGACACACAAAGATGTGAGATGTGACTAACACAGACACGGACACACAAAGATGTGAGATGTGACTAACACAGACACGGACACACAAAGATGTGAGATGTGACTAACACAGACACGGACACACAAATATGTGAGATGTGACTAACACAGACACGGACACACAAAGATGTGAGATGTGACTAACACAGACACGGACACACAAAGATGTGAGATGTGACTAACACAGACACGGACACACAAAGATGTGAGATGTGACTAACACAGACACGGACACACAAAGATGTGAGATGTGACTAACACAGACACGGACACACAAATATGTGAGATGTGACTAACACAGACACGGACACACAAAGATGTGAGATGTGACTAACACAGACACGGACACACAAAGATGTGAGATGTGACTAACACAGACACGGACACACAAAGATGTATATGTTCAGCGATGCTAATTTGCAACATTTTATTTATCATCATCTTGTGTCGCAAAGCTTCGAAGGAGGTTTACTATGGAGCGCCTGTCTTCCATCCTGATGGTATATCCTATAATAGGTTTCCCTGTCCATCTCTTGATTTTGTCAGTCTGCTTGATTTACGCTTCTTTTTGCTGTCATTTGTTATTTTTCCCTTTGCAACATAATTTCATTAAGTTATTGCGTCCCTGTATGTACTTGCAACAAACTCGCAAACATCTTCAACTAAAATGTTTGTCTACTTTTGCTGCACATTTATACTGCAGCATTCTCTATCTGTAACACCTTTATGCTGCAACATTCTCCACCTGCAACATGTTTATACTGCACAATTCTCCACCTGCAACACTTTTTTGTTGCAATATTTTCCACGCGCAACACTTTTTTGCTGCAACATTCTCCACATGCAACACTTTTTTGTTGCAATATTTTCCACGTGCAACACTTTTATACAGCAAAATTCTCCACCTGCAACACTTTTTTGTTGCAATATTTTCCACGTGCAACACTTTTTTGCTGCAACATTCTCCACATGCAACACTTTTTTTGCTACAACATTCCCTACATGCAACACTTGTATATTGCAACATTCTCCACCTGCAACACTTGTATATTGCAACATTCTCCGCATGTAACACTTTTATATTGCAACATTCTTCACCAGGAAAAGTCTTCATCAGTAACACTTTATATCTGTTACTTGTTTCAAATGTAAAACTTCTTAACTTTTCAAACACTTTACATATATTCATGTCCTTCTCCTCATCGTTCTCCTCTTATGATGCCAAACCCGGATGATGATTTCAGCGGCGTACCGCACTTTGGACTCCAGTTCCCCTTACCCCCCAGAGATCTGGAGACCTTATCCATCAGAGCTGTCCCCAAAGGCCATTGTTTGTCTCGTCCTGGTCTGTACAGTCTGTAAGACTTGATATTGTATTCTATATATTTATATCATTTTTCTATCTATATCACCCCAATTATGAAACAGTTTTCCGTGTTACCTTTTTTTAAAATGTAAAACACTTTCATGTTTACTTTTCACATTGAGTCTCACAACAATTGATGTACAATTAAATCATTGCAACAATAAGATCACACGCAACACAATCTATATGTCAAAACTCCAGTGACGTATCCTCTTATCAAAGGCCGATGTTAAATACGTTACGTCCACGTGTTCTACTTTATTTAAACACTTGTCATCTGATTTACAAATAATTAGTATATAATCAACATGCATGCGCTCTTACACGCATTATTCTGAGCTGAACAGTGCAATAACCAACGCAGGTAGAACTATCACAGTATGTTTGATCATTCTACCTGCGCGCAGAAGAGCACAAAAACATCGACATTCTAAAAAATCGAGGTTTTAATTATTTCAACAGCTTTTCATAGTATTTCCGCTGATAAAAAATTGTAGGCAAAATCGCTGCTAAACCATAGCGTGATTTGATATCAGGATTTTGCAGGATTTCTTAGGCCTTGCGGTCATGACTGTAGCTACTACCAGAGTATTAAAACTGTCCAACATATGTGACCTACTAATCGTAAATGCGTCTTTGATGACATTGTGTAGATACAGAAACGTTAGGTGAGCCAAACCCAAACTGAGAACTCATTTACATATAATGTATTACTTCAGTTAATAATTGTAATATATATATATATATATATATATATATATATATATAACGTAATTAATGGGAGACACTTCATAATTAAATTAAATTAAATTAAACGTAGCGGAGAACAGTAGAAGAAAAAATTAATATTTTGGGCTACAATGTATTTACTCTGCCAAGGAATGGCCACAGACTGAGAAGTGTACAAACTGTTAATTTTGTGCGTTATGTCATATCTAAAAATAGTTACGATATATTTTAATGGGAAAAGTTGGGCGGCCTGTAATCTAGCAGATTACTCATTAAAATTTGTTACCAGTAACATTACATTGTTAAAAATGTGGATACAAACACAGCGTTCCAAGTAGGCCTTAAGAGAGTGAGGGAACATTTTTCTTCAATTTAAATTAGTCACTGAGTGTGATCGCCAGTCACTGAGTGTGATCGCCGTTAACTGCTTGAGCTCGGATCTATGGTCAAGAAAAATAAGTTGGAGAAATGTGTGTCCCAATTATGAACGTCGTGCCAAATTATCAACGGCTCCCAAATTGTACCCTGTGGCTTCCTTTGGCAAGGGCGTCGAGCCGAGGGTATATATTGTCGTGTGCATACTCAGTGGCTAGAAATAATACAATGAAAACATCTAAATAAGCTGATTTTTAAAATGGTAAAATAAACAAGTTTCAACAAGACAGTGCTAATTCTGTCGTTATTTATTATTGTGGTTATGGAAGGCCCCGGTATCACTGCAAATAAATTAAAATCCATAATTGCTCAACCGCCCGTGCCAGTGGAATCATCCGAATTACTATCTCATCTCCGAAACAAAGAAAGGTAACTGTAGTGCCCATCATAGCAGTCTCAGCACACGCCAAAAGACATATGGCGAAACCGCACAGAAAGTGAACATAACCGTCTGTTCCCTGTCATACGATATCATCATTCATCGTAAACAATCGTATTATCATTGTCGTGTGTATCCTATCAGGGAAATAATTTAATTAATATTGCTCAACCACACTGCTGTGATTGAGCTTCAATTATGTACCTAAAGTTGTCATCTACTCAAAAATAGATACAAGAATCAGAGTTTACCAGACTTGTACGATCACGGTTGCCACGAGGGTGTCGTTGATAGATGATCAGCTAGGAAAGGGGGCCGCTGATGTCAACAGTTTGGGAACCACAACTCTCAATCACCGTGGGTGTTCTGTAACAAAAAGGATTGCATGGGATCATTATTTATGAAATCAACAACAGTGTAAATCAGCTAAATCATATACAGAAAGCAGCCGTGACTTGCATCTCATCTGTTCTCCAGTTGCAAAACCGATCGTTTATCCTAACATCCGCTCAGCAAGACATGCCCAACACAACCCGCCTTGCAATATCCGTCCTGCATGGCAACACCCCCTAACAGCATCCGCTTAGGCACTTCCGCCAAGCAACCTTCGTTTTGCAATATACGTCTCTTCTCACTCTTGTTCTCTCTTCTCTTTTCTTTCAACTGTACTCACCTCTTTCTCCATCTCTCTCGTCAATCATGCTTCTGCGTCTCAACTCTTCTCCAAAATTTCCCGCCATGTCATCTCAGAAAACCCAGGAAAAAAAAAACCGGAAGTGATGTCGCGGGAACTTGACATTCAAGATCATCGTGATTAGACCAGATTGATTCCTCAAGGACGGTCGGGCATCACGTCGGTTATACATAGAGCCAAACATTACTGTTATCTATCAGCTATGATGTAAAACGGACACAACTTCGATTTAAAAGTTGATAACTCGGATGTAAGAGCCAATACAGTGTCTAACAGATTTGAAATTCTGTTGCAAAGCAATTTTCAGCTGCTACTTTCTATTCGACAAGTATTACATTTAATCATAATTATGTTGCTACTGTTGTTTTGTCTTTAAAAAAAAATATTATTGCTGAATTTTTGTATCGTAAAAATATATTATCTTTTAAATAACCGATGTAAGCGACAAACAGCATAAACACTTAAGCATGTAGTCAAAACATATCCCTGACGTGTAACGAGGCGAGAACGTGTTGTACTATATGAAAACTAAAGCGAGCGATGGAAATTTAATTTAATTTTAATTAAAAATTGTTGTTGTACTTTGTTTTTTGTGTATATTTTTGTCCCTGTACTATAAAAGCTTTTGTCATATTATTATTATTATTACTACGAATATTATTATTATTATTATGCTTGAATTTTACTAGCCTATAAGTTCTTGTACAGAGAGTCAACATCATAACACTTGAACTATGTCAATTAGTACTTCATTATTCTTATTGGTTATCCAGCATGATTGCAGTAAAGCGGATGTATGTTTCCAGCCATCTTTGTTTCATATGTTAATGGTGCTGTTGTTGTTGTCCTGTGGGTTATGTCTATTTCTTGTCGACGCAAGATCCGTTCAACCTCAGGCCAGGTCCTCCAGGTTATATTAAACAGCAATTGTCACTTAAAATTGATATTTAAAAAATAGGAACTAAGTGCTTATCTTTGCTTCTATTTTCTTGATATACGGTTGCAACTTACAGCAATCTTGAACAACTGTGGTGTGAACAGGGAAAATACTTGCCTACAGGCTTACATGAAACAATCATTACTGTGCTGTAGACAGAATTTGATTACAGGGAAAATATTTGCCTAAATGCTTACATGACACAACCATTACTGTGCTGTAGACAGAATTTGATTACAGGGAAAATGCTTGCCTACAGGCGTACATGACACAACCATTACTGTGCTGTAGACAGAATTTGATTACAGGGAAAATACTTGCCTACATGCTTACATGACACAACCATTACTGTGCTGTAGACATAATTTGATTACAGGGAAAATGCTTGCCTACAGGCGTACATGACACAACCATTACTGTGCTGTAGACAGAATTTGATTACAGGGAAAATACTTGCCTACAGGCTTACATGACACATTTATGTCTGTGCTTAGGATGTAGACAGAATTTGTTTATAGAAAGAGTTGTTAACATGATTTCAGCATTTACACGACTGCTTAAGAAAGTATTCATGGGCACATCTATAAAGAATATGTAGAAAACGCAACAAAAAAGAAATAATTGATGTCTAGAGTGTGGTCTGCAGTGAATTTGGTGTAAATATTTTCGCACTATTAATGCACATTTGCTTAGTGTGATCAACATTACGTCAGTGCAGTATTTATTGTTTAAAAAGCTTATACTTACTTATTTAAGACTAGGTGAATATAGAAGCTGGATACAAATAATAATAAATAAATATTATTATATAGGGAACTTCGGAGGCGATAATAGGGAATAATAGAACAAAGAAGTATGTGTTAGCACTCGGAAAAATTGACAGACAAACAACAACAGAAAAAAACCAAGAACAATATATGGTCCGAAGCTCTAACACATACTTCTTTGTTCTATTATTCCCTGAATATAGAAGCTGTTGATCGGGATCAAATCCGACCTCTTGTTCACAATAAACCAGTCCACTTACCACTGCTCTACCTTGGTTCCTAAGCACAATTAAAACTGAATATTAATAGCAAAGCATTCAAAAAATAATGCTGCGGAATGAGACTATCAAGTTTGGGCCTGGTTCGTAGAACCTGTTGCTGTCCATAAAGCCCTCTGGTATACACAAAACATTCATTCATAGAGTGCCGTCTACGCATCGAAGGTTAGCTACCATGTAGCGCCATTCCGCTCTGTCTCTTGCTTTGATTGTGCAGGTTATCATAGATTGTCTAGTCCATCTTTTGATGTTACTCGCCCATGTTAGTATTTAACTGCCTCTGCCTCTTTTACCTTGTTTTAACCCTTCCGAGATTGCTTTTAGAAGGCTGCTGTGTCTTTTAACGTGGGCCAAAAATCTCATTTGTTTTCTCTGAATTGTGATTAGCAGTTCTCTTTTCGGTTTTAGTTGTTTTAAGACTTCATAATTTGTTTGACAAGATCAGAAATGAAGAACTGAGAAAGAAAAAAACAAGGAATAGCCCCCCACCATAGAATATATAAAGAAACAACAGATACAATTATTTGGCCATGTGACAAGCCAGAGGGATCAAAACACAACACAACTAGCCCTTAATAAACGTTGCGAGAATACCAGACCCAAGGTCGACCACGAAAAAGGTGGATCGATTGAATATTAGAAGCACGAGGAAACATAACAGCAGCAGAAGTGAACAGACGAGCAAAAGACCGCAAATTATACCTCCCCTCGACGTTGAAAGGCAAATGAGGAAGGAAAGCAGAAGAATATAATTTGTTTTCTTTTCTTTCCATCCAATTCTTCGTATTCTCTTAACATAAACCATAATGAGAGAAAAATAATATAAATCAAAATGCATTCAAAAACTTAGTTATTTATCTATCGCTACAATCTCGTGTGTTTATTAAACAACTAGAACTGTGATTGAATGTGAACCGAAATACTTTTATTATTCCATCTATATATATAAAGACACTTTTCTGCTATTTCAATCATTGCCTTTCCTTAAAAAGACTTTAGGCGTAAATAAGTTGTACCATGGTTTGCTGCTATATACGCAGCTTTAGTCCCAACACATCCGACTTCAGCATGGCTTATTTGTCGCAACTCTGACGCAATCAGTATGTTATGTGTCGCTGATCGTCTTTATCATATGTTCATCCTGGTCCCCTAGAATTAAACTAATGAACACGCTATTGGTCTTCTCTCCGTCCTATGATTTGAAAAGTCGATGGCGCATCTACGATGGATGAAACTTTTCTCCTTCTGTTAATCTGGATATTAAGTAAGTCACATCAATCTCTTGCCTTGACTGTGTGTCTCATTTATCTTTCAAAATAAAAGTAAGATGTTTTTACTTGGCATATATGTTCTCTCCAGTCCTATGATTTGAATAATCGATGGCGCATATTCGATGGATGAAACTTTTCTCCTCCGGTTAATCTGGATATTAAATTAATCACGTCGTGTGTCTCATTTATCATTCTAAATAAAAGTAATGCATTTTACCTTGACATATATTATCGTAAACGTTATATGCACTCGTTCATCATCATCATCATCATCATCGAGTACCGTTTCCGCATCGAAGGTTGGCTACCTTGGAGCGCCTTTCTACTCTGTCTCTTGCTTTGATGGTGCAGATTGTCATAGGCTGACATGTCCATCTTTTGATGTTACTCGTCCATGTTAGTCTTGGTCTGCCTCTTTTACCTTGTGTTTTCCCTTCCAATATTACCTTTATTAGGCTGTTTTGTCTTTTAACATGCTCCAAAAATTGCATTTGCCTTGTTTGAATTGTGTTTAGTAGTTCTCTTTTAATTTTTAGTTGTAGTTGTTTTAAAACTTCATCGTTTCTTTTCTTTTCTTTCCATCCAATTCTACCTATTCTTCTATAAATCCACATTTCAAAAGCTTCAATTTTCTGTTCTGTTTTCTTGTCTTATGTACATGTTTCTGTACTACACAGGAATTTTGCGAAGTAACATTTTGCTATTCTTAGTTTTAGCCCTGGTGTTATTTGTTTTGATGTTAGTTTATTTTTCATGGCATTAAAATTACTTTGTGCCATACTTATTCTTTTGCTTATTTCAATTTTACATTTTCCATCATTCGTTATAGTGGGTCCAAGGTAGTTGTAGCTCTGAACTGTCTCAAAATGAATTCCTTCAACTATGATATTTATTTGTAGGTCTTGAGAATTTTCTTTGTTTATGATCATAGTTTTAGTCTTTTTGATATTCATATCTAGTCCATATTTTTTGCTTGTCATGTTTATTACATTAATTAATTGTTGTAGATCTTTAGGATTGTCTGCTAGTAGAACAGTATCATCAGCATATCTTAGGTTATTGATTATCTTTCCATTAATGTTCAGGTCTGACATCTCTGAGATGTTTTTAAAGATTTGCTCAGTGTATAGATTGAACAAGCTTAGTGATAGGATGCATCCTTGTCTTACTCCTCTTTTTATATCAATGGGTGTAGAGTTCTCTTTGTTATATCTTGTTATTGCTGTTTGCCCCTAGTATAGATTACATATTAGTCGTATGTCCATGTCATCCAGATGTATCTCTTTTAGGCAGTCTGTAAGTTGATTATGGTGTATTCTATCAAAAGCTTTGGTGTAGTCTATGAAGCAGGCATATATTGGTTTGTTCACTTCTATGTATTTTTCAATCAATGTCCTCATGCTGGATATGGCTTCTTTTACCCCACTGTTTTTCCTGAACCCAAATTGCTGCTCATCTAATTCAGTATTGATTTTATTCTCAATTATTCCCTGTATGACTTTTAGTAAAATTTTGGTTACCTGGCTCATTAGGCTTATTGTTCTAAAATCACTGCATTCAACTGCATCATTCTTTTTGGGTAATGCAATGAAAGTTGATGTTTTTAGCTCATTTGGTATGTATCCTGTATGGTATATGTCATTGCATATGTCTGTGATCACTTCAATGCCAAAATCTTCTAGTGTCTGTATCATCTATATCTGTATCTGGTCAGGTCCTGCTGCTTTTCCCATTTTCATTGTTTTTATAGCTTCGCTTGCCTTCTTTCTTTCATTTTTTTCATAAGATGTTGTCAATTATCCATTTTTGTTTTTTGTTATTTTCCGTTTTGGGTAACGTGTTACACGATTCTTGTATGCTGTTTTTAGAGCATTGCCATTTGGTTGTGAGTTTTTCTTCAGGATGTTCTCTTCTGTACTGCTCAGTCCCTTCTTCTAGCAGCTTCTGATATGTGTTCTTTACTTGTACTGTATATGTTTCTTTAACATCTTTCTGATTTAAAGCTGTTATATCTATTGGAATTGCTGAATTAGTTTTTTGTTTGTTTCTCTTTAATTTGATTTTCATTTTTCGTTCAGGAAACTGTTTTACAAATTGTAACTTTAACGATCCCGTGTTCACTTTCATTTAGTTCCATTTGTAATGTTAGTAAATTCAAATTTTCGTGTGTTGAAATAAATCTGTACATTTGAGGAGCGCTCAAGAGGGCTGACTACTTGAGATCCCAATGCCATGGTCAGTGCTCCACACGTCATCAAACTCTTACCATCGCCTCGCGGTGAATCTTCCTGATAGTTCTCTGCATCAAGGCTACCTGGTTAACGAGGTAAGGATCGCTGTACTACGCACAATGCTGAGATCTGTTAATGTTGATGAACTAGTATTGTAGTACTTCTAGGATGGGAATGTGGTACTAGTGCTAAAGTCTGCTGATATAGAAGAATTAGTATTGCAGTATTTCTATGATGGGAATGTGGTACTGGTGCTAAAGTCTGCTGATATAGAAGAATTAGTATTGCAGTACTTCTATGATGGGAATGTGGTACTGGTGCTAAAGTCTGCTGATATAGAAGAATTAGTATTGCAGTATTTCTATGATGACATGTGGTGCTAGTGCTGATGTCTGTTGATATAGAGGAACTAGTATTGCAGTACTTCTAGGATGGGAATGTGGTACTTGCGCTAAGGTCTGCTGATATAGAAAAATTAGTATTGCAGTACTTCTATGATGGGAATGTGGTGCTAGTGCTGAGGTCTATTGATACAGAAGAACTAGTATTGGAATACTTATAGAATGAACAAGATCGAAGGATTCCACCGGAATCAGAGAAATCAGAAGCCATTGCTGCTACCATATTTCTTTCCTTGGTCCAAGACCTAAGGGCTCTTGTCGATCTCATGGATTAGGATCATCGTCATCGTCATCATCATCTATACTTAAAAACCGTTATCACCGTCTGAAAGATAGTCACGATTTACTCAAGTTGTTCAGAAAATATGACTGTAGTCTCTTATTGCACATGGACATCACAAGACGAGAATTGTACACTTTTTTTTTGTAAGATAATGCAGTGAAGAGAAAAAGAGAGTCATATTTTGTGCCATAGAAATAAATGCATGGCAACTGAATTGAGCTGGAAAGATGCTTTATGTGGGTACTAAGGACAGCAAACGAAAGTGCTCTTGTTGTCTTCTTTTTATTAAATATTTTTTTTTTTTACCGTCACCTTCTTCTTGTTTTATTTTATTCTACCTCTTCTCTTTTCTCTCCTCTATTTCATTGTTCAGCGTCAATGTCCCTCCACAACCCTTACTCTTTCTTCTTCCTTCCCTCCACTCATTTAACCACATTCATTTCTTTCCAGACCTCTCCGGTCCCTCTCAGACATATCCTGACTCTATCTGTACAGCTACTCCCCCAGGTGGGTCGCGCTAAATTGCTCAGACAACTCCGATGTTATTTCCCTACTGTTTGTTTGTTCTTCCCCATGTGGGCACATGTCTGTTTACCCAGTTTTTCATTTATTTTCTAAGTGATAATTGAGTCTGCAATGGATCTTTTTTTCAATATCGAGATCATCTCCTCGTCTGTTCTTGTGATGGTATAGAATGCTTTTATTACGTCGAAGACTGTTGGTTACTTTTACGTTCCTTTTTCACATTGTTTCTCATTACATTTTGTACGAGATCTTGATACGATGCATGGAAGTGAGTCATGGATAATAGGAAAAGTAGAAAGGGAAATATGAGGAGGCCACATAAATGTTGCTGTACAGACTAATGTAGAGAATACTATTTCATTCATTGGGTGCCGTCTCCACATCGAAGGTTGGCTACTATGGATCGCCATTTTATTCTGAATCTTGTCTTGATGTTGTACGCTGTCATAGAGAGTACTATCATCATCATGTACCGGACCTACTGGCGTAGGTGATCATGTCTCTTCACAACTTTCGATCTCGGCAGCTATTTATCATTTCTGTTGTTGACCTTCTGCCAAGCCATTCTCTTAAGCTGTCTGTTATTTTTTCTCTTTGCTTCCCTCTATCTCTTCGTCACTCAATTTTTCCACTTGTTACAATATATTCCAGTTGTTCTCTTCACATTACATGGCCAAAAGATGATGATTGTTTCTTCCTAATATTAGAAATTAGCTCTCTTTTTGCTTTGACCTCTCTCAGAACATCTTCATTACTCTTCTTAGCTCTCCATGGTACTCTCAACATTCTTCTGTAAAACCACATTTCTACAGACTCCAGTGATTTTCTTGTCTGTTGTCCTATTGTCCATGATTCGCATCCATATGTTAAGACTGGCTCTACGTAACGTTTAAGAAATCTTTTTCTTGCTTCTATTGTCAAAAATGGATTGCATAGTATCTTCCTCATTTTTTGGAAAGCTGACTTTTGCCTGAGTCATTCTGCATCTCACCTCTTTTGTACATCTTCCGTCTGAGGTTAACAAAGTTAACAAAGTTACCAAAAATTTAAATTCATTTCCCTGTTTTAATATTGTTCCACTTGTCTTTATTTTGCACTGAGGTAAAACAACCCCACTGCCTTGTAGGTAAGACTTTTTAGTCAAAGGCTAGCGGAGCCAACCGTAAACAAACCGACGGAAGGCAACAGAAAACCACCGTCGTAACTTCTTTGTACAATCATGAATCGCCGCAACAATAGAAATAACGACAACAACGTTAAGGGGGATTCCAATGGAAAACCCTCGTTCGGTAGGGGACATCATGTGCTACAGGTGATGCCCGATCGTCATCAAGCTACTGTAAGCAAAATAAAGATAAAACAAACTCTAAAGATAGGTACTTGGAATGTGAGAACACTCATGCAGAAGGGTAAACTAGAAAACATCAAACAAGAAATGAAAAGAATGGGTAGAGAGTACAAAGGATAGCTAAAAGAAATAATGAATTCTTTCTTTTTATTGGATAAAGAAAAGAAAGGGAAAAACGTTAATTGCCTACACCAATAAGAAACAGCCGCCATAGCTCAGTGGTAGGTGAACTGGAGTATAATGACAAGAGGTCGGGTTCGATCCTGATCGACGGCTTCCGGGTTCACCCAGCCTTAAATGGGTACCGGCTTTTTTTCTCTGGGAGATTAAAACGGCACGGGCGTAATACCGACCATATTACCCCAAAAATCATGTGCCGAAAGTCTATAAAAATAATGGACACTAACACCATATTTCCTACACGCCACATGGCGTGACGGGGCACTTTACCTTTTTTTAAATTTTTACTAGCAATAAGAAATGAACATAAATTATGAATAATGAGTAGGGAAAAGCTCGAGAAATGAAGAACCTAGAGTAAAGGAAATTATTTGTACACAAAGGGTGTTTTAAATGATATATTTTCAAGCATTGGTGCAACATTCAGACGTTGTACACATCAAGCGACAGCAACAGCGATATTTGCTGTGCACTAAGGTTTTGACTGGAGGTCAAGATCAACACACACATACACTATAGGGGAAAACTAGGTGAAAGGGGAAAATAAGGGGGGAAATGGTATGGTTGCAACTTTACATGAGTGAACGACAACACAATCTAACGACGTTTCGGCTCAAAAGGCCTTCTGCGGGAACAGTGGACAACACGCACACACACACACACACACACAAACACACACATCAACAAACACACACACATACACACAGAGAAAAGTACACAAATAAACGTATCACTAAGTAGCAAAATAATAATGCAAGAACTTGAAAAGAAAGAACATACCATTAGACAAAAAATGAAGAGGAACTTGTCTGCGGGGCTTACTTCTGGCCCGGTCACGATGGAAGTGACAGTGTTAGTTTTATTTGGTTACAATTATCTATGAGTGTGTGTTTGTTGGTGTGTGTGTGTGTGTCGGTGTGTGTGTTGGTGTGTGTGTGTTGGTGTGTGTGTGTTGGTGTGTGTTGGTGTGTGTGTGTGTATGTTGGTGTGTGTGTGTTGGTGTGTGTGTGTCGGTGTGTGTGTGTGGTGTGTGTGTGTTGGTGTGTGTGTGTGTTGGTGTGTGTGTGTGTGTGTGTCGGTGTGTGTGTGTGTTGGTGTGTGTGTGTTGGTGTGTGTGTGTGTGGTGTGTGTGTCGGTGTGTGTGTGTTGGTGTGTGTGTGTTGGTGTGTGTGTGTCGTGTGTGTGTGTGTTGGTGTGTGTGTGTGTTGGTGTGTGTGTGTGTGTTGGTGTGTGTGTGTCGGTGTGTGTGTGTGTGTGTTGGTGTGTGTGTGTGTGTGTGTGTGTGTGTGTGTGTGTATGTTGTGTGTGTGTGTGTTGGTGTGTGTGTGTCGGTGTGTGTGTGTTGGTGTGTGTGTTGGTGTGTGTGTGTGTGTTTCCGCCGAAGGCCTATTGAGTCGAAACGTCGTCCGGTTGTGTCATCTACATGAAGCAGTTGTCATAACTTTTTCCCTTCCCCCCCCTTTTCACCTTTACCATACTGAAGCAAACATCGCATCTCGATGCATCTACTTGCATTCTGATGCCTTTACCGCTTGAGGGGAAACTACGAGGTTGACAAACATACGATGATACCAGTAAACATGTGCTTAAGCATAGCTCAAAGTTGAAGAAAAGGGAGGGGTGGGGAGGGGGGTCACTGATATCATCAGCTAGCTCCTTGTTGCTAGCTAAGTGCAATAGCTAACATCGCCATCATAATCAAGTACCATGCCTGCTGGCGTAGGTGATCATGTCTCTCCACAACTTTCGATCTCGACAGTTATTTATCATTTCTGTTGTTGTCCTCCTGCGAAGCCATTATCACAGCACACACTCTGTGTTTGTGTGTGTGTGTGTGTGTGTGTGTGTGTGTGTGTATACATGCATTTATGGGCCCTTAGATACTTTCAGACATTATCGGTGTCTTTGCTAGTCGACGTAACCTAGACAGCGTTCCCCACACTTGTGTATTTTTTAGAACCCTTCACCCCTGTCCAGAGGGTATAATCACAGCTAGACCCGTGTGACTCGCCCTTTTCCCGTTCTGACCAGGGTCCACGACACAGGTAAGTCAATTTGCTTTTCTTTAACATTTTTCGATTATTTTGTTTTGGATGTTTCATTACTAGTTAGCTATGTAGGATTAGTTATATTTACTTACATATATGTGTGTGTTATTGTTTGTTTTGTTTGTTCCTGCTGAAGGCCTATTGAGCCGAAACGTCGTTCAAATCTGTGTCGTCTACTAACCACGTAAAGCTTTTACCATACCATTTTTTCTAATTTTTTTATAAAATTTTCTCACATTCAGCTTTACTACAGATTCGCATTTTTATGCATTCATTTGTATTTCTTTGCCTTAACCCTCCATTATGACAAGATGTCTGATATCTTTTCTCTTTGCTTCCCTCTATCTCTTCGTCCCTCAATTTTTCCGATTGTTTCATTATATTCCAGCTGTTCTCTTCTCATTACATGGCAAAAAATGATGGTTTCTTCCTAGTATTGGAAATTAGCTCTCTTTTTGCTTTGGTCTCTTTCAGAACGTTTTCATTACTGTTCTTAGTTGTGCATAGTATTCTCAACATTCTTCTGTAAAACCACACTTCTACAGCATCCAATGATTTTCTTGCCTGTTGTCCTATTGTCCATGATTCACATCCATATGTTAAGACTGGCTCTACATAACATGTAAGAACTCTTTTTCTTGTTTCTATTGTCAAAAATTGATTGCACAGTCTTCATTTTTTGAAACGCTGCTTTTGCCTGAACCGTTCTGCATATTACTTCTGTTGTATATCTACCATATGAAGTTAAAATTGTTCCCAGATATTTAAATTCATTTCCCTGTTTTAATATTGTTCCACTTGTCTTTTTTGTATTACTAATAGCTGGCAGTGTGACCATATTCTGAAATAAATACACAGCATGCCGTTCATTCAACAATGTGTCAGTGGAACATTTACAATTTTCAGACATAAGTTGAGATATTTTATTGTAATGCGTGATCTGTAGTATGTTAATGCAGCCACAATTCAAGCATTACAAAGAATGCATGTTTCAAACCGAAACCATTAGCGATTACAAAGAGATAAGAACGGTTCATTATTACTAGATTTGGCACGCTATTCGACTGTTTTTAATCAGAAAACTTTTGGTGATAACACTTTTTCACAAATTTCTGTGAAGATATTTTTTATATCAACGTTATTTGACAATACATAAATAGGAAATCTTGCGTGATAACCCTTGTGAAATTAGATAAAAGAGGGCAGAGCTAATTTGTGCGAAAACAAATAAAAGAACTAAATAGAGAAGGCTGCAACTAACTAGCACATAATGGTTGGACGTTATCTTATTGATCTGGCAGACAGTGAAAGTGAACGAGAGAGAGAGAGAGAGACAAAGAGAGAGAGAGAGAGAGAGAGAGAGAAAAGAGTGACAGGCAAAAAGAAAGTGAAAAAAAGGATGAAAGAAAAAGGCAACAAAGGCCACACACACAAAAACATGAGTTACATCTACATGTTATCTTTCTACACACACAAAAACATGAGTCACATCTACGTGTTATCTTTCTACACACACAAAAACATGAGTCACATCTACGTGTTATCTTTCTACACACACACAAACATGAGTCACATCTACGTGTTATCTTTCTACGCACACAAAAACATGAGTCACATCTACGTGTTATCTTTCTACACACACAAAAACATGAGTCACATCTACGTGTTATCTTTCTACACACACAAAAACATGAGTCACATCTACGTGCTATCTTTCTGACAATCGCGTCAATTTTCAGAGTACAGTAGCTAGTCATGACTGTACTTCCACACGGCGGCCAGTGAATAAGTTGCGTATGTTAAAAACACAACAGGAAAATAACACAACAAAATAAGAACACAAAAGTAAGTAACAATACAACAGTAAATAGCAACACATTGTTGTTATTTATCGAGCAACCTCTGAACTGACTCCGCCCAAACCTATGTAATATGAGATCTGCAACGCTTCAGTGTCTGATGCTTGATGTGCAATTAAACGGATTCAGCGAACATGTACTTTTTTCGGCTCAACGCCATTTAGAATGTCTCTCACTAGTTGTGTTTCTGTGAACTTCGTAACCATTCAGGTTTGGATTACCATAAAACAAATGTTCACCTCATTGGAGCATAAGTTGGCACATTTATTTTGTTCCAAGAGCCATATATCTAGAAGCTCTCTACCACCGCCCGCTTGAAGAACGGAACTTCACTAAGGGACATAATCAGATATTAGGGAAATGGATCATTATGACCTGTGCCACTGTACCTCTGCGATAAGTGTCAGTCTAAATCTTCCCTCTCTCCATTTCTGTTCAGTAAATTTCTGGTTTCGCTTCAGCCACAGAGAGTGTATGCGAATTAAATAGCAGGGGACGAGACATTTGTACAAATTCACTACTGGTCACATTTTAAAACGAAAGATTACTTTATAATGAAATAGGTTTTGAGCTTGTAATGTAGACCAGTGCTATGAAACGTATAATGTAGACCAGTGCTATGTAACTTATAATGTAGACCAGTGCTATGTAACTTATAATGTAGACCAGTGCTATGAAACGTATAATGTAGACCAGTGCTATGTAACTTATAATGTAGACCAGTGCTATGTAACTTATAATGTAGACCAGTGCTATGTAACTTATAATGTAGACCAGTGCTATGAAACGTATAATGTAGACCAGCGCTATGTAACTTATAATGTAGACCAGTGCTATGTAACTTATAATGTAGACCAGTGCTATGTAACTTATAATGTAGACCTGTGCTATGTAACTTATAATGTAGACCAGTGCTATGAAACGTATAATGTAGACCAGTGCTATGTAACTTATAATGTAGACCAGTGCTATGAAACTTATAATGTAGACCAGTGCTATGTAACTTATAATGTAGACCAGTGCTATGTAACTTATAATGTAGACCAGTGCTATGTAACTTATAATGTAGACCAGTGCTATGAAACGTATAATGTAGACCAGTGCTATGTAACTTATAATGTAGACCAGTGCTATGAAACGTATAATGTAGACCAGTGCTATGTAACTTATAATGTAGACCAGTGCTATGAAACGTATAATGTAGACCAGTGCTATGTAACTTATAATGTAGACCAGTGCTATGTAACTTATAATGTAGACCAGTGCTATGAAACTTATAATGTAGACCAGTGCTATGAAACGTATAATGTAGACCAGTGCTATGTAACTTATAATGTAGACCAGTGCTATGTAACTTATAATGTAGACCAGTGCTATGTAACTTATTATGTAGACCAGTGATATGTAACTTATAATGTAGACCAGTGCTACGACGCTACCGCCCACAAGTTGACGATTTTGACCTTTAGGTGGAAACAGAATAGTTTCATGTTTTATTAACGACATATAAACTATACACTCGGTGAATGATCACGGAACTTATTCTCTCCCTAAATGTTCTACAACATCAATAGCCAGAAAATCCTGATAAGTTGGTCTCTGAGCGCGACCTCAATTAAATTGACATGGCCGGTCCATCAGGCTTGAGTCATGGGGGTGTCCATTGTAGTGACTGTTTTACATTTTATTGCATTTATCGATGTCAACCAACCTTCCTTCGCACATTATGCAATTAGTATGATCCTGTTAACATCAACAAATACCCCTCTCTTGCTGAAGGTTTAATCTTTTTTCTCTTCTTTCAAGCCTGTATTGACAGTTACAATTATTATTTAATTCACGATTGTTCTGAAACGATTATAACTTGTTCATCATCCGATACTGCTGGATTTATGATTGGAGTGCTTTATATGTGACCTTTGATTTGTTCATACTATTTTTTTTTTATAGATTTGTGACTTTAACAAATCTGAAACCATGTCTCAAACAAAGAAATATGCTCGTGGCTATTTACCTGAAAATGGGATTCATTGAATCTTGTACAAACAAACAACTCCCAATGTATCCACTGTGCCACAAAACGTTTTCTAATGAAGCAATGAAGCGAAGTCGATTGCAAGATCATCTTACAACACAGCTTCCAAAAGATAAAGATAAGCCCTTGGAATATTTTCAAAAATTGTTTACACGATTTCAAAATAGTTGTACAGTAACAAAATCATTCAGGACTTCCGGTCAATATGGCGGATAGTTGCAGGAACCGTTGAGGCTCTGTCTGAAAAGTGTTTCTTGTTTCAGCCTCCTCATATTCCAAGTCTGGCTTGCTGTCGGAGATACTGGGTTTAATGCACACAGTGAGCTGTGTTTTTCATCCGGATCGTGTTTCGATATTCCGATTGCTTACGATGAAAGATGACATCGTATGACGAATGACAGTTCGGTTGTGTCACTTTCGCCTTAAGTCAATTGGCGTGTGCTGTAGCTGCTCTTGGTGAGACCGCAGCTGCCTTTCGTTGTTTGGATCCTTCAATGTGATGAGATGTTAATTTGGATTATTCCACTGGCACGTGTGGTTGAGCAATTATGGATTTTAATTCATTTGCAGTGATGACGGGGCCTTCGACTAACTATAACTATAAAATCATTTAATAAACAAAATGCAGAGAACGAAGCTGGATTAATTACATCCTATCGCATATCACAATTAATTTTAAGAAATTATAATAGTCATAACATGGGAGAAACTTTAATAATGCAATAAATCAGAGAATGTATCTCAACTGTAATTCAACAGGACGCAAATAAAGTTATAAAGACTTTGCCCCTCAGCGATGCTACTGTAATGCGACGGCTTGATGAAATGGCGGTTAATGCTGAGAATAAGCTTATAAATATTCTAGAAAACTCAACATTCTGCATGCAGTTGGACAAGTCTACGATTGCAGATAGTAATGCTTTATTGATGACATATGCGAGGTATCTAGTTGAAAATAATACATTGAAGGAAGAAATATTATTCACTATAAGTCTGACTACGGACACAACAGGATTATCAATATTTCCTGATATGAAATCGTACTTTACAAAACATAATAGCAATGTTGTTGCTTGTGCCATTAGTGGTTCTATTGACCTTTCGAGCCGTAACCGGCCCATAGGGCGTAGACCAAGATACACCTTCTCCTATATGAATTTTTGTTCTAGCAGTTTTCTTTTAAAGATATTTTATCAAATCTCGCCATCTGTCTCTGTTCTGTGCAAGCAGTTCTATCTCATTGAGGGAGCCGATTCCTGCTGCTCTTGCCTCTCTCATCAATGTTCTTCTCAGTGTCTCCCTGGGTCTTCCTCTTTTTCTTTTACCTGTTGTTTCCCATATGAGGGCTTGCTTTGCTATTCGATTATTATCTCTTCTCATCACATGTCCAACGTATGACCATCGTCTTTTCTTTAAAGACCATTAGTGGTGCATACTCAATAATAGGACCCTATCGTGGGTTCATTGCTAATTTGAAGGAAGAGGTGCCAAATGTTTTGTGTGTTCATTGTGTAGTATATAGACACCATGTTGTTGGAAAACATTTGAACTCAAACCTGCATTCATCATTATTTATCATAATTCGAGCTATTAGTAAGATCAAATCTAAGCCAAAAATGATAGAATATCTTGACGGCTGTGCCAGAAAAATAATGAGCAATATATACGGGTCAGACTGCACTCTCAAATCTCCGGACAACTGTTTGAACGAAACCTGTGAACAGTTAATCGGGGCCTGCGTCTCGTATGTCGATGATTCCCAAGTTAAGAAGAGTCTGCCGACTACAACAAACCCAAGCATATGGATTCCTTAAATGTGTTTCTGTGTTGGACATGGCTCATATCTTGATGTGTCTCTGTGCTAGCCATGACTCATATCTTGATGTGTTTCTGTGCTAGCCATGGCTAGTGTGTGTGTGTGTATGCTGGCCATGGCTCATATTTTGGTGTGTGTTATGTTAGTCATATCTCATATATTGGTGTGTCCGTGTTAATCATGTCTCATATCTATATGTGTGTATGTGTTTAGTCATATCTCATATCTTAGTGTGTATCTGTGTTAGTCATGAGTCACATCTTTGTGTGTGCATGTTTGGGTTAGTGATATCTCATATCTTTGTGTGCATGATTATGTTAGTCATATCTCATTTCCTTGTGTGTGCATGGCTATGTTAGTAACATCTCATATATTTGTGTGTGCATGGCTATGTTAGTCACATCTCATATCTTTGTGTGTGCATGTCTATGTTGGCCATATCTCATATCTTTGTATGCATGTCTATGTTAGGCATGTGTCATAGCTTTGTGTATGCATGTCCATGTCAGACATATCTCGTATCTTTATGTGCATGTCTATGTTAGTCATGTGTCATAGATATTGATGTGTGTCAGTGTTAGTCATGCCTCGTATCGCTGTGTGCATGTCTGTGTTTGTCACATCTCATATCTCCGTGTGTGCATGTCTGTGTTAGTCACCTCTAGTGACTCGGGCAGATGGTGCTCGTAAACCTGGGAGGGCCGACCATCTAAGGGCAGAATCCCCTTACAGAAAAGATCATCTGCTGCCTTGCAGGAAGATTGGGGACAATCAAAGGCTAAGGAAAGCTAACCTGAATAAAATGCTGGCTGAAATCGGATGCACTGGGCCACTGGCGCAGAACACAGTGCAACGTTTTAACGGGTGTTCAATCAGAGTGGATCTGGCGGGCTCTAATTGTTATGTTCTGTCTATGGGGGCGATCAACACACTTAACCTGACATGTGACTTCATGTGAGAGTCTGGGATCCTGCTCAGATTGAGTCCTGATCGCAGACAGAGAGAGAGAGAGAGAGAGAGAGAGAGAGAGCAATATATTAAGCAATATAGGACTTCCGTTTCCAAGATGGTGGAATGAAGTTCATGCTCTCTCGATCACTGCAGAAATTGCATTTGGGGACTGATGAATTTCGGCTCTCCAGTGCAATTTTCTGCGTTAAAGTCAAAATGATGTTCTACTTAACAAATCTGCGCCCGATGAAGCGGAGTCGTACGCACGGCAATTTTCCTTTTTGACAAGTCAAGTGTTGTGAATGCGACCTTCAACCGTCTAGAGTTGATCTGTGGTTTACGTCAACACATTGAGTGCTTGTTAATGATCGTCGTTGGAATTGTTTGACGCAAGTTATTTACATTTTACAACCCATTAATGTGGATTGCTCCGTCAAGTCAGCCTAAGTTTTTTTCATTAGGGAATTTGCACCGTGTTTCGTTCGTTGTAGGCTGCATTAACTAGAGTAATTGGTAATCTATGGGCGCAGGTCATTGTTGGGTGTGCTACGTCATCAAAGCGGTTCATCGAATATCCCTAGAACGGCCATACGCTAATCTTACGGTCTGTTGTTTGATGTGCGACGGGGATAATCTGACGACTAACTGAGTTTCAAATGTTCGGAATTGGAGTCAAAAACGATGTCCTAACATCATCAAACGCTATACATTTTAAAAAATATGACGATCATCATTTTCAGGAAGACATGAACTTCCGGTCAATATGGTGGATAGGCGACAGGAACCATTGAAGGCTATGTATGAAAAGTGTTCCTTGTTAGCAGTTTCCTCATATTTCAAGTCCGGCTTGTTGAAGGAGCTACTGAGTTAAGTGCTCTGTGCACACCATGAGCTGTGTGTTTCATCCGTTTTGATCATGTTTCGATATACCAATTGTTTACGATGAATGATGATATCGTATGACAAGGAACAGTTGGCTGTGTTCACTAAGAAAGGTAGCTGTAGTCCCCATCATAGCAGTCTCAGCACACGCCAAAGGACATAAGGCGAAACCGCACGTGCGGTAATTCGCATGATTCCACTGACACGGGCGGTTGAGCAATTATTGATTTTAATTCGTTTGCAGTGATACCGGGGCCTTCCATAACCATAACCATATTAAGTTACTGTTATACTTAGAAGTGTGTTGGCTTTCAAAGGGCACGTGCTTGCTTCGTTTTTTTTTTTAATTGTATGAGAGTATCATACAGATTTTTGACAATGAAACTAATGCTGTTTTGTGTCAACAATTACACATAAAAAAGCGAAATGAATTTTATTTGGTAGGGATTTTTAAGAAATTTAATTAAATTAAGCTGTTGTGTCATTATTTATAGAAAAACTGGACCTTTTCCAACATAATATTAGAAAAAATAATTTCATAAGTTTGCAAAATTGTCGTCAATAAAATATGATGTGACTCTAGAGAAGATAGAATGGTACAGTAGTCATCTTAGAGGAAATAGAAAAGTACAGTAGTCACTTTAATGAATTTACATCGGATATGGAGAAACGATTTAACGATATTTTTAAACGATTTAACTTGAAAGTCTATGCGTGGATGGTTCATCCTTTTATTTGAAATGTTTTTAGGTCTGTTATAACATGTCAAGAAGAACTATTGCATCTTAAATATGATGAAGAGAGAAAATCAATTTTCAATAATCGTGGATACCTAAAAATGTAACCCAAAAAACTGTCTGCCTTATTTTCCAAATACGTGGAAAGTAATATTACATTTACTGCTACCATTCCCTGCATCACATCTAGTGAAATCAGGTTTTAGTGCCGTGAATCATATTGCCTCCAAATACAGAACCTGAAAGTCACTGAAAGATAAGACCTACACTTGTTCCTTACAAAAATAGCACCAGATATTCATCATTTAGTTGCTCAACAACTGGCTCACGGATCTCATTAAATGAAAGGTCAGTGATATTGATTTTTTTTTCTTCAGTTATGGAAGTTTCTTTAATTCAGACTTTAGTTGGCAGTAGTGAAAATTTATCCTGAAAAAATTAGACAAGTTGGCAATGGACATAACAGGGTTGAAGACAAGTTGGCACTGGACATAACAAGGTTGAAGACAAGTTGGCACTGGACATAACAAGGTTGAAGACAAGTTGGCACTGGACACAACAAGGTTTAAGACAAGTTGGCACTGGACATAACAAGGTTGAAGACAAGTTGGCATTGGACTTAACAAGGTTGAAGACAAGTTGGCACTGACCATAACAAGGTTGAAGACAAGTTGGCACTGGACTTAACAAGGTTGAAGACAAGTTGGCACTGAACATAACAAGGTTGAAGACAAGTTGGCACTGGACATAACAAGGTTGAAGACATGTTGGCACTGGACATAACAAGGTTGAAGACAAGTTGGCACTGAACATAACAAGGTTGAAGACAAGTTGGCACTGGACATAACAAGGTTGAAGACAAGTTGGCACTGGACATAACAGGGTTGAAGACAAGTTGGCACTGGACATAACAGGATTGAAGACAAGTTGGCACTGGATATAACAAGGTTGAAGACAAGTTGGCACTGGATATAACAGGGTTGAAGACAAGTTGGCACTGGACACAACAAGGTTTAAGACAAGATGGCACTGGACATAACAGGGTTGAAGACAAGTTGGCACTGAACATAACAAGGTTGAAGACAAGTTGGCACTGGACATAACAAGGTTGAAGTAAGTTGGCACTGGACATAACAGGGTTGAAGACAAGTTGGCACTGGACATAACAGGGTTGAAGACAAGTTGGCACTGGACATAACAAGGTTGAAGACAAGTTGGCACTGAACATAACAAGGTTGAAGACAAGCTGGCACTGGACATAACAAGGTTGAAGACAAGTTGGCACTGGACATAACAAAGTTGAAGACAAGTTGGCACTGGACATAACAAGGTTGAAGACAAGTTGGCACTGGATATAACAGGGTTGAAGACAAGTTGGCACTGGACACAACAAGGTTTAAGACAAGTTGGCACTGGACATAACAGGTTGAAGACAAGTTGGCACTGAACATAACAAGGTTGAAGACAAGTTGGCACTGTACATAACAAGGTTGAAGTAAGTTGGCACTGGACATAACAGGGTTGAAGACAAGTTGGCACTGGACATAACAGGGTTGAAGACAAGTTGGCACTGGACATAACAAGGTTGAAGACAAGTTGGCACTGAACATAACAAGGTTGAAGACAAGTTGGCACTGGACATAACAAGGTTGGAGACAAGTTGGCACTGGACATAACAAGGTTGAAGACAAGTTGGCACTGGACATAATAAGGTTTGGAGACAAGTTGGCACTGGACATAACAAGGTTGGAGACAAGTTGGCACTGGACATAACAAGGTTGAAGACAAGTTGGCACTGGACATAACAGGGTTGAAGAGCACTATGTCCATATTATTCAGCCAGGTCCAAAAAAAAAAGCAAATGTTCAGATGTCCTGCAGCATTAGGCGTTCATCCATTATGTCAACACTCAGGAGTCGAAAATTAAGGTCGCTGGGACACTTTTTTGAAGAATTGGCAACATTCGCGTATGATGGGAAGCGGTGGTCTGTGGATAGACCAATATTGAGATACAAAGTTGTCTGCTATTGCATCCCTCGGTGAATTCTCTGTTACTAAACAAAAAAGGTGAGAAAAGACCAGTAAAAGCTGGTTCATGAGATGATCGTACGCGTGAAGACGTATAAGAAGAGGCATGGACATATTTGACAAAATTTAAGTCAAATTATATGGGGAAAAAATAAAAAAGAGACGATACTTCCTGGCATAAACTGTCGTGTCCTTTCTACAGCCAGCCATGCAATTTCAATATCGGGGGAAAAAAAAAAAGCAACTCGGCGAAACAGCTACGGGCAGTTACCGACTTCTGCCTGATTCTAACAATATGTGAAGACGTAAACTACAATATATATATATATATACGTCTTAGGGGAGACTTTCATAGCTGGTTTATGCCAAGAATCGAATAGGTAAACTCCTAATTCCTGTTCCCGATAAGAGATATCATGACGAAGCAGACGGTTATCATGCTCATTTATTCTCACATCCAACCCGAGCTGAGTAAGTTCCCAGATATGATAGATTCGACCAGTCTTAACTGGATCCTGAACAGCTATTACAACTTCCACAACGACAGGAAGCGATCGATGTTCAATGTAGATAACAAATTTTGGCGTTTTCATTGCTGAATCAATAATGCGATTTACGAGAATCGCTACATATACGGGTAAACGTGCATTTCTAATAATTACCGAGGTCTCAGTGGTCAGAGGACATAATCTTCTAATGTTACATGAGCGATTTTAGATCTGCACGGAATATATATCTTTTTTTCGACAAAAGACGTTTATAAAAACTATTATCTGATCTAGAAATCGTGATAAAGCAGACCCCTCTGGTGTAGCTATATTTGTCGAACTGATACAACAGTTCTCTAATTATGTCATATCGGTATAGTTATTAAATGAAAATTAAAAGCAGGCAGTAAATCATTTATGAGATTTATTGAGAAAGAAGAACGCACTAAATCAATTGAAATCATTTAAAGTTCTCCAATTAGGCCCATGTCATTGGTCATGTCATCTACATGACTTTGTTTCTAGTTCTTCGAGTCGGTTACATGAGATCTGTTTTGCTAGTAATAGTGCTCTTTAGTTGCAACATAGGGCAGGCATTTTCTACTTTATCAGAAATTCACGAAAACCCTTTATATACTATCTTTGTGAAATTCTAAACCTCTTTATACAAACTCATCACGTCAGTCTCATAGAAAGTAGCATTGTTCTTTTATAGCATTTATGTCTATTCATTAGACAGAAGACGGAGGAGGGTGGTGTGCAGGTTGGTCTACAGTCAAGACGTCGGCCTCAAAGCTACTGGGTTCGACTACCACCACAGGAGGTGAGAATATTTAAAAAACAATGGAATCTATGGCTTCTTCATGGCTTGACCATCCTCTGGTAGTGAGATCCAATGTCTAGCCCTCACGGATATCGGTGAAAGGCTGGAGTTTCCGTGCGCCAGGTGGATATCGACACGAGTAGGCCAAAATGGCCGCTGTCGGGACAAAATTGATAGAAACAAATCTAGCCAAAACGTCAAAAAATGAGAGTACCAGATAAATCAGAGGATATCTGCCTGTATGGAGAAGAACACCTTTGCACACGGCTGTCTGTGTGAAAGAAAAGAAAAAGTGATCACCACGTAAAAATTCACTCTCTCGGGATTTCGCTATAGATGTAAAGCTGGCGAAATAAACAGAGAAGACAGAAGACGAGTTTTGTCGTTTCAGGCTATTATAAAATATGATAACATTAATAAAATAATTCACATTTATTGATCGATTGTGTACCTTATCCCCAAAATCACTTTAAAACGCATATTTTTAATTGATCGTATATCTTCAAGATAAAAAAGGATCCCTTTCCTTTCTTCAAATAGCAAATCCCTCTCAGAAGTCGAGATAAACACGATGTTGTCCTTTGTCTTTGCAATAATAGGTACATAGAGGGTGTAGATCACCGTGCTAGTAACTTAAATTTATTATAAATTTGACGCCAAACCAATGGTAATTATAATTACAGCAGTCGTCGAATTTTAATTTTGATCAGAAGCTGGATTACAAAAGCAGCAACGAATTTTAAAAGCCTGGACAAAATATAGAAATAAAAAATACTAAGCAAAAAAACCAGACTTAGAATATTCAACTCAAAAGTATTATCAACACCTCTGTGAGAGCAGGAAAACATCACAAGAGAGTGAGAAAAAACTAATCGCTTTTGAAGACAAAAGCCTAAGAAAAAATCTCTTTGCATAATGGAATGAATCAAAGGGTAATATTAAAACAAGAGAAATAGCCAAATAACCAACGATCTCATTCACAATTAAGGAAAGAAGATGGACATATGTCGAACATGTGATGAGAAGAGGCTTCCTAAACAGGCTCTTGTATAGGAAACATTAGGATACAGAAAAGAGGAAGACCTAAAGAGACACTAAAAGAACACTTATAAAAAAAACTATCTTTACGTCACATAGTACCATTGCTGGTGTATGACGGGGGGCACCGATAGAACCAGAGGGATAAAGGCCGCTTGGTCAAGCAGTCGCCACGACGTATGAGACTCAGGATTTTTATTTCCGAACACTTATAAGAGAAGCAAAATTGGCAGGCATAGACTCATTATATAGAATCAAACACCGCGCCCAGAATAAAAATAGAGATGGGTGGCGAAAAACAAGCCCAATGTGACGTCTAGTAGCACAGGAAGGATCAAGAATCAAGGCTCCATACATTATATTCCGACCAGCACAATGTTCAATTACTTAGAAAATATGTCATTCAGATTCGTTATAACTAGACAAGATTACAGAAATGGAACGCGTTTCAGTACGTTTCGGCCGAAAAATGTCCAGTATCTCTCTCTCTCTCTCTCTCTCTCTCTCTCTCTCTCTCTCTCTCTCAATATATATATCTGGGTAACCGCTGACATAATAAATAAACACATACTTTATATTCAGTAGGCTAACATAAAGTAATATTTGCTAATGACATCACTACATTTTAAATTACTATCTTTTGTATATGTAAATTATATCCGTCTTGTTTTGGGACGAAAATGTCTCGATAACTTTGTCATTCAAAGTATTGTTGAATTGGTTTCTAAGTTTATCAATAGAGTTTATTGAGATCTCTGTGTTATGTGTAGATGCTTGCTCTGCATCATATCGTCGGCAGTAATGAACAAGAAATAATAAAAGTTCGTTATGAAGTTATAAAGGAATAAAGCTATATACATATACATATATATATATATATATATATATATATATATATATATATATATATATATATATATATATATATATATATATATATAAATCAACGTAATTTAAAACTTGAAGTTCAACAAAATTATATATGCCTAAAGGAATTTAATATAAAACTATTTGATAATACACTACATTCGCGTACGGTAAAAATAAGAACGTCTAAATTTTTGTTTATAAACCGATAGCTAGTAGCACTATTGTTCCTTGACAGTTGAGATTCCTAGATGCCTAATTTTTTTTTAAATGGCGCATAACGCAGTTAAAAATAGTGAAGGAAGTTCCGGTAATCAGACATAGTTTCACTTTCACTTTATAAAGCTTCTAATTGGCTAGAGCTAAAAATAACCCATGAAACCGCATTCATGTAGAGGTAGCTCCCTCCCATATTATTTTGACCCGCCTTTTTTATGTCAAGGTCGTTTATTTACTAGTCGCGAGAGATGACAAATGTACCGCTAGTTACTAGCGGTATCAATGCACTATATTAGAGTAGAGTCGGTTTCATTCACAAATGTTATAGTGGTCAGAGGAAAACCTTGCTTTAATAAATGCAAACCAAAGCAAATAAATCATATTGGCATACGAAATGTGTAATAGAATATTCGAAAATTTGTAGTATAATAATAAACAAAAATAAATAAATTATCATTTCCTTTTGTATTTCGTTAATATTTTCAGGCTACCGGCGGTAGTTGCGGTAACATAGAGAATATGCCACTGATATATATATATATATATATATATATATATATATATATATGTATATATATATATATATATATATATATATATATATATATATATAAGGAGAGACGGGCGTAATACCGACCACATTACCCCAAAAATCATGTGCCGAAGGTCTGTGAAATTTATTGTCACTAATACCATATTCCCTATACGCCACTTGGCGTGACGGGGGTACTTTACTTTTTTTACATATACAAGGAGAGAGACAATGTGACGGAGACAGCGTGAGAGAGAAATTGTGACTGAGACATTGCGACTGAGACATTGTGACAGAGACATTGTGACAGAGGCAGTGTGTAATATGGCAGAGAGTGTGAATGACAGTATAAGGTGGACTGTAAGAGAAATTGTGAAAGAGACAGTAAGAGTACAATGTGGAAGAAACTGTGAGAGATAATGTGAGGACTGTATAACAGGGAGTGTGAGAGATAATGTGAGGACAGTATAACATAGACTGTGAGAGACAATATGAGGACAGTATAACAGAGACTGTGAGAGACAATATGAGGACAGTATAACAGAAACTGTGAGAGACAAAGAGATAATGTGTGGGCAGTATAACAGAGACTGTGAGAGATAATGTGAGGACAGTATAACAGAAACTGTGAGAGACAATGTGAGGACAATAACAGAGACTGTGAGAGACAACATGAAGACAGTATAACAGAGACTGTGAGAGACAATGCGAGGACAGTATAGCAAAGACAGTGAGAGACAATATGAGGACAGTATAACAGAGACTGTGAGAGACATTATAAGGACAGTATAACAGAGACTGTGAGAGACATTATGAGGACAGTATAACATAGACTGTGAGAGACAATATGAGGACAGTATAACAGAGACTGTGAGAGACATTATGAGGACAGTATAACATAGACTGTAGAGACAATATGAGGACAGTATAACAGAGACTGAGAGAGACAATATGAGGACAGTATAACAGAGAATGTGAGAGATATTATGAGGACAGTATAACAGAGACTGTGAGAGACAACATGAGGACAGTATAACAGAGACTGTGAGAGACAACATGAGGACAATATAACAGAGACTGTGAGAGACAATATGTGGACAGTATAACAGAGACTGTGAGAGACAACATGAGGACAGTATAACAGAGACTGTGAGAGACATTATGAGGACAGTATAACAGAGACTGTGAGAGACAATATGTGGACAGTATAACAGAGACTGTGAGAGACATTATGAGGACAGTATAACAGAGACTGTGAGAGACATTATGAGGACAGTATAACAGAGACTGTGAGTGAGAACATGAGGACAGTATAACAGAGACTGTGAGAGACAACAAGAGGACAGTATAACAGAGACTGAGAGACAATGTAAAAGATGAATGAGACACACAGAAAGACAGAGTGTGAGGCGTATGAGAGAAAGACAGTGAGATAGAGACAGAGAAAGACAGTGAAAGAGAGAATAGCAGTGAAAGAGAGATAGAGAAAGATAGTGAAAGAAAGAAGAGAAAGACAGGAAAAGAGAGACAGAGAAAGACAGGTACAGCGGGACAGAGAAAGACAGTGAAGGAGTGACAGATAAAGACAGTGAAAGAGGGAAAGTCACTGAAAGAAAGACATGAAAATAGAGACAGAGAAGACAAGTAGAGAGGGACAGAGAAAGGCATGAAAAGAGAGACAGAGAAAAACAGAGAAAGAGAGACAGAGAAAGACAGTAAAGAGGGACAGAGAAAGACAGGAAAAGAGAGACAGATAAAGACAGGTAAAGAGGGACAGAGAAAGACAGGAAAAGGGAGACAGAAAAAGACATGAAAACAAGAGACAGAGTGGATGAGGTATGAGGAAAGAAAGACATTGAAAGTGCGACAGAGAGGAAAAGGTATGGGAAAGAAAGACAGTGAAAGAGAGACAGAAAGGAAAAGGTATGAGGAAAGAAAGAAAGAGAGACAGAGAGGAAAAGGTATGGGAAAAGAAAGACAGTGAAAGAGATAGACAGAGAGGAAAAGATATGGTTATAGAAAGAAAGAGACAGAGAGGAAAAGATATGGGGAAAGAAAGAAAGAGATAGAGAGGAAAAGGTATGGCGAAAGAAAGAAAGAGAGACTGAGAGGAAAAGGTATGGGGAAAGAAAGAAAGAGAAACAGAGAGGAAAAGGTATGGGGAAAGAATGAAAGGGAGACGGAGAGGAAGAGGTATGGGAAAGAAAGACAGTGAAAGAGAGACAGAGAGGAAGAGGTACGGGGAAAGAATGACAGTGAAAGAGAGAGACAGAAGAAGAGGTATAGGGGAAAGAAAGACAGTGACAGAACGACAGAGAGGAAAAGGTATGGAGAAAGAAAGACAGTGAAAGAGAGACAGAGAGGAAGAGGTATGAGGAAATAAAGACAGTGAAAGAGAGAGAAAAATCGAGAGAAAATAAAAACAGTGAGTGAAAGCGGCATAGAGAGAGAAGACAGTGTTAAAAACCTCAGAGGGTCTGGGTATGCAAAGATCATTTCGAGAATTTGTCACGTCTGAATGTCTGGTCCAATATTTCCCTACTTTAAACACTTGCTGGTCTTCTTTTATCATAAAAAAAGAGAATGTCGCTGAAACTATCTTGTGGTTAGGTATGCCACGTTCAACCAAGGTCCAGAATCAATTCAGTTATTTTTGGACATTTCAAAACGATCGTTACAAAGTCCAATAAGATTTCTAACCATTCTCTATTTATTTATCGTGTACATTGATTGAGCAGATAGCAGGATAAGATCGAAGCTCTTGAAACGGGATTTACGGAAGAACATGTAATGTTTTATTAAATGGAGTGAAATGCAAAAGGTAGTTATACAACAAAATATAAATTTATAAAGGCAAACAAGAAATAGGAAAAGATGAAAGAAAATGTGACAGATAATGTTAACGAAAATATACTGGATACAAATAATAATAAATAGGGAACTTCCGAGGCGATAATAGGGAATAATAGAACGAAGAAGTATGTGTTAGCACTCGGAAATAATGACAGACAAACGAAAATAACGAAAATATAGTGCGGCCACAAGAAGAGAAATGTTACTTTATCGTGATGAAGACGTTGATACAGGTCAGTTGGTTCTTGGTCCAACAACCTTTGGGACCTTGCCTATTAGCTCACTGCCATATAACATTTTATGTGTAGGGGTGTCTGTGAACTTTCTGCCCACTCAGGTAGGGGTGTCTGTGAACTTTCTGCCCACTCAGGTAGGGGTGTCTGTGAACTTTCTGCCCACTCAGGTAGGGGTGTCTGTGAACTTTCTGCCCACTCAGGTAGGGGTGTCTGTGAACTTTCTGCCCACTCAGGTAGGGGTGTCTGTGAACTTTCTGCCCACTCAGGTAGGGGTGTCTGTGAACTTTCTGCCCACTCAGGTAGGGTGTCTGTGAACTTTCTGCCCACTCAGGTAGGGGTGTCTGTGAACTTTCTGCCCACTCAGGTAGGGGTGTCTGTGAACTTTCTGCCCACTCAGGTAGGGGTGTCTGTGAACTTTCTGCCCACTCAGGTAGGGGTGTCTGTGAACTTTCTGCCCACTCAGGTAGGGGTGTCTGTGAACTTTCTGCCCACTCAGGTAGGGGTGTCTGTGAACTTTCTGCCCACTCAGGTCTGGAGCCAAAAATAGACTGTCTCATGTGGAGCATAAACTGGGCTCTCTTTCAAAATACGTAGACAAGGCGAGGCTCACAATGCTCATTCACTGCCATCTGCTGATTGCGCCTAACTTTGCTCAGGCCCCAGTTGTGAAACCGTTAGTTTAAAACAATCTAAAGTCACATTGTGAACTATCTAGTCTCCACGATGAGTTTCGCTTATAAAGAAAACAGTGCGATGATGCTTCCCTTTCCCGTTCGATTTCTTTGTACCCACTGATCGTGAACACTTAAATATTTCATAGAGCAAATGAGTACAGGAACATATCGGTGAGATTTCGACACAAGGCGTTACTGTGATTTCTTGTAGACTATCGGTTAAGTAGAATGGATAAGATAGTGACCGTTCTAATAACGGAAAGATGGTGGTGGAAGAGATACAAACCATCGTCGCCATCCAGATGAGGTGGATGCGGGTTAGATTTTTTTAAAAATATCCGGAATGTAGATCGAAGGACCCACTCGACAAAGGTCTCGAAGGCATGAGCTGACCAGCCTGGTATCGAGCTCATGGTACAACAAAGAACTAAAGTGTTAAGTTGCCAGAACCAATCAGAAAGCAACGGTAAACCTTTCATTATAGGCTGCCAAGAAATCATGACATTAAAAAGATCTGGCTTACAAACAACATATAACAGAAGACATTCAAATACTACGACCACCTCTAAAAGTAGGAGTCGCGATAGCTCAGTGGTTAGTGAACTGGACTACAAAGGACTAGAGGTAGGGTTCGATCCCAACCGACGGCTTCCGGATCACCCACCCTTAAATGGGTACCGGATTTGTTTTCTGGGAAAGTAAAGCGGCGCGGGCGTAATACCTACCACATTACCCCAAAAATCATGTGCTAAAGGTCTGTAAAATTTATGGTCACTAACACCATATTCCCTATACGCTACCTGGCATGAAGGGGCTCTTAACTTTACTATTTTTATCAGAACTAAATAAGGCCCGTTAAGGAGATCCATCGTAGATACAGAGACAACGAGGAGTATAAGAGCTTTATCACTTCTTGTAAGAAACTGTCTCCCTCCTTTACTTTCTCCCGTAGTCACTGAGTTTATTAACACAACAAAATGGCTTCATCTAGACCTCAGGCAGAAATATTTTCTTTCTCCTTGTGAATTCAAACGGTTCTTTGTTTATTATTTTGGTCCAGTCTCAGGATTACGAATCGAGTGCTCGATTTCATCACGATCCGGGTTAAAAGGTCTCTTGGTCAGCTCTAAGTCCAGACAAAACATGAAGTGAAAGGAAAGGGGAAGCGGAATTACATGAAATCTTGTATTCTCGTTTATCAAAGGAACTAGGATTTTCAGTTCCAGCGGTATAATTGAAAGATTGGAAGTCCCAGCGAGGAGCGAAGACTTTGGCAGTTGTTCTAGCGTTTCCTCTATAAAAACATCACCAACGCTATCGTATTTATAACATGATTATGATTTCTAGGTTCCTGTTACTTAGAAATTCCAGACTCTTTTGATGCAATTATTACTTGATGTTTTAGCACTAGCAGGTGATTTACACAAAATAACCAAGATAATATGATATCTTTCATCTATTATTATCTGAGGATTTATTCATCATAGTTATTTATTATTGACATTTTAGTCGTCATAAAAATGAGTTACATAGAGAAGATATGCACATATATCAAATATACAAATATTAAATACTATGCGGGCCGCGGGAACCCGATAGCTCAGTGGTTAGTGAACTGGACTACAAAGGACAACAGACCGGGTTCGATCCTTATCAACGGCTTCCGGATTAACCCAGCCTTAAAATGGTACCGGATTTTTTCTGTGAAAGTAAAGCGGTACGGGCGTAATACCGACCACATTACTCCACAAATCATGTGCCGAATGTATATTTTTTTTAAAAATGGCTGGGCCACGTGTATAGGTGCAGGAAACAAAGAAAATAAATATAAAATGGTATTGAGAAGCTAAACTAACAGACAGACAAGTCAAACCACCACGTTTCGACAAAAACCTTCATCAGGTATAACAAACTATACACATTAAAAACAAAATTCCGATCAGAATCCACAACAACTATACAGATCTAAACAAAATTGTCCGATTATAATCCACAACAACTATACAGATCTAAACAAAATTGTCCGATTATAATCCACAACAACTATACAGATCTAAACAAAATTGTCCGATCAGAATTCACAACAACTATACAGATCTAAAAAATTATGGAAAAGACCGTGGCCAGATCTGTGTAGTTGTGGATTCTGATCGGAATTTTGTGTTTCATGTGTATAGTCTGTTATATGATATTTTGATGAAGACATTCGTCGAGACGTTGTTGTTTGTCTTGTCTTTCTGTTGGTCGAGTTACAGAGAATGATTGACATTATAGTTACTGAGGAACAAAAGTTCACACAAAAAACCCAGAAATATTACAGAGGTATTAGTTTCAAAAATAAAATGATATCTCTTCAATACACCTTAAGTAGGCATACAGTATTAAAACAACTCAATGAATATAACACACAAGAACAAGGTTCACTTCAGATGGTAGATGTACAACAGAGATGAGATACAGAGTAGTTCACGGCAAAGACTGTGTTTTAAAAAAAAACATATGTAACTCAATTTTTTTGTTTTCGGAATTAAGAGAAAGTGTTCTTCCCTGTCGTGTAGAGTCAGTCATGACATGTGGACATGAATCTTCGACAATCGGGCAACAAACAAGATAATCGGAGGAGACCACAGAAACGTGGTTTTACTGAAGAAACTTGATAATACAGCGGCCAGCTAAAAATAATAATGCAGGCATTCTAAAAGAAGCAAAAGCAAAAAAGAAAGTTTATATCCATCTTGAGGAGAAATTATAAATTTTTCATCATTAAGTGCCATACCGGTTGGCGTAGGCGTCCTCTCCATCCATAATCTTCTATCTACAGTGCATCGTATCAGTTCCGTTGTTGACTGTTTTTCATGGCATAACACCAAGCTATCCAGTATTTTCTCTCTTTGTTGTCCGCTATCTCTCTTTCTCAGTATTTTGCCAGTTGTAACCAAGTATTCCAACTTTCCTCTTCTCATGATGTGCCCGAAAAATGTTGATTGTTTTTTTTTGATGTTTATTAGGAGGTCCCTTTTGAGCCTCTTTGAGAACTACCTCTTTGGTCTTTTCAGATGTCCAGGAAACTTTCAACATTCTTCTGAGAAATCCCATCTCTGTGGCCTCTAATTGTCTTTTCATTTGTTTGTTTACTGTCCATGATCCGCTTCCATAGATCAGAAGTGGTTCAATATAGCACCGATGAACTCTCTTCCTCACTTCTATTAAAAATAAAAAAAATAAAAAACTATCTTTACGTCCCATAGTACCATTGCTGGTGTATGACGGGGGGCAGCGATAGGACCAGAGAAATAAAGGCCGCTTGGTCAAGCAGTCGCCACGTGTGAGACTCAGGATTTTTATTTCACCCCCGATAGAAAAAATACTTTCTGTCTATCGCGCACTTCGAACACCGAACGTCGGCTTTTCAGCCAGCGGAACAGTGGTTTTAAGCCG
Source organism: Megaustenia siamemsis (assembly GCA_032433765.1). Lineage (NCBI taxonomy): Eukaryota > Metazoa > Mollusca > Gastropoda > Stylommatophora > Ariophantidae > Megaustenia > Megaustenia siamemsis. The sequence continues at coordinate 36,390,572 of JAVIAB010000124.1, forward strand.
CACGGCCACGCGCTCTGACATAGATTTGTTGCATAAGATATTTTTCATTTTCTGAAATACTATTTTGGCCTGAGCTATTATGCTTTCTATTTCTGTGGTGCATCTTCCATCTGATGTTATTATTGTGCCCAATTATTTGACGCGCTGCACTTGTTTCATATTTGTCCTGTTTATTTTTTTTGCTGCATGCTGGTGATGATTGATTCTTCGATATGACTATTACTTCTGTTTTCTTACTATTCGGACTGAGACCTTTCTTATTGCTTTCTTTTACTATTATGTCTATCATTTACTGTAGTTCATTCTCTGTCTCTGCTATTAAGACTGTCATCCGTATATCGCAAATTGTTTATGTTGTGACAGTTGACTTCAATCCCTTCTATATCTACTATTGATCACATAATATTTTCGCTGTAAAGTAAAAACAAATCTGACGATACATTTATTGGCCCTGAAGAAAACTGCTGGGGTATATCGTGGCGACTGTGAAAATTGAGGGAACGGTTTAAATTTTAATTCTGTCTCGACATTCGAAACAATGTAATAGAAATAAGATAAGAATCCCATACTGTCACTCTCCCGATGACTCACCTAAAAACAAAAACAAAATTGGTTATCTCCCTCCCTCTCTGAACTGGAGAATGTAACAATCAAGAGGGAGAACACTTGCCCACTTCGACTTCAAATACTGTGTCCTAGTTAATTAAATTCTTCCTTTCCGACAGCTTTAAATGTTTTGGGTACACCCTGGACATTAATGAGAGAGTTTCGGTGGCTGAGTGGTTAGTGTGCTTGGTGGCTGAGTGGTTAGTATGCTTGGTGGCTGAGTGGTTAGTATGCTTGGTGGCTGAGTGGGTAGTGTGTTCGGTGGCTGAGTGGTTAGTGTGCTTGGTGGCTGAGTGGGTAGTGTGTTCGGTGGCTGAGTGGTTAGTGTGCTTGGTGGCTGAGTGGTTAGTGTGCTTGGTGGCTGAGTGGTTAGTGTGCTTGGTGGCTGAGTGGTTAGTGTGCTTGGTGGCTGAATGGTTAGTGTGCTTGGTGACTGAGTGGTTAGTGTGCTTGGTGGCTGAGTGGTTAGTGTGCTTGGTGGCTGAGTGGTTAGTGTGCTTGGTGGCTGAGTGGTTAGTGTGCTTGGTGGCTGAATGGTTAGTGTGCTTGGTGGCTGAGTGGTTAGTGTGCTTGGTGACTGAGTGGTTAGTGTGCTTGGTGGCTGAGTGGTTAGCGTGCTCGGTGGCTGAGTGGTTAGTGTGCTTGCTAGCTGAGTGGTTAGTGTGCTCGCTTCCTGATCAGAAGGGTCCGTGTTCAATTTCCAGAAGTGGTGGATTTACGAGGCTCCGGGGTTTACCCAGCCTCTAAAAATTAGTACTAGAGATTTTACTAGGCAATAAAGGCGGCCTGGTGTGATACCGACCACATCACTCAAAATGTGCTGTGGTCATGGACAAATCTGGTCACTAACACGATATTCCCCATACATCTAGTCAGGCGAGGGAACCTTTAACTGAATCTTAATTACCAGAAAAGCAGGGCATTTTTGGTGTAAACTGATAACATACACACCTGGAATCTCTGTTAACCTTCCTTCCTTCCTTCCTTCCTTCCTTCCTTCCTTCCTTCCTTCCTTCCTTCCTTCCTTCCTTCCTTCCTTCCTTCCTTCCTTCCTTCCTTCCTTCCTTCCTTCCTTCCTTCCTTCCTTCCTTCCTACCTTCCTTCCTTCCTTCCTTCCTTCCTTCCTTCCTTCCTTCCTTCTTTCTTTCTTTCTTTCCTTCCTTCCTTCCTTCCTTCTTCGTCCCTCCCTTCCCTCCCTCCCATCCTTCATTCCTTCCCTCCTTTCCTCCCTCCCTCCTTTCCTTCCTTCCCTCCCTTCTTTCCATCCTTCCTTTCTCATATCGCGACCATTGAGGTGGTTGGGCCACACTTGATAGACATTATCTAATCCATTAATCTCTGTCTTGAGTCATTCCCTATGACTGTGAAGTCCAGGAGAATGTTATCTTCCAATCTCTTTCTTTATCTACCTCTCCTTCTCGCTGCTTTCACTATTTCCCGAAAATTGGTCTTTGCCAGGCCACGTGACTGAGATACGTGACCAATTCCAATCGATGTTTCTTCACAATAATCAAATTTCATGTACTCAGACTGCTTGTTCCACTCTTTTGCGAATTTTCTTTACTATACAAAACCAGAGTGCCAACAAGTGCATTCAGGTAACTGTCATATAAAAAGCTTCGCTTCCAGTGCAACAGAGTATCTATTAATTTGAAGTTTTCTTCAGGCCAAATACAATAGAAACTCTATTGTGATTAATAACTGTTACCTTGTGTAGGTAGTACAGATAATTAAAACTAGGGAAAATCAATGATTTAATTCATGACATGTCATAAAATAATCAATGTTTTTATACATGAATATAGGAAGCTTGATTGAGATTATAGTGTCAAGATGAATAATGAGACTAACTTGTATTTACCTATTTAAAATATAATAATTAAAAATAACAATAAATTAAAAGCCACCAGAAGAGCAAAAGACCTTCAATTATATCTCCCCTCGAGGCTGAAAGGCAAATGACAATGAGGAAGGAAAGAGGAAGAAGAATTAAAAACGTTTATGTTTAATATTCTTCAAGAAGTGTCTCCACCTTTACAGAATGGGAGGTTTGAGAGTTCAAATGATCCCGAGAACTATGCCGGTGGTCGCGTAGCTACCAATTGGATCTCTCTAACTGGACAAATAAAGACAGACTGATCCTTCAGGTTCTGGGTTTTGGCGTTGAGCCAGCTACCCGCACATAGTAAAATCACAAATGTTGCAGAAGCACAAACAAAAGAACCTGCCAATCAAGTCTTGGATGCACAAGAGGGGACTGAGGCAGAATATGACGGACAGAGATGAAAGCCAAATGGAAGTTCCCGTCCCGACAAATTTCTTGATCACCCACAAGCAACTAATAAGAATTGCAAAATGTAATGTGAGAACAATGTATGAAACAGGTAGGAGAGCTCAGGTTATTAAAGAGCCGAAGTGATATAACCTTGATATTATGGGTCTAAGCGAAGTGAGATGGACATGAAATGGAAGATGCAGAACAGGGATTGGAGAAACCGTATATTATTCTGGGCGAAGTGACGGTCCACATCTTGAAGGATTTATTGTAGTTGTGAACAAACAGGTGGAGTAAAGCCTCTTAAAATGGGAACTCATAAATTCACGGGCAGTAGAAGCTAGATCGTAATCACAGTTCGCAAATACAACCATCCTTCAATGCGAGGCTCCAACTGAATAGGCAGCAGAGGAACAAAGAAACAATTTTTATTAATGTTTATACAAGACCAGATCAACAATACACCATCACATGACATTTTACTTGTAATTGGAGATTTCACTGCTAAACTTGGATCTGACAACGAGGGTTATGAACAGTACATGGTAAAGGATATATGAACAACAATGAAGAACGCTTTGCTGATTTCTGTATAGAGAAGAACTTATGATAGGGGGTACTATTTTTTCCAACATAGATGTGTTCACAAAACAGCATGGACATGACCAGATTAAAAGAAGAAACTACCAACCAAATTGACCACATCGGAGTGGAAGAAATTGGATAAGATGATTGCATGATATAAAAACATAAGATGATTGCATGATATAAAAACATAAGATGATTGCATGATATAGAAACATAAGATGATTGCATGATATAAAAACATAAGATGATTGCATGATATAAAAACATAAGATGATTGCATGATATAGAAACATAAGATGATTGCATGATATAAAAACATAAGATGATTGCATGATATAAAAACATAAGATGATTGCATGATATAAAATCATAAGATGATTGCATGATATAAAAACATAAGATGTGCAGATGTTGGAAGCGATCACAATACGCTACTTTGCTAAACAAAGTTAAATTGAACAAGAAGGAGACTCTGACAAGACACAGTCCATATCAGATCAAGTCTCACATCGGGTGACTGATAACACAAATAAGGATGAGTTCATTATAAACATTACTAACAGAGTCCAAGCCCTTCGGGATATACTAGAAGAAGAGGTAACTGTTCCAAAATATAACAAATATATATGGGGATGTTAGTCAGGAGGTTCTTGGACATCGTCCCAGAGCAAGAAAAGATTGGATCACAGAAGAGTCATGGAACTTGGTTCAAGAAAGAAATACCATCAACAACTAATGCTAAATTGTACGGTGGATGATAAAGCCAAGTTAATGGAGGATTATACACAGAAGAATAAACTAGTCAAGAATAAACTAGTCAAGAAGAGCATGAGGAAAGATAAAAGACTGTTTATTGAGACTCCGGCAACTGAAGCTCAAGAAGCATTAGAGAAAGGGGATAGCAGAACTGTTTACAAGGTTACAATGATCTTTTCTGGTGGCTTCAAAATTGTTACCATCATTGCACGAAGTAAAAATTGAGAACCATTAATCAAAGAAAATAAGAAATCGAAAAAGATGGTAATAATACTTAAAAAAAAAAAAAAAACTATCAAAAGACCAGAACCAGTAAGTGAAATTTCCACTTGCCTACCATCCGTCCAGTTTGAAATAAAGAAATTTAAGATTACATGCCAGTAAAATGAAATTATCATTAAACAGATCAAAAGCAACAAAGCACCTGGTGAAGACAGAATTTCTGTAGACAATTTAAAGACAGACCAAGGACTGAGCGCTCACGTTTTAGACAATTATTCACCAAAATATGGGAAGATGAAAAGTACCAAAAACAGCAGGCTTTAGAAGTGGGAGATCATGTACTGATAATTCTTTCTCTTGCGAACCATTGTAGAAAGGTCACATGAATGGAATTCATCCTTACATATAAAGTTCTTAGACTGTGAGAAGGCATTTCACAGAATCGGTCTTCCGTTGCTTGGAAAATCCTATTTGCATATCTTCTTCTACCTTTTAGCTCCCTGTGGAGCATAGGTCTTCAACAAACACTTTCCAAGTCGTTAACTTTATCTCTCTTTGACTTGTTCATGTTTGTGAAGTTTTTTCGGCTTATTTTGTTACAGTATGGGATAGCCAGTCCCATGCCTAACCCTCCTTTCTCGCCTCTTACGAACATGCCTGGTAGGGTACAGCGCCGCTATTCTTTACTCCCCTTTCGGCCCCGGCAGTGCACGGGCGGTATTTGCATATGGCTTTCAGGATAAATATTTTATATTCTAAAGGACATGTACGACGGCAATCAATGCTTTGTAAGACATGAGGACAGCAGACAACTTGGTTCAGAGTCATAACGGGAGTTAGACAAGGAAGTGGCCCTACTCCTTTTCCTTGTAGTTACGGATTGGATCATGCAAAATGGTTGTTAGTGACAAAGTAAGAGGGAGAATTACATGGAGTCTAACTGGACGACTTGAAGATACTGACCGTGCAGACGATGTTGAATTGCTTGACCACTGTCACCCAGACAATGCCGATCAAACAGGTAGAGTAGATCAGCTTGCTAACACTGTAGGACTGAAAATAAATGAAAAGAAAACTATAATTATGAGGATATAACTGACAAAAAATACAGAGAAAACTAAAATAATGAGGATAGGACTGAAAATAAATGCAGAGAAAACTAAAATTATGAGGATAAATGCCAGAAGTACAAAGAAAGCTACTCTCAGAGGAGTGGGATGTGTAGAAGTGAATCATTTAAAATACTTGAGATGCTATATTCCATCAAATAGCTGACATTGAGAAAGAGATCTCTGCTAGAGTAGGCATGTTAGCCCAGGCATTCAAGAGACTTAGAAACATTCGGCCTTCAACTAGTCTCCATCTTAGCACCAAATTTAGAGTTTACACGTCAAATGTGCGATCCATATTCATATATGCAGCAGAAACGTGGAGTATGAACCACAAGATAGAAAGTCGACTTGGAGGATTTGAAAGTCTGTCTTAAGAAGATTCTGATCATCCATTGGGATGAAGACATTACAAACAAAGAAGTCGCCGAAGATCAGGCATTAACACCATCAATGAAGAAGTGTAAGGAAGACGTTGGAAATGGCTAGGTCACGTTCTACGAATGTAACGAATCAGGAATCAACAAATAACATTAACATGGACACAACCTGGCAAACGAAGAAGGGGCAGACTATTGGGTACACGACTACCAACCATGCATGATGAAATTAAAGAGGCTGGCAGGTTCTGGCGTGAGCTGTGCATGCTTCCTCAAAACCGAATTGGGTGGAGATCTATTGTGGGTGCCCTATGCTCCGACTGGAGTTCAGAGGATTACGAAGGAGACTGATTGTTTATTATTAGAGCTTAGATTATTATTTTAAAATAACATTTATTCTTTATACATTATCGAAGAATCATAGATAGCGTTTCAACGTTACAGCAAAGATAACAACACAAAGAAGGCATTTCTGCACACCTCCTTTCATCTTCAAATCCATCTTAGAATGCAGTGATCATTGCTTTGATAATAAACAAGAAAAACTGACGCGGCATACAATCGTGATCATAGGGAGAATTAACCTTGTGTTTATTCTGGGATGGGTAGGGAAGGAACATGGATGGTTGTTATTTTGTTTTAAATCGCTTCGATGAGTTTCTATATTTATTACAAACTTGGTGCCAATACCAATTGCTAATTATATATACAGTAGCTACTGGTCACGATTCCGACAGTCCTCATGTTCAAATATAAAAATTGAGTTATTGAGTTATTTGCGGGTCATCATCATTGCACTCCGAACATGTCCATAGGTGCTCAGATCCCCTCCTCAGCAATTCCCTCAGTGTCCAGCGACTGACGACTCCAGTTCTATGTTGGTTGATAAGTCTTCTTACACGGCCACCAAGTTTCTCATTTCTGGCCGTGCCCATCTTAACTCCCATTTCCATCATCCGAAGAAGTGACGTTGATCTGTGTTTGTCGAAGTCCTGTGCTCTTCCCACATCTCGGAGTGCATTGATGATGTCCACCCGATCCATCGGTTGCCCGTCCTCAACGACAGCGCAGCTAGCCAACCTGTCCGCTCTCTCATTTCCCCGCACTCCCGCATGTCCAGGGACATAGACAAAGGTGACCTTACGTATTTTGGATTTCTGCAACGACTCTACCCATTGCATGCGTACAAAGCCCGCCTCCACTTTTTTATCATGCTCATAGAATCACTCAGTATACATGCGTGGATGTAGTCTTGTGACTCTAACCATTTGAATGCCTTGGTCACTGCCATCACCTCCATTGTCATGCTACACGTGGTCATGGCGTATGCACCACTGTCTTCCTTGGCTATTCTGCCTGCCGAACGTGCTGTAAATGCCCATGCACTTCTTTCGTGTCGTCTTACAGATCCGTCTGTATAGATGACTGCATCTTTCTCATCGGTGTTATCGCAGATGAGACCGTTGACCTCAGCATTAACCACGACCGGGTTCTGTTCCCAACTTTTCCTGTCGAGTGTGACAATACATGAGAAAGTCCCTTGAATGACGTAGGCACCGGTATCCACTCCTCACCAACGCTGAGATTGGTAAGCCCACAGACCTGTTTGATGACATCTTCTGCTCGGCCCACCCATGATTTGCCTCTTTTTAGCCTGGTACCTTTCTCTGTGTTAAGCACGTGGTGCAATGGATGCTCTGTATCTGTACTAATCTTCAGGTATGCTCGTGCCCTCCAGATCTTGATTCTGTCATCCATGGTTGGAAAGTCAAGAAGATACCTCATTGCTACACAGGGAGTGTCCCTCGTACACCCCAAGATAATGCGCATGGCTTCATTCTGTATTTTCTCCAGCCTATCAATTTGAGTCGTACTGACAGTAAGAATGGCCAGGGCATACTCGATTGGTGCGAGGACTAATCCCTGGAACAGAAGAGTAAGTAGCCTCTGCTCGATGTTGGCAGCTGCCATGACCTTCAAGGCGGCTAATCCTTTGCGGGATTTTGTTATCTCATGGTCGACGTGGTCCCGAAAACACAGACTGCGATCAAACTTAACTCCGAGGTATGTCATCAACTTGTCCCTGGTCACCTCATCAGCTCCCATTCGTATTACCGGTGTGGTCGTATTAACGATATGATTGTTAAGGGAGAACCATGAAACTGATGCTTTATTAGGATTAACCAAGGCACCTGAAACCCCACACCAGGAAGGTTCTGGGCCGTGCGACTGAGCAAGTGCACGTGAGTCTAGGCCATCCAAAGCAATATAAAAATGTGTCTCGAGAATGTATACTCGTTAAAGTTTACCAGAATGTGGCTACAAATAATGCAATGTGCATACTAAGAACATTGATAGAAAGAGCTATGGAGGTAAAGAAAGATCTATATATGTGCTTTATAGACTACACAAAAGCATTTGACAAAGTTAAGCATGTGGAAATAATCAATATGATAGAGAAATTTAAACATTGATGGCAAGGATCATTAAAAATATGTACAGGCAACAAACGGCAGCCATAAGAAATAGCAACCAAATCAGGCCAGTTTCAATATATAAAACAAGAAGTCATGCAAGGCTGTGTGTTCTGTTACTTTACAGCGAAATATTTTTTTAATGAGATCAATAGTAGATCTAGAAGGAATTGAAGTCAACGGTCACAACATGAACAATTTGCGATATGCAGATGACACAGTCTTAATAGTAGAGACAGAGAATAAACTATAAGAAATGAAAGACATATTAGTAAAAGCAAGCAACAAGAAAGGTCTCAGTCTGAATAGTAAGATAACAGAAGTAATGGTTATATCAAAGAAACAATCATCACCAGCATACAACATAAAAATAAACAGGACAAATCTGAAACAAGTGCAACGCTTCAAATACTTGGGCACAATAATAACATCAGATGGAAGATGCAATACAGATAGAACAAGCAGAATAGCTCAGACCGAATAGCATTTCAGAAAATAAAGAACGACTTATACAACAAATCTATGTCAATAGAAGTGAGAAGGAGAGTTCATCGGTGCTATATATAACCAATCCTGACCTATGGAAGCGAATCATGAACAGTAGACAAACAAATGAAAAATGATTAGAGGCCACAGAGATGGGATTTCTCAGAAGAATGTTGACAATTTTCTGGACAGCTAAAAAGACCAATAAGGAAATTTTCAAAGAGGCCAACACAAAAAGGGAGCTCTTAAAAAACATCAGAAAGGAACAATCAACATTTTTTGGGTCACATCATGAGAAGAGGAAAGTTGGAATACTTGGTTACAACTGGCAAAATAAAAGGAAAGAGAGATCGCGGACGACAAAGAGAGAAAATACTGGATAGCTTGGTGTCATGGCATGGGAAACAGTCAACAACAGAACTGACACGATGCACTGTAGATAGAAGATTGTGGAAGGACATGATCACCTACGCCAACGGTATGGCACATGATGATTGTGATGATGGAATACGCTCCGGAGTTTTCCAGTTTGGAAAAATCGCAATGACTTCTGTTCTCGGTAAACCGACATAAGGTGCACAGAAAGATATTCCAACATAGCTAGAACAGAGAAAAAAATATATTGAAAATCCTCTTGACTACATCAGAGACTTAACTCAATTGTCGTAGCAAAACTGAGACTGAGATAGTGGTCTCTGTTACAAACGAAACTAAACAAAAACAAATGATCACATTTCTGGTCCCAAATTCTACGATCTTTATAATTAACATTGAAACAATAGGCTAGTCTCAATATTGCTCAGTCCTAGACAGAACCAGGACACATTATTTCATTCATTGTTTCCAGTATTCCATTTTTTGAGTCCAGTTCAGACGCTTTAGGTGGGAAAACCCCTAATGTGAGCTTATTAATAATTGATAGGGGAGGCGTTTTAAAATTCCTCATATGACGTCTGTGATTAATTGATTATAATATATCTACTAATCAGACAGTGCGAGTTGTTCCAGCTTTGGCAGCAATGCCAACCAGTGAAAGCTGCAAGTTTGTTTAAGTTGAGATCTTGTCTCTTATAGAATGTTGCTGATTGACATAAGTGGTGGGTGTAAATCTAAGTAATTATGACAACGATTCAAACTTTATAACTTTTCAGACCAGTTGTGATGTTTCGTGGGCTGGAGTGGGAAGTGTCTTTTGAGAGAGAAGAGAGAGAGAGAGAGAGAGAGGGGGGGAGGGGGGGGGGTAGGACGGTTGCACTGGCGCAAGATTTAAAAGAAAAGAAAGTAGCAATAAGTGACAAAGGAATGCAGATTACGGGACACAATACTTGCCTTGCTGACAACCCGCATAATTGCCTTGCTGACAATAGCATACTTGCCTTGTTGACAGCACGATTACTTGCCTTACAGACAACCCGCTTACTTGCCTTGTTCGAGACGCTGGCGACACACGTTACATTTCTACCCCACACAAAAACATAAGAGTCCCCCTTACATCGACAACGATCTGTCTGTTCCAATATTGTGTTGAGATAACTCACGTGGTTCACATGTTAAACATTAGCCGCAAAATACATTTCATGCACTTGTCCTCTACATTTGTTTTCTGCCCTCGTTCGACGCTCATTTCTTTTTTCGAAATCACAGTCGGTGGGCGATAGATTCATTAATCACATCCTCCAAGAGACGTGAGCTAGCGGCTCATATTACTCCCCCCCCCCCCACCCCAACCCAGATCCGTGTCTCTAGTATTTAAACCCAGCATATCCGCTCTTTAGTTACCGTGTGTCCTCACATTTTCGTGGCAACACATTTCCAACAGTGTTGCTGTTGTTGATGATTTGAAACTTATACTGAGCCAACCATTTGGTCCCCGTCACACAAACTGATATAATTACAGCGTCTGATGTGGACGGGATTTGGGATTAACGCGAGACAGGGTTGGAGGTGATCATTTAGGGTAAGATTAAAGTGATTATTTAACCAGCAAGAAACCTAAACGTAAAAAAATAAGCATACTATTTTTATTCACATGTTAAAAGACACCATTGAGGCTGCCTGAAGTGCAATAAAGAATTTTGTTAACTAAAATCATAACATTCTGAGCAATATGTTGAGCCGCGATAGCTCAGTGGTTAATGAACTGGACTACAAAGGACAAGAGGTAGGGTTCGATACCAACAGACGGCTTCCGGGTTCACCCAGTCTTTAATGGGTACCTGATTTTTTTCACGGAAAGTGAAGCGGCACGGGCGTAATTACCGACTACATTACCCCAAAAATCGTGTACCGAAGGTCTGTAAAATATATGGTCACTAACACCATATTCCCTATACGCCACTTGGCGTGACAGGGGTACTTTACGTTTTTTTTTTTTTAGCAATATGTTGAAAATAGTCAAAGAGATCTTTGTTACTGCCTGAGGTTAATGAAGAGCTTTGTTAACCACAAAAAAGATTCATTTCAATGTCCGCTTTGAATGGGAGAAATGGAGACGGGAGAATTTTAACAGGAAAAAGGAGGTGTGATTTAGTGCATTTGACCGCTTGGAAGTCAGCTAATTAAAGAGATACCCATGTAGATAACTATATATGGATATAGTAACTCACTGACAGTAAAGAGATTCCCATGTAGATAACGATATATGGATATAGTAAATCATGGACAGTCGAGGGGGATCATCAGATAGGAAGACATTAGATGCGGGAGCTGGCCGCAGAGAGAGAGAGGAGAGAGAGAGAGAAAGAGAGAGAGAGAGAGAGAGAGAGAGAGAGAAGCTGCTAACAGTTGAGGGAAGTAGCCAGTGAAGTAAATGATGAGGACACGCTTGGGTGATCGGTTGAGGAAACAAGTTTTGGGTGGAGAAACAGATCAGCTAGTGCTTGAAACAGAAAATGAAATGGACAGACATTCGTGTTGGAAGAAGAATCGGAGTAAGGTGTTTTTAAAAAAAAAACACATGAAAAAGGATTTTACTTGAAGAAGAAATGGAGAAAAGTGTTTTAAAAAAAACACATGAAAAAGGATTTTACTTGAAGAAGAAATGGAGAAAAGTGTTTTTAAAACTTAAATGAAAACACTGGGCGGGGGGAGGAGCACTGGGCAGTCTTGAGGTACGATGTACGTCGGCCTCAGGACAAGAAGAACCAGCATTAAAAAGTTCACCGGAAGTGGTGTTGACTTGTCAACAGTAGTAAAGATGACGATTAGGGGGCCACAGAGATGGGATTAATCAGAAGAATGTTGAAAGTTTCCTGGACAGCTAAAAAGACCAATGAGGAAATTCTCAAAAAGGCCAACAGAAAAAGGGAGCTCCTAAAAAACATCAGAAAGAAACAATCAACATTTTTCGGTCACATCATGAGAAGAGGAAAGTTGTAATATTTGGCTACAACTGGCAAAATAAAAGGAAAGAGAGATCGCGGACGACAAAGAGAGAAAATAATAGATAGCTTGGTGTCATGGCATGGAAAACAGTCAACAACAGAACTGATACGATGCACTGTAGATAGAAGATTGTGGAAGGACATGATCGCCTACGCCAACCGGTATGGCACATGATGATGATGATGATGATGAGTAAAATTAATACATGGTCTGGTTATGTTGATACCTTCCCCTGATCTCTTGGATAGTGAGATTCGATATCTAGCCCTCTCGGATAACGGCAAATATGTAGGAGGTCTCGTGTTCACGCGCTCACGTTGAAGAACCATTCACAGTTAACACCGAAAAGAGTAGGTCATAAAAATGACCGCTGCCGGGGCAACATTGTCAGCAGAAACTGACCCACATTTTGGATACACGGAGTTCGTGCACGTGGGCCAGGATTCTCCTCTGATGTCCACTAGTGGGATTTCGGAACACCTATGGATCCGTCAGGTGTGCAGTGATGATGATACTAACAACAAAAACATAACAAACTTTCTTTGAAGAAGAAATTAAGAAAAATTCTGTTCCAAGACAAAAATGACAAATTATATAATGGGAGGAGAATGTAGAAAAGTGTTAATTTAGAAACAACGCTCACACAATGTTCCAAAATTAACATGGATAGAACATACTGTTTACAATTTAAAAAAAAAAAAACGTAAAAAGCCACCGTCACGCCAAGTGGCGTATATGGAATATGGTGTTAGTGACCATACATTTTACAGACTTTCGGCACATGATTTTTGAGGTAATGTGGTCGGTTTTACGCCCGTGCCGCTTTATTTTCCCAGAAAAAAAATCCGGTACTCATTTAAGGCTGGGTGAACCGGAAGCCGTCGGTTGGCATCCAACTTTACCTATTGTTCTTTGTAGCCCAGTTCATTATTTGAAGCGCGATTAAATAAATGTGTTGCTTACAGAAGGAACATTTTTTAAAATGTTATGTTATAGAGGAAACAGAAAAAAAAGTGTTGCTTTAGGAATAGACAGGAAAAGTTTCATGTTTAAAGAAGAAATATAAAATAGTTCAGCTTACATAAGACACAGAAAGAATGTTGTTTAAAGAGAAAATAGAAAAAAAAAGTGTTGATTCCAGAGGAAACAGGAAAAATGTCGTTTCAAAAGGAAAATAAAAAGGAGTTGTTTAATGAGGAAAAAAAAATCCATTTTCAAAGAGAAAAACATTTAAAAAGTTCCATTTAAAGAGAAAAATAGGAAACAGGTGTTGTTTAATTAAGAAGCATAAAATGTTGTTAGGAAAGTGTTGTTTAAAGGAGCAACATTAAAAGTATTGTTTTAAAGAGGCAAAAGAAAAAGTGTTGTTGTAAATAGGAAGGATAAAAGGTGTTGTTTAAACGGACAACATAAACGGTGTTTTTTAAACGGACAACATAAAAGGTGTTGTTTAAAGGGAGAACATAAAAGGTGTTTTTTAAACGGACAACATAAAAGGTGTTGTTTAAACGGACAACATAAAAGGTGTTGTTTAAAGGGAGAACATAAAAAGTGTTGATTAAAGGGAGAACATAAAAAGTGTTGATTAAAGGGAGAACATAAAAAGTGTTGATTAAAGGGAGAACATAAAAAGTGTTGATTAAAGGGAGAACATAAAAAGTGTTGATTAAAGGGAGAACATAAAAAGTGTTGATTAAAGGGACATCTTTAGTTAGAAAAAACACAGCAGTACTTTCAATGGCAAAGTCATCAAGACATTTTCGTCCCAAACAAGATGAATATAATTAACATAAATAAGTAAGTAATTTAAAATGTAGTGATGTCATTAGAAAATATTACTTTATGTTAGCCTACTGAATATAATGTATGTTTTTATTTGTTATGTCATCGGTAGCCCAGACCCCAAAACCAGTATACGCCACTGGATTTACAGGATATTAGAAACATACTAGGAAACATAACAGCAGGAGAGGCCAACAGCAAAATATATTGAAAGGAAAATGGGAAAGGAAAGAAGAAGAAGTAGAGAACAGAATTGGTGAAGCTAACAGAATGTCACACGAAACGAGTGAGTTTGATGCGAACACAGGATCTACTAACCAATAGTTTCTAGTAAGCAACTACAGTGAGGCAGGTACAAATGATTGAGTAACTAATAGTTTCTAGTAAGCAACTACAGTGAGGCAGGTACAAATGATTGAGTAACTAATAGTTTCTAGTAAGCAACTACAGTGAGGCAGGTACAAATGATTGAGTAACTAATAGTTTCTAGTAAGCAACTACAGTGAGGCAGGTACAAATGATTGAGTAACTAATAGTTTCTAGTAAGCAACTACAGTGAGGCAGGTACAAATGATTGAGTAACTAATAGTTTCTAGTAAGCAACTACAGTGAGGCAGGTACAAATGATTGAGTAACTAATAGTTTCTAGTAAGCAACTACAGTGAGGCAGGTACAAATGATTAACTAATAGTTTCTAGTAAGCAACTACAGTGAGGCAGGTACAAATGATTGAGTAACTAATAGTTTCTAGTAAGCAACTACAGTGAGGCAGGTACAAATGATTGAGTAACTAATAGTTTCTAGTAAGCAACTACAGTGAGGCAGGTACAAATGATTGAGTAACTAATAGTTTCTAGTAAGCAACTACAGTGAGGCAGGTACAAATGATTGAGTAACTAATAGTTTCTAGTAAGCAACTACAGTGAGGCAGGTACAAATGATTGAGTAACTAATAGTTTCTAGTAAGCAACTACAGTGAGGCAGGTACAAATGATTGAGTAACTAATAGTTTCTAGTAAGCAACTACAGTGAGGCAGGTACAAATGATTGAGTAACTAATAGTTTCTAGTAAGCAACTACAGTGAGGCAGGTACAAATGATTGAGTAACTAATAGTTTCTAGTAAGCAACAGTGAGGAAGGGACAAATGATCGATTTACCAATAGTCTCTAGTAAGCAACAACAGTGAGGCAGATACACATGATTGAGTAATCAATAGTTTCTTGTAAGCAACAGGGAGGCAGGTATAAATGATTGAGTAATCAATAGTCTCTAGTAAGCAACAACAGTGAGGCAGATACACATGATTGAGTAATCAATAGTCTCTAGTAAGCACAACAGTGAGGCAGGTACACATAATTGAGTAATCAATAGTCTCTAGTAAGCAACAACAGTGAGGCAAGTACAAATGATTGAGTAATCAATAGTCTCTAGTAAGCTACAACAGTGAGACAGGTATAAATGATTGAGTAATCAATAGTCTCTAGTAAGCAACAACAGTGAGGCAGGTATAAATGATTGAGTAATCAATAGTCTCTAGTAAGCAACAACAGTGATGCAGGTATAAATGATTGAGTAGTCAATAGTCTCTAGTAAGCAACAACAGTGAGGCAGGTACGAATGATTGAGTAATCAATAGTTTCTAGTAAGCAACAGTGAGGCAGGTATAAATGATTGAGTAATCAATAGTCTCTAGTAAGCAACAGTGAGACAGGTATAAATGATTGAATAATCAATAGTCTCTAGTAAGCAACAACAGTGATGCAGGTATAAATTATTGAGTAATCAATAGTCTCTAGTAAGCAACACCAGTGAGGCAAGTACAAATGATTGAGTAATCAGTAGTCTCTAGTAAGCAACAACAGTGAGGCAGGTACGAATGATTGAGTTATCAATAGTCTCTAGTAAGCAACAACAGTGAGGCAATTACAAATGATTGAGTAATCAATAGTCTCTAGTAAGCTACAACAGTGAGACAGGTATAAATGATTGAATAATCAATAGTCTCTAGTAAGCAACAACAGTGAGGCAGGTATAAATGATTGAGTAATCAATAGTCTCTAGTAAGCAACAACAGTGAGGCAGATATAAATGATTGAGTAATCAATAGTCTCTAGTAAGCAACAACAGTGAGGCAGGTATAAATGATTGAGTAATCAATAGTCTCTAGTAAGCAACAACAGTGAGGCAGGTATAAATGATTGAGTAATCAATAGTCTCTAGTAAGCAACAACAGTGAGGCAGGTATAAATGATTGAGTAATCAATAGTCTCTAGTAAGCAACAACAGTGATGCAGGTATAAATGATTGAGTAATCAATAGTCTCTAGTAAGCAACAACAGTGAGGCAGGTATAAATGATTGAGTAATCAATAGTCTCTAGTAAGCAACAACAGTGAGGCAGGTATAAATGATTGAGTAATCAATAGTTTCTAGTAAGCAACAGTGAAGCAGAGGTGTGTATATCCAGGGGTTGCTATTTAATCTGTGTATCACAAAACAAACAATAAATGGCATAATACAGAATATACTCTTCACGAAATATAACTCTCTAAATGAACTGTTGAATTCAGATGATCAAATGTTAATTTAAACAAGATGGTTATAATTTGCACAACAACACAGTATCTACTTTAATCCGCCTTTGAAAAAATAATAAATGTCAATGAGTCCATCCAGGACTGAAACGAATGATGTACATGTAAATGATACCAGAACGGTAAATATCCACAATTAATGTCAGGAGCTAGTTGAGGAGGTGGTTCGTGGTGTGTGTAACGGGAAAGCAACAAAATCCATCAGCAACGTCAAGTAAAGGCTACAGTTAAAACGCAATGAAACTGACATTTGTGTTTTGGGTAAAGGATGTCCCATAGCATGAGATGTTGTTAAGTGAAGTATTCAATGTTATAGAGCTAGTCTACAATATTTGTAGGAGAGGGCCAGTGGTTCGCTGAGTGCTTCTAACTTTCCAAACTCACTGCGACATGTATGCATTCATTTGTTTAATCATGATTATTTGATAGTGCGCGTTAGGCTGGGGTCTCGTCTATGTTCACTCCACTGCCAAGTCTATAAGCAACCCCCCTGACGCATCCTACTTAGTTGGTCGTGTGCTCTAGCTCAGGTTCCTCGTGGCAAGGAGCTATGCCGAGGAGCACGGATTCAATCCATCTTTGGGCTGTCCCTTTTTATTTTTTTTTTCTGTTGTTGATTATTTATGATTCTTTCCCGTGTGTTGTAAACATAGCTCTTCCCCTGAAATGACTCGTTGATCTATCGCCTCGGAAGTTTTCCTCCATAAAAAACTCGTCTATTATTATTTGTATGTACAACAGAGGTGAGGTGCAGAATGGCTCAGGCAAAAGCAGCTTTCCAAAAAATGAGGAAGATACTATGCAATCCATTTTTGACAATATAAACAAGAAAAAGAGTTCTTAAATGTTATGTAGAGCCAGTCTTAGCATATGGATGTGAATCATGGACAATAGGATAACAGACAAGAAAATCACTGGAATCTGTAGAAATGTGGTTTTACAGAAGAATGTTGAGAATAACATGGACAGCTAAGAAGAGTAATGAAAATGTTCTGAAAGAAGCCAAGGCAAAAAGAGAGCTAATTTTCAGTATTAGGAAGAAACAATCATCATAATTTTTTGGCCATGTAATGAGAAGAGATCAACTGGAATATATTGTAACAACTGGAAAAATTGAGGGACGAAGAGATAGAGGGAAGCAAAGAGAAAAAAAAACAAAACAAGACAGCTTAAGAAAATGGCTTGGCAGAAGGTCCACAACAGAAATGATAAATAACTGTCGAGATCAAAAGTTGTGGAGAGACATGATCACCTACGCCAGCAGGCCCGGTACTTGATGATGATGATGATGATTATTTGTCTCCCGACCTTCCATTCGCGACTCAAGGGTAACTAAATTACTTGTCTTCTCTGTGGAATGTTCAATTTTTATACATCAGTGCTGGTCATCATCATGTGCCATACCGGTTGGCGTAGGTGATCATATCCCTCAACAATCTTCTATCTACAGTGCATCGTACCAGTTCTGTTGTTGACTGTTTTCCATGCCATGACACCAAGCTATCCAGTATTTTCTCTCTTTGTCGCCCGCGATCTCTCTTTCTTTTTATTTTGCCAGTTGTAACCAAGTATTCCAACTTTCCTCTTCTCATGATGTGCCCGAAAAATGTTGATTACTTCTTTCTGATGTTTTTTAAGAACTCCCTTTTTGTGTTGGCCTCTTTGAGAACTTCCTCATTGGTCTTTTTAGCTGTCCAGGGAACTTTCAACATTCTTCTGAGAAATCCCATCTCTGTGGCCTCTAATCGTTTTTTTTCATTTGTTTGTCTACTGTTCATAATTCGCTTCCATAGGTCAGAATTGGTTCTATATAGCACCGATGAACTCTCTTTCTCATTTTTATTGACATAGATTATGCCAGTGCTGGTCACAAACTAATTATTGCTACATGTCTTCTCTGTGGAGTGTTCTATTGTTCTATATCAGTGCTGGTCACAAACTAATTATTGCTGCACGTCTTCTCTTTGGAGTGCTCTATTGTTCTATATCAGTGCTGGTCACAAACTAATTATTGCTACATGTCTTCTCTGTGGAGTGTTCTATTGTTCTATATCAGTGCTATCCACAAACTAATTATTGCTGCACGTCTTATCTTTGGAGTGTTCTATATCAGTGCTGGTCACAAACTAATTATTGCTGCACGCCTTCTCTTTGGAGTGTTCTATTGTTCTATATCAGTGCTGGTCACAAACTAATTATTGCTACATGTCTTCTCTGTGGAGTGTTCTATTGTTCTATACCAGTGCTGGTCACAAACTAATTATTGCTGCACGCCTTCTCTGTGGAGTGTTCTATTGTTCTATACCAGTGCTGGTCACAAACTAATTATTGCTGCACGTCTTCTCCGTAGAGTGTTCTATTGTTCTATATCAGTGCTGGTCACAAACTAATTATTGCTACATGTCTTCTCTGTGGAGTGTTCTATTGTTCTATACCAGTGCTGGTCACAAACTAATTATTGCTACATGTCTTCTCTGTGGAGTGTTCTATTGTTCTATACCAGTGTTGGTCACAAACTAATTATTGCTGCATGTATTCTCAGTGTATAGTGTTCTATTGTTCTATATCAGTGCTGGTCACAAACTAATTATTGCTGCACGTCTTCTCTGTGGAGTATTCTATTGTTCTATACCAGTGCTGGTCACAAACTAATTATTGCTACATGTCTTCTCTGTGGAGTGTTCTATTGTTCTATACCAGTGCTGGTCACAAACTAATTATTGCTACATGTCTTCTCTGTGGAGTGTTCTATTGTTCTATACCAGTGTTGGTCACAAACTAATTACTGCTGCATGTATTCTCAGTGTATAGTGTTCTATTGTTCTATATCAGTGCTGGTCACAAACTAATTATTGCTGCACGTCGTCTCTGTGGAGTATTCTATTGTTCTATACCAGTGCTGGTCACAAACTAATTATTGCTACATGTCTTCTCTGTGGAGTGTTCTATTGTTCTATACCAGTGCTGGTCACAAACTAATTATTGCTACATGTCTTCTCTGTGGAGTGTTCTATTGTTCTATACCAGTGCTGGTCACAAACTAATTATTGCTACATGTCTTCTCTGTGGGGTGTTCTATTGTTCTATACCTGTGCTGGTCACAAACTAATTATTGCTACATGTCTTCTCTGTGGAGTGTTCTATTGTTCTATACCAGTGCTGGTCACAAACTAATTATTGCTACATGTCTTCTCTGCAGGGTGTTCTATATCAGTGCTGGCAACAAACTAATTATTTTTGTGAATCTTCTCGGAAGAATGTTCTATATCAGTGCTGGCAACAAACTAATTATTATTGTGAATCTTCTCGGAAGAATGTTCTATACCAGTGCTGAACAAACTAATTATTATTGTGAATCTTCTCGGAAGAATGTTCTATATCAGTGCTGGCAACAAACTAATTATTATTGTGAATCTTCTCGGAAGAATGTTCTATATCAGTGCTGGCAACAAACTAATTATTATTGTGAATCTTCTCGGAAGAATGTTCTATGTCAGTGCTGGTCACAAACTAATTATTGCTGTGAGTTTTCTCTGTAGAATGTTCCATATCAGTGCCTGTCACAAACCAATTATTCATGCGAGTCTTCTCGGTAGAATGTTTTCCGCCTCAAACTTATTGTTCTGCACGTCTTCTCATGCAATGTCTTATATCCGTTCAGGTCACTCATTGTTACGTCTTTATTCTCTCTCCACTTGTAAATTACCTTTTTCACAAGACATGTTTTTAATCTTTTTACGAGAACAGAACAACATTTCTTCTTCGTAAGTAAAAAAGTAAGCATTAATATTTGACTAAAAGTCAATTAAACAAAAAGAGACGTCTGTGCAAGAAATGTCAAGAAACGACGTGTAACAAGTAAGTTCCTGCCAGAGATGAATTAGAAAGCAAACAACGCGTGTCATGTAACAATTACTTTCAATCGAAGTTTCAGCAGGTGGCGCTTTGGAACCGTCTGGTATCTGTTTCTTTAACTACACGGAACTGTTTCATCTTGCCAGAGTGTGCAATTTGTGATCAAACAAAATAATTTAAAATAGAGCAAACCTAGCATTTCTTTGTTTGCAGCTTATGGTCATATCTCACTCTCAGAATGCAAGATTTTCACCTGAGGAGATCTCAAAGTATGACCAGCTGGATGTTATAATTTGTTACACTAATAATAGGTCAGTCATTAAAATTATTGATTTATAATAGTAGATCAATAATGTTCAATTAATAATATCAATATCAATAATAGTAGATCATATAGTTACGTTATGACTATGTGTTCAAAAAAGCTGTTATATTAAAACTAACTGACCAATAATGTTGCTACTGTGTAATTAATTTATATTGTAAATTTTTGACAAGTTAATGTTGTAATTATTTTTAATGGTTGGGGTTTTAGTGGCACAAAAATTAAATGCTATGAAGAACATGCGACACAATAACGGCAAGGCAGTAACATTAAAATTACTGAAGGTCTATTACTTTCCAATAGTAATTTATGGTTGTGAATCATGGACAATCTCGCAAACAACAAGGAAGAAAATAGCTTCATTCGAAACAAAATGCTACAGAAAAATCCATAAAATACCCTGGATAATGAAAAAGAGAAATGAAGGCATATTAAAAGACTTAAACAGTAGAAAGAACACTTATAAACATCATTCTGCAGAGGAAATGAAAATATGATGGCCACGTCAAAAACACAACGGGCTGGAAAGAACAATAATGGATGGTTTGATTTCTGGACGGGAGCCGCAACAGCTCAGTGGTTAGTGAACTGGACTACTAAGGACACGAGGTCGGGTTCGATCCTGATCGATGGCTTCCAGGTTCACCCAGCCTTAAATGGGTGCCGGATTTTTTCTGGGAAAGTAAAGCGGCACGGGCGTAATACCGACCATATTACCTCAAAAATCATGTGCCGAATGTCTCTTATAAGTATGGTCACTAACACCATATTCCCTATAAGCAGCTTGGCGTGACGGTGTTCTTTACCGTTTTTTTTTTACTTCTATGTTTTCTGGGTGGGGTATCAGGGGCAGACCAAGAATAAAATGATTTTAAGACATCTAGAAGAACGTGAACATTACAACAAAAGAGTGGGAGATCTGGCTAGAGATATAGAATCTTTCAGACGAGCTGTGGTGAATGCAACGTTCTGTGGAATATCTGGCTAGAGATATAGAATCTTTCAGACGAGCTGTGGTGAATGCAACGTTCTGTGGAATATCTGGCTAGAGATATAGAATCTTTCAGACGAGCTGTGGTGAATGCAACGTTCTGTGGGATATCTGGCTAGAGATATAGAATCTTTCAGACGAGCTGTGGTGAATGCAACGTTCTGTGGAATATCTGGCTAGAGATATAGAATCTTTCAGACGAGCTGTGGTGAATGCAACGTTCTGTGGGATATCTGGCTAGAGATATAGAATCTTTCAGACGGGCTGTGGTGAATGCAACGTTCTGTGGGATATCTGGCTAGAGATACAGAATCTTTCAGACGGGCTGTGGTGAATGCAAAGTTCTGAAAAGCTTCCCGATGATGGTTGGGGTTTGCCGAAAACGTCACGACCATAAAAACGACGATTTATTTCTTAAACATACAGCCTAGCATTAAAAATGTGTACCCATAGTTAGAGCCATCTGCATCGAATAACGTAACTAGATATTATCAAGATCTCTCTTCATACCCCTCACCGTACAGTATCAACACCCATATATCTACGATAATCTGCTATCGTCTTAACATTTGTTAAAATTATTTCTTTTATAATCTGAAATTGTGGGAGGTCTGGGTAAGATACTTATCATTAAGCTGCGTGAACGTTCGATTGGAAAATTACATTAGAAGTCAAAAATACGTAAGTTCAACTTTGTCTATGTTCCATGACATGCGGGAGTACGGTGAAATGAAAGAGCGGACAGGTTGGCTAGCTGCGCCATCGTTGAGGACGGTCAACCAATGAATCGGGCGGACAGCATCAATGCCCTCAGAGATGTGGGAAGGGTACATGACTTGGACCACGATGAGTACACGTCACTCCTTCAGATGAAAGAGATAGGAGTTAAGATGGGCACACCCAAAAACGAGAAACTTAGTGGGCGTGTAAGAAGACTTATCAACCAACACAGAACTGGAGTGGTCAGTCGCTTAACACTGCGGGACTTGCTGAGGAGGGGACCTGAGCACCTTTGGACATGTTCGGAGTGCAACGATGATGACCCGCAAATAAATCAATAACTCATTTACATTAGAGTTAAGCTAATCAAGGGTTTATACTCGCTTTTTTCCAAAATAAACACACTGAACGCTACTAGTGGCTTGTAATTCATTAATCATCATCATCATGTGCCATACCGGTTAGCGTAGGCGATCATGTCCTTCCACAATCTTCTATCCGCAGTGCATCGTATCAGTTCTGTTGTCGACTGTTTCCATGCCATGACACCAAGCTATCCAGTATTTTTTTTTTGTTTCTTTCTGATGTTTTTTAGGAGCTGCCTTTTGTGTTGGCCTCTTTGAGAACTTCCTCATTGGTCTTTTTAGCTGTCCTGTGAACTTTCAACATTCTTCTGAGAAATTCCATCTTTGTGGCCTCTAATCGTCTTATCATTTGTTTGTCTACTGTCCATGATTTGCTTCCATAGGTCAGAATTGGTTCTATATAGCACCGATGAACTCTCTTTCTCATTTCTATTGACATAGATTTGTTGCATAAGATATTTTTCAATTTCTTAAATGCTATTTTAGTCTGAGCTAATCTACTTTTAATTTCTGTGGTGCATCTTCCATCCGATGTCATTATTGTGCCCAAGTATTTGACGCGTTGCATTTGTTTCAGATTTGTCCTGTTTATTTTTATGCTGCATGCTGGTGATGATTGTTTCTTCGATATCACCATTACTTCTGTTTTCTTACTATTCAGACTGAGACCTTTCTTGTTGCTTTCTTTTACTATTATGTCTATCATTTCTAGTAGTTCGTTCTCTGTCTCTGCTATTAAGACTGTGTCATCCGCATATCGCAAATTATTTATGTTGCGACCATTGACTTCAATTCCTTTTTTGTCTACTATTGATCTCATAATATGTTCGCTGTAAAGTGAAAACAAATCCAGCGACAGAACACAGCCTTGTCTGACTCCTTGTTTTATAAGTTGAAATTTAAAACTCATTAATATCTCGTTAAAATTCAGTACACGTGACTTAACTGCAGATAATGAACATTTGATCGCTGAGTGGTAATTACATCAACATTAATATAAAAGATATATTCAAAATAACAATGGTAATAAATAATATGAGACTCCTGAAAGATTTATTACAAATCAAATATTTTATTTTCATTAAATTGTCCCTGTTGTCCTTGCCGAGAGAGATGGTATTCTTTTGTTAAAAAATGTTGATTCTGAAACTTCAAACAGAAGAGAATCAATTATAAAAAATGAGTTTGCACGATGATAATAGGAACAAAATTATCCTTATATCACCTTCTCAAAAATACATATTTAAAAGTATTTATTGATATATTTATATTGGTATATTCAATATTAACATAAAGAACTTTTACACGTTACTTGTTTTGAAGTGATTCTTAGTAAAGGACAATTAATGTAATGTAGCTAGTGCTAAATGACACTTTCCCATTGCAGTAATCATGGTCATAAATATAAGACCAAGAATTACAACATAAACGTTTCGCTTAGCTAATAAATTACCGTTTACCAAATAAACTCTATTTGTGTGTGCTTGTGCTCTTTTATTGTTCATTATCATTATTTTGCGGAACAAAAACACTGCTGAAAAAATGCATTATTTTATAAAGGCATTACTCAAAGGGGAGCTGATGGCGCGATTGACAGAATAAGTCGTTTTCCCAGGTCGTGATAGAACGGTTGTTAGCGAACTTGTCTACTGAGGTCTAAAGGTTACATTTGATAAACAATCGACGAACGACTTGCAGGTTCCGCCAGATTAATGCGGTACTGGATTGTTCATGCAATACGTAGTTAGTTAGTTCTTCAGCTAGCTAATTAATTAGTTAGTTAATTAGTTAGTCAGTTGTTTAATTAGTTCATTAGTTAGTTGCTTAATTTGCTAATTAGTTAGTTGTTTAATTAGATAATTAGTTAGCTAGTTGATTAATTAGCTAATTAGGTTAGTTGTTTAATTAGCTAATTAGTTAATTAGTTGTTTAATTAGCTAATTAGTTAGTTAGTTGTTTAATTAGCTAATTAGTTGATTATTTTTTTAAGTTAGCTAATTAGTTAGTTGTTCAGTTAGCTAATTAGTCAGTTTTAGTGAGCTAATTAGTTAGTTGTTCAGTTAGCTAAATAGTTAGTTAGTTTTTTAGTTAGCTAATTATTTAGTAAGTTTTTTAAATATCTAATTAGATAATTAGTTGGTTAGTTAGCTAAATCGGTTAGTTATATAGTTAGCTATTTAGTTAGTTTTTTAGTTAGCTAATTTTTTAGTTGTTTAGTTTATTATTTAGTTAGTTATTTCATTAGCTAATTAGTTGTTTAGTTAGCTAAATTAGTTAGTTTGTTGTTTTGTTAGCTAATTAGTTAGGTGTTTAGTTAGCTAATTAATTAGTTGATTAGTTAGCCAATTAAATAGTTAATTTTTAGTTAGCTAAATTAGTTAGTTAATTGTTTAGTTAGCTAAATTAGTTAGTTGTTTAGTTAGTTATATAGTTAGCTAATTAGTTAATTCATTATTTAGTTAGCTAAATTAGTTAGTTAGTTATTTAGTTAGCTAATTAGTTAGCTGTTTAGTTAGCTAATTAGTTTGTTAGTTGTTTATTTAGATAATTATTTAGTTGTTTGTTTAACTAAATTAGTTAGTTGGTTGTTTAGCTAGCTAATTAGTTAGCTAAATAGTTAGTTGTTCAGTTACCCAAATAGTTAGTTAGTTGTTTAGTTAGTTAATTAGTTAGTTACTTTAGCTAGCTAAATTAGTTAGTCAGTTGTTTAATTAGCTAATTAGTGTGTTGTTTAGTTAGCTAATTAATTCGTGTGTAGTTTAGTTAGCTAATTAATTAGTTTGCTTATTAGTTAGCTAATTGGTTAATTAATTGTTTAGTTAATTCTTTAGTTAGTTGTTTAATTAGTTAATTAATTAGTTATATGATTATTTATATTCAACGCTCATCTGTTATGGGACTGTCCATACATGCTGAGAACTCCTCAGCAAACCCGGCAGCGTAAAACAACTGAGAAATAAAACGATACGGGTACACAAGTTTTCCTTTATTTTTTCTAGCAGCTCACTTGAATTTAACGACATCCCTCTTAGCTTGAAAACTTGAAGAGCACCAGGGCTACAGGTTCGCGAACGTCATCAAAATGTTCATCCCGCTCCACTTTCCTTAGATCGTCAGGGATAAGCGACATCGTCCAACACCATGATGTAGTTCGCACAACGTTTAACAACAAGGGATGTACCCAAATGTTTAATTGACCGCAGCCAGGCACACAAATACCATAGCACCGGCACACAATCCATACAGTCGGACATTCTGTTGATTTGGCGTAGCTTTGGGATTAAAATAGGTAAGTTTGTAATATTGACCGCCTTGCCAAAATAAGTGTCTAAGATCAAAACTAATATAGGGACTGACCCTATATTTCGCCTATGTCACGTGGCGTGACGAGATATTTTCCTATCAGGTAATGGAAAACAAACCAGTAGAAGAGATCGATCACTTTATCTATCTTGGAAGTCAAATTGATCGAGAAGGGGATACGAGCAAAGAAATTAGAATCAGACTGGCTAAAGCAGCAATGTCTTTCAGAAGCCTTGAAAAGTTGTGGAAATCAAAACTCATTAGCACAAACACAAAACTTAGGCTATTCAAATCAAATGTACTATCAACCCTATGAATGGGTGTGAAAGCTGGAAAACAACAAGAGATATAGAAACAAAATTGAACGCATTCGAAAATAAATGTCTAAGGAAAATACTTGGTATAGAATGGAACGAATTCAAAACAAACGAGGAAATTAGAGAAATCGCCAATCAACCACTAATATCTTCAGTAATAAAGAAAAGACGATGGTCATACGTTGGACATGTGATGAGAAGAGATAATAATCGAATATCAAAGCAAGCCCTCATATGGGAAACAACAGGTAAAAGAAAAAGAGGAAGACCCAGGTAGACACTGAGAAGAACATTGATGAGAGAGGCAAGAGCAGCAGGAATCGGCTCCCTCAATGAGATAGAACTGCTTGCACAGAACAGAGACAGATGGCGAGATTTGATAAAATATCTTTAAAAGAAAACTGCTAGAACAAAAATTCATATAGGAGAAGGTGTATCTTGGTCTACGCCCTATGGGCCGGTTACGGCTCGAAAGGTCAATAGATAGATAGATAATGGCAGGTCAGGTTCCTATATAATTAATTGTTTCTTATTCACTAAATCTGTACACTTCGTTGTGACTGCAATAATAATGCGGTCTTTATTGTAGCATTTTATAGAAGGTTATAGCATTGAGTTCTGATTTAATGATGTCTAGCCCACGCGGCTGCTGCTTAAAAGAGACTGAAAGTCCACTGTGATTATAAGAGTATACGAGTCTCATTAATATCATTTTAATGATTTGCTGTTGGGGATTGTTGATATATTTCAATCACCATAATCGGTGATTCACCTCCAACAAAACATATACAAATGCAGTATTCCATCTATCTATCTATTGACCTTTCGAGCCGTTGCCGGCCCATAGGGACCAAGATACTCCTTCTCTTATCTAAATTTTTGTTCTAGCAGTTTTCAATTCTTTTAAAGATATTTTATCAAATCTCGCCATTTGTCTCTGTTCTGTGCAAGCAGCTCTATCTCATTGAATTAGCCGATTCCTGCTGCTCTTGCCTCTCTCTTCTGTGTTCTTCTCAGCGTCTCTCTGGGTCTTCCTCTTTTCCTCTTACCTGTTGTTTCCCACATGAGGGCTTGCTTTGCTATTCGGTTATTACCTCTTCTCATCACATGTCCAACATATGACCATTGTCTTTTCTTTATTACTGAAGATATTAGTGGTTGATTGGCGATTTCTCTAATTTCCTCGTTTGTTTTGAATTCCTCCTACGCTATACCAAGTATTTTCCTTAGACATTTATTTTCGAATGCGTTCAACTTTGTTTCTATATCTCTTGTTGTTTTCCAGCTTTCACACGCTACGTAAGGGTTGATAGTACATTTCATTTGAATAGTCTAAGTTTTGTGTTTGTGCTGATGAGTTTTAATTTCCACAACTTTTCAAGGCTTCTGAAAGACATTGCTGCTTTAGCTATTCTGATTCTAATTTCGTTAGTTGTATCCCCTTCTCGATCAATGTGACATCCAAGATAGATAAAGTGATTATAAAGAGATTCGTAGATTAAATGCAGTATCACCATTATAATAATATACGTTAGAGGTAATCAGCAGAATAAATACCACTACGATTCACTTCATCCTTCATTTGTCATAGATATCTTGTTGTTAAAAGTAAAAAAAAGTAAAGTGCCCGTCACGCCACGTGGCGTAAAGGGAAAATGGCGTAAGGGACCATAATTACAGACCTTCGGCACATGATTTTTTTTGTGTAATGTGGTCAGTATTACGCCCGTGCCGAATTACTTTCCCAGAAAAAATCCGGTACCCATTTAAGGCTGGGTGAACCTGGAAGCCGTCGATCAGGATAGAACCGACCTCTTGTCCTTAGTAGTCCAGTTCACTAACCACTGAGCTATCGCGGCTCCCATCTTGATGTTGAGATAATAAAAAATGGTTAGCAATTTGCAGTTGAAGAGCATCCTGGCTGTTTTACCGCCATTTGCCTATTTAAATCTTGGCGAGATATGATTTTCAAACACGTATTCCAATTAATTAAATAAATTTAAAAGACCGAATAATGACGTCAACATGAAGTTGATTTTAACAAAATTAACACACCGAATTGTGAAAATAGAGTCATAAATTGCAAGTTGAACCATAACAATACATGTTATGTTGGAAATACGAATGGGAAAATCTGTTATCTATGTAATTGTTGAAGGACCTTGTTTTCAGCCATAATGGTTTTGAACAAGTTCCAGTAATCTTTCAGAACTTTAATGGTCCCCAAATAATGTTTTATATCTAATGAAATTTAAATTTGATGACAGTTCATATTTTAATATTATGTTTTATGTCTAATGAAATCTTAGATTTGATGATAGTTCATATTTTAATGTTTTTATCGCTTACAAAGGCAATATGTACGTATGTACAACAAAGCTTCTGAGGCTTGGTGTATTACGTTTTACTGATTCAATAGAGTGAGATGATTGAGTTCCAGTAAGGTATTGTTGTAGAGAAAAACAACTTTTGTTATGTATCTATATATGCAAAAAATGGGGTGGGGGAGGAGGGGGTGGGAATTGAAAATTTCATGACTACTCCATAGAAGTCGAGACTTACTTGACAAATATACAGGAGAGTCGAGACTTACTTGACAAATATACAGGAGAGTCGAGACTTACTTGACAAATATACAGGAGGGTCGAGACTTACTTGACAAATATACAGGAGGGTCGAGACTTACTTGACAAATATACAGGAGGGTCGAGACTTACTTAACAAATATACAGGAGGGTCGAGACTTACTTGACAAATACAGGAGAGTCGAGACTTACTTGACAAATACAGGAGAGTCGAGACTTCCTTGACAAATACAGGAGAATCGAGACTTACTTGACAAATACAGGAGAGTCGAGACTTCCTTGACAAATACAGGAGAATCGAGACTTACTTGACAAATACAGGAGAGTCGAGACTTCCTTGACAAATACAGGAGAATCGAGACTTACTTGACAAATATACAGGAGAGTCGAGACTACTTGACAAATATACAGGAGAGTCGAGACTTACTTGACAAATATACAGGAGGGTCGAGACTTACTTGACAAATATACAGGAGAGTCGAGACTTACTTGACAAATATACAGGAGAGTCGAGACTTACTTGACAAATATACAGGAGAGTCGAGACTTACTTGACAGATATACAGGAGGGTCGAGACTTACTTGGCATTTATGTAGGAAAGTCGTGAGTTACTTGACTATTTTATGAGAGAGTCGTCAGTAGAGTTACTTGAATATTGTATACGATAACCTCCAATTGATTTACTTGACTATTATATGAGAGAGTCGTCAGTAAAGTTACTAGAATATTATATGGTAGAGTCGTCAGTAAAGTTGCTAGACTATTATATGAGTGAGTCGTCAGTAAAGTTACCTGACTATTATATGACAGAGTCGTCAGTAAAGTTACCTGACTATTATATGAGAGAGTCGTCAGTAAAGTTACTATAGCTCGTTTCAAAACATATGCCCAACTTCAAAACGCTATTACTCTCTAACCGTTTGTTAAATACTTTTGAAATTTTCCAAATGTTATTAGAATGCAAAAGACCCTTTAAATGTATATTTAACAAATATCTTGCAGCTGCAGTTTTCTTAAAGCGGCGATATTTCTTTGATGTTTGTCAAAATTGTAAATTGTGAAGCCCTAAAGAATAGAAATTACCGTAGTTGCTGGTCTACGATTAATTTTGACTAGGTAAAGGCGTGGCCGTAATGGGGAAATAACTGGATAAAACAAAACACCAGGAGAATTATTGTCTGCTCAGTTCGAGGACGGACGATAATAATATCAAGGTATACCTGTATGTCCAATTTTCATAGTTGTGTGGTCCTGAAAAGGACCGTTTGTTGAAATAATTTAAGGTAATATAGGGGCCAACATTGTGGGGACTATATACTTTCATTCTGAATCAGACGAGTCTAAAAGATTAATAACTGTTTGAGGTTGAACATTCCACAAACCATCATTTTTCCAATATTCCTCTTCCTGTTTTAAGACATGGTCTTCACATTAGCCCAATAATCTTTGTCTATATTTAATAAAGCGAGATTAGCAAGAGTCTTTACATCGCATATTTTGAATGTTGTATTTTCATCTGCCACTTGTCCTTTTAATTTTGCCCAGATTAGTTCTATTGGATTTAAATGAGCATGGTAAGGTGGCAGCCTCAAACTTATATGACCGTGCTCTTGGATAATCTTATCTATTTGAAAAATCGTTGTCCTCTGTTTTTGCTTTACTGTTTTTGCTTTACTAGAGATAGTAATTCAGGTTTTAAGTACATGTTATTAAATTGTATGTGCTCCTTTGTGAGCCATATCTTAATAGCATCTTTTGTACTGGATGACGTCGGCACTTTATCTTCAAGTGCAACAATGTTGTGGTACGCTGTAAAAAAAGTAAAGTACCCCCGTCACGCCAAGTGGCGTATAGGGAAATATGGTGTTAGTGACCCTATATTTTACAGACCTTCAGCACATGATTTTTGGGGTAATGTGGTCAGTATTACGCCCGTGCTGCTTTACTTTCCCAGAAAAAAATCCGGTACCCATTTAAGGCTGGGTGAACCCGGAAGCCGTCGGTTGGGATCGAACCCTGCCCCTTGTCCGTGGTAGTCCAGTTCACTAACCACTGAGCTATCGCGGCTCCCTGTGGTACGCTGCATTGTCCATTATTAGGCAAGATGGTCGATCTAGTGCTGGGAGAACAGAATTTTCAATCCAATGTCTAAATATGTGACCATTCATCTCAGAGTGATAATCCCGATTGTCTATAGATTTTGAAAGAAAAATGAGCTCTGCATTCTGTATTAGTCCATGTTGTCGACTACCTGCATGAGCAATTATCAAGTGCTGTCCTTTGCTGCTAGGTATTAATCTCTTAATCTTTCCATCTGATGACTGCCATTCCCTTTGGTTAGTGTGGTGAGCATTGATCCATGTTTCATCCAAGTACACGATATCACAACCTTGCTTGCGCACCTCTTTTACTTCACGTAAGTACTTGCTTCTCATGACTACTATATGTGGCTTCTCACAGATGATGTTTCGTCCATTGGAATACTTTCTGAATGTAAAGCCTGCAGCTCTCACATTCCTCCATAATGTAGACTTTGATATTTCAATACTGTTGTTCTTTTTCAGCGATACTTTTAATTTTCTTATTGTAACAGTTTCATTCATACCCAACATTTTGCGAATTTCACTTCTAATAAGTTCACTGTCGAAATTATCCAACATTTTTGCTCTTCCTTGTGATTTTCTATATTTGGAACATTGACGGTCACGTGCTTGAATCCAGCGATTAAATTACCGTTTAGATAAATCCAAAATGTGTCTTGTCCTATTCTCAGGGTTTTCTAAAGAATGAAATAATCTTCCTCGTTTAGCCTCTTTGCAAAAATAGTCATACATTTTTTTTGCGATGTTTTGTAAACTGCAGAATTTCATTTTAAGACTCATGATAAATGTTATTGTTCCACGTTACGCCGCTGAATTAACGGAAATGGAACACACAATGCCTCGTGTTTACTACAAGTGTCTAATTGTGTCAGATAAAACACGCGGAAAGCGTGAAAAATCGTAAATTTGAGCGTGTATAGATTTGTAATCGCTATTTTTAACTTAAATACTGTAAACACTAAGTTTTGACTACATCAATGGGTCGTTATAAATTTATATAAATCAAATAAGCAATAATAATAACCAATTGTTTGTTTTTAATGAAATTAATTCCCTGTTGGGTTCTAATCATTATAACTATACATGCAAATTTTGAAAAAAATACAAAAAGCGGTTTAAAAGATATTGATTTTTAAAGTTGGGCACGACTTATGAAACAAACTATAGACTATTATATGAGAGAGTCGTCAGTAGAGTTATTTGATTATTATATAAGAGAACCTCCAATTGATTTACTTAACTATTATACGAGAGAGTCATCAGTAGAGTTACTTGACTATTATAAAAGAGAGTCGTCAGTAGAGTTACTTGACTATTATATGAGAGAGCCGCCAGTATAGTTACTTGACTATTATAAGAGAGAGTCGTCAGTAGAGTTACTTGACTATTATATGAGAGAGCCGCCAGTATAGTTACTTGACTATTATATAAGAGAACCTCCAATTGATTTACTTGACTATTATATGAGAGAGTCGTCAGTAGAGTTACTTGACTATTAAAAAAGAGAGTCGTCAGTAGAGTTACTTGATTATTATATGAGAGAGTCATCAGTAGAGTTTGTTGACTATTATATGAGAGAGTCGTCAGTAGAGTTACTTGACTATTATATGAGAGAGCCGCCAGTATAGTTACTTGACTACTATATAAGAGAACCTCCAATTGATTTACTTGACTATTATATGAGAGAGCCGTCAGTATAGTTACTTGATTATTATAAAAGAGAGTCGTCAGTAGAGTTACTTGACTATTATAAAAGAGAGTCGTCAGTAGAGTTACTTGACTATTATATGAGAGAGTCATCAGTAGAGTTACTTGACTATTATATGAGAGAGTCGTCAGTATAGTTACTTGACTATTATATAAGAGAACCTCCATTGATTTACTTGACTATTATATGAGAGAATCGTCAGTAGAGTTACTTGACTATTATATAAGAGAACCTCCAATTGATTTACTTGACTATTATACGAGATAGTGATCAGTATAGTTACTTGACTATTATAAAAGATAGTCGTCAGTAGAGTTACTTGACTATTATATGAGAGAGTCATCAGTAGAGCTACTTGACTATTATAAAAGAGAGTCGTCAGTAGAGTTACTTGACTATTATATGAGAGGGTCATCAGTAGAGTTACTTGACTATTATATGGGAGAGCCGCCAGTATAGTTACTTGACTATTATAAGAGAGAGTCGTCAGTAGAGTTACTTGACTATTATATGAGAGAGCCGCCAGTATAGTTACTTGACTATTATATAAGAGAACCTCCAATTGATTTACTTGACTATTATATGAGAGAATCGTCAGTAGAGTTACTTGACTATTATATAAGAGAAGTGTCCGGTTAGCGCAATCGATAGGCGGTTGGCTTACCACGGCAACAGCCGGGGTTCGTACCCTGGCGAGGACACCTGGGTTTTACTAATTCCCTAAAAATTAGTGGGAGCCGCGATAGCTCAGTGGTTAGTGAACTGGACTACTACGGACAAGGGGTAGGGTTCGATCCCAACCGACGGCTCCGGGTTCACCCAGCCTTAAATGGGTACCAGATTTTTTCTGGGAAAGTAAAAGCAGCACGGGCGTAATACCGACCACATTACCCAAAAGTCATGTGCTGAAGGTCTGTAAAATATAGGGTCACTAACACCATATTTCCCTATACGCCACTTGGCGTGACGGGGGGTACTTTACTTTACTTTTTTATATAAGAGAACCTCCAATTGATTTACTTGACTATTATACGAGATAGTCATCAGTATAGTTACTTGACTATTATAAAAGATAGTCGTCAGTAGAGTTACTTGACTATTATATGAGAGAGTCATCAGTAGAGCTACTTGACTATTATAAAAGAGAGTCGTCAGTAGAGTTACTTGACTATTATATGAGAGGGTCATCAGTAGAGTTACTTGACTATTATATGGGAGAGCCGCCAGTATAGTTACTTGACTATTATAAGAGAGAGTCGTCAGTAGAGTTACTTGATTATTATATAAGAGAATCTCCAATTGATTTACCTGACTATTATATGAGAGAGTCGTCAGTAAAGTTACCTGACTATTATAAAAGAGAACCTCCAATTGATTTACTTGACTATTATATGAGAGAGTCGTCAGTAGAGTTACTTGACTATTATAAAAGAGAGTCGTCAGTAGATTTACTTGACTATTATAAAAGAGAGTCGTCAGTATAGTTACTTGACTATTATAAGAGAGAGTCGTCAGTAGAGTTACTTGATTATTATATAAGAGAACCTCCAATTGATTTACTTGACTATTATATGAGAGAGCAGCCAGTATAATTTGTTGACTTTTATAAATGGGTGCCTTAACTTAAAAAAAATAATAATAATAAATTGTGAACCACTGTATTAAATGTGATTCCATTTTCTATTTTTTCCTATCTTTTATTTAAAATATCTACTTGATCCCCAGGGGGGACTGGTTGGTTTCGAGGTAAGACTCCGGCTTCGGCTCGAGACAGAAATGTTGTGGGTTCAAATCCGGCTACACAGGTTGAGATTTTTATTTATGATTTCTCTCTGCGGCAACCACCCCTGGTCTCAGCAGCGAGGCCCGGCTTGAAACGTCAGTTACTCATCGACGGAATAAAATATTGAGTACCTCCGAAGACGTAGTTATCTGCCTGTGTGGCGAGGGATCCCTGTGCACACGGAACCCGGGGAAAAATAGATTAACACGTAAAATTCAGTTCCTAGTCTCTAGGGACTTCGTTGGAAATAAAACCTGGCGAACGAAAAAAAAAATAAAAAAAAAAAAATATATATATATTTATATATGTATACACCATGAGACATATAGTTTCCCTTGACCCATTACTTTAACGTCTGGATGGAGCTCACTCTAGCTACTTGGGTTAAGGGTTAATAAAATTAGGTAGTAGGCATCCGTTCTCTCTTCGATCTAGCCCATGTAATGAGCTGCATTAGCTACCGCCTTATGCAGGAGAGGTTGGAGCATGTACATCTCTGAAATAAGCTCAAAACTAGGCCTTCTATATCATTATCTATCAATTCGACATATTACATGACACAGCAGCCTAGTAAAAGTAATCTTGGAAGGGAAATTACAAGGTAAATGAGGCAGAGGCAGACAAAGACTAACATAGACAAGTAACATCAGAAGAATGTCTCTAGGGAACTCTCGGAAGAGATTAAGTTTTGATCAGATTGAAATAGCTGCCCTATCTTACGAACGAAGTGTTCGTGTGTCCACGATGCAAGTTAATTTGGTAGCGAGTATGAAGTGTCTTTTATATATATAATTATATATTATGTATTAAATAATTATATATTAAAATACTTGTATTTCCTGAGGGCTCACATTTCTGAGGGGTTGTATCGTTTTTGGGCGCTAGTAATTAAAGTAAAGTAAAGTAAAGTAAAGTAAAGTAAAGTAAAGTAAAGTAAAGTAAAGTAAAGTATCCCCGTCACGCCAAGTGGCGTATAGGAAATATGGTGTTAGTGACCATAAATTTTACAGACCTTCGGCACATGATTTTTGGGGTAATGTGGTCGGTATTACGCCCGTGCCGCTTTAATTTCCCAGAAAAAATCCGGCACCCATTTAAGGCTGGGTGAACCGGAAGCCGTCGGTTGGGATCGAACCCTGCCTATTGAGCGCAAGTAGATGCATTAAAATACCAATTACTACCCACAGGAACCCAATAACAATATCAAACAGTAGTTGACGTTAGGGTTCTGCTTTAGTTTCTCAGCCATCATGAGACTTGAACAGAGCCACGTTCACATCATCACAATATTTAAACGCCGAAGAAGTTTTCAGACAACAGTTAGCATTTAAAAAGTAATGAGTCAGCTTTCTCACAAAACTGCTATCGACAGAGTTGCCCTGAAGATCTTCCAGACTTAGTTCATTCTGTATCTATCGCTGCTCATCTGCTGAATTACCACGGTTACCATAGTGACGGCACCGAAATTGATGATTACTACAGGGAATTACGTAATAGAAGAAGTTTCCGAAGCAGACAAGGAAATATTTCTTAATGTCCTTGTTCATTTTCCATTACTTTTTTTTCACTGAATAATCTTTTATTTATTTTGTTTTCCTTACATTAAAAGAAATGTTTTGTTTGATAGTTTGTTTTAAATTGGTGGATGTATTCGTACATTTTCAAATTGGTATCAGAGGTAGTGACATTACAAATAAATGTGATATTTTATTTTAGCACCTTTCTATCAATGCCAACCGTTGTTTTTTGTCAGACACAAGGAAGGAAGATCGCAGCAACTGAGATAAAGACCTTGATATTAACCATCACTGAAACTAACAATAAAATAATAGGTTCCGTGTGGTACAGAAACAAAATAATCTATGGTCTTATATGTTATGAGAAATGAGCATAACCAATTGCTACTATAGTAAGTAAAAGTAGTAACGTCACGCCAAGTGAGGTAAGGGAATATGGTGTTAGTGAGCCTATATTTTACAGACCTTCAGCACATGATTTTTGGGGTAATGTGGTCGGTATTACGCCCGTGCTGCTTTACTTTCCCAGAAAAAAATCCGGTACCCATTTAAGGCTGAGTGAATCCGGAAGCCGTCGGTCGGGATCGAACCCTACCCCTTTAATTTGTAGTCCAGTTCACTAACCACTGAGCTATCGCGGCTCCAATTGCTACTATCCGCATACAAAAACCTGGGATTTGACATGCCATGAGAATTAAGCATACCAAGTTGCTATTATGCTCAGACTACAACCGATTATTTGACTCCTGGCTTTGAGTAAGACAAAGAATCAGGTAGATAAACAACATTACACATATCCTGCATCGATACGGGCCAACAACTACCAGTGAGACACATTCGAGCCAGGATATAAACAAACTGCACCTCTCCATAAAGCCTTGCGACATGAAATGAACAGAAGTGAACTAAAGCGTTCCTTCCTTGGACACATGGTACATACTGTTTCAGTGTCCACACTTTTCACTTACCAGCGGTATATTGTTATTGTTTATGCATAGGTTTCACATCAAGCCTTTCTTGCCAACAACTTCCCACCCCTAAAAATCTGGCACACATTAACAGACGCTGGCACAATATGAACATATTGACTGACGACAAAAGACGTGTTGGCAGATAATAAAGATAAAGGTCAAGTACGAGACTTGAACCGGTCGTCTTACCGCGCGTGTTTTCACCCATATGTGCTTTCCTTCTATTCAAAAGTGTTCGGAGACTTCTGGATAGTGTCCTTTCAAGCATCGAAACTCACAATGCGAGGCGGCATTCCTCACCTTCCCAGAATACTACCCTGGTACCCATGTCTGCCAGCGGCTGAGTAGACCGCGGGGTATTTTTTCCAACCACGAATACAATTCCCACTGCTTACAGCGGGAATCGAACATGGGTTGTCCGAACATCGGTAGCCTCGTCGGGTGATTTTCCCCACTAAGTTATCGAGGCCCCCAGACAGACAGTACAACTGTTCAACAATGCCAGTATGGCCCCACAAATCACAAAACATAACGTGATACATATTTGATATTAATAATCAACTGTTTGAAAACATTCTGATTTGCAAATATATGAGTCTATTTGTAACTATGTATTTTTAAAAATTAATCCAATACTAGGTATTTCTCTAAGTGGGTCTATTTTAAACTATGTATTTCTCGAAATGGGTCTATGGGTATCTTGGTATTTCTCTAAGTAGGTATATTGGTAACTATGTATTTCTCTATGTGGGTCTGTTGGTGGCTATATATTTCTCTAAGTGGGTCTATTGGTATCTATGTATTTCTCTAAGTGAATCTATTGGTTTCTGTGTATTTGTCTATGTGGGTCTATTGGTAACTATGTATTTCTCTAAGTAAATCTATTGGTAACTATGTATTTCTCTAAGTGATTCTATTAGAATCTATATATTCCTCTAAGTGAATCTATTGGTAACTATGTATTTCTCTAAGTGAATCTATTGGTAACTATGTATTTCTCTAAGTGAATCTATTGGTAACTATGCATTTCTCTAAGTGAATCTATTGGTAACTATGTATTTCTCTAAGTGGGTAGATTGGTCTCTGCATTTTTTATGTGGGTCTATTGGTAACTATGCATTACTTTAACTGGATGCATGGATATCTAAACATTTCGCTTTCTTTTGCTATCCACTTCCTCATTATCTCTCCCTATTCCTTGCTACCTCATCAACTTTCGCTCTTGTTCAGTCTCTGTCAATCCTCTCTTTCCTTTAACTTCTCTCATTCACACTCTCCGCCTCTTCCTTACACTCGTTTTTCCATCCTTACTCTGGAGGCTGTAGAAATTTGGTTTTACAGAAGAATGTTGAGAACACATGGGCAGCTAAGAAGAGTAATGAAAACGTTCTGAAAGAGGCCAAAGCTAAAGGAGAGCTAATTTCCAATATTAGGAAGAAACAATCATCATTTTTTGGTCATGTATTGAGAAGAGAACAGCTGGAATATATTGTAACAACTAGGAAAATTGAGGCACGAAGAGATAGAGGGAAGCAAAGTGAAAAGATACTAGACAGCTTAAGAGAATGGCTTGGTAGAAGGTCAACAGCAGAAATGATAAAAAAAACTGTCGAGATCGAAAATTGTGGAGAGACATGATCACCTACGCCAGCAGCCCGGTACTTGATGATGATGACTCTCTTTCCCCTTTTCTGCCCCACCCATTCTCCACAACCACCTACCATAATTACACCCCCCCCCCCCTTTTCCCCGGTATTTTTTTCTTATCACAATTTCACATCCAAAGATAAACCAGCTGTCTGCAGCATTCAGATTTGAGCCAAGCATTTCGTGACTTTGCAAGTGTTCATTAGTACTAGCAGTTCTGGCTAGTTCCGAAGACAGTATCAAATTCTCAGACATTCTCCTTTATATTCGCACTTTTCCCCAGTTGTCTTTCTATAACGCAAAGGGCGGTAATGTCTTCATGGGACACAACTGGCACGACTTTATACAGAGTTCTCAGTTGGACTTTCCTCGAAATGAAAATGTGGGCCATTTTAAGCGCTGAGTTGTCTCTCATAATTGTCATTTGATGGGAAATGATTGAATATCAGTGTCCGTGTGAACTAACCAACGACCAGGCATTAACATCTTCACTAATCGTCATTCGATAAATCAAAATTGTAAAACGTGTTTGTTAGGAGCACAAAATAGCTGATTACTTTATTTTTATAATTAGAAGCGTTAAATCAGAATATTGTTTCAACTTTAACGTACATTTTGTAACTGATAATAAAAGTAACGACGATGAAACTAATAATCATATCAATATAACAAATATATACGTACGAGTACCTTTGAGAATAAGAAACTAAGAATAGCAACATGTTATATTTTTTGACATTCCTGTGTGGTGCAAAAACATGGACACCAGACAAGAAAACAGAACAGAAAATTGAAGCCTTTGAAATGTGGATATATAGAAAAATAGGAAGAATTTGACGGAAAAAACGAAAACAAACGATGAAGTTTTACTTACAATAACTAAAAATGAAAAGAAAACTACTAAACACAATTCAAAAACGACAAATGCAATTTTTGGGACAAGTTAAAAGACACAGCAACCTAGCAAAAGTAATCTTGGAGGGGAAAATAGAAGGTAAAAGAGGTAGAGTCAGATCAAGTCTAACATGGACGAGTAATACCAAAAGATGGACAAGTCAGCCTAGGTCAATCTGCACCATCAAAGCAAGAGACAGCGGAATGGCGCTCCATGGTAGTCAACATTCGATGCGGAGGTGGACCCCAATGATGATAACCTCTGAGAAACCTATTTTAGAGCAGAGAGAGAGGATGGTACCTGCTAAGATACCGCCAAAGGGAGGCAAATAGGCTTGGCTAATCTTAATCAGCGGCTGATATTCAGATGAGGCAACGGAGGCCAGGGATCATCTACTATTTTATAACAGTACATAACACAATCATACTCCAGCTTATTGAGTTAAATGTCAGTATACAACAAGTCACGTATCCGGTTTGCTGCGATATCACTCATGTAAAATCAAGCCGTTACTAACAGATAAGTTTCAATGTCTATGGTAATCAAACCTACTACAACCGTACAACTATATATATCGACATAGCAATGTTTCTGAGAATTAGGGAGGCTTTTTCAAGAAATCAGTACCGTATCCAACGGTAATGACTAGTTAACCAATCATATGACGTTCTTTCTCTATCTTGACGTAATGAGGAGCGATGACAGAAAAAGTAGTTCCCTCAACTGCGTCATTGCGCTGCCTCTTTATATATATATATATATATATATATATATATATATATACATATATATGTGTGTGTGTGTGTATGTGTGTGTGTGTGTATTTAAACTTGAAAAAAAGCTATAAGAGATGTTAATTAAAAGCAAAACTATGTTTTTTTTTCTACCTTACAATGCAAATAATAAAGATATTATGATATAATTATAATTATTGTGATTTAGAGCAATAATTGAAGGAACTATTTCATAAGGCGTAAATTGCCGCAACCTTTATATGCAATGTTCAGGTTAAATGTCAGCCTAAAAGTTTGGATGCAAACAGAAAGAGATGAATGAAAAGATGATGGCTGTCTAGCAGTACAATGAAGTAAACGACAGTGATACTTAAGGACATCTTTCTTTTTCGCCGTGTTTGCTTTTAAGACCAAACAAAGTTGTGTTGTCATCTGAAGGCTATAATAGTGGCATGGACAACTTATTTAGGTTGTATAACCTTATGTGCAGAGATAAGAGAAATGACGAAGCATTCACTGTAGTTTGGCGCGCTTCAAGTAGAGACCATATACGAAGAAAAAAGTTACGTGAGTGCATTTGCTGTCTGTACGAGTATGAGTATCAGTTCAGCATATTCTAATTGTAATGTATGCCAGTAGTTCGTGTAAAAAAAAGTAAAGTACCCCAGTCACGCCAAGTGGCGTATATGGAAATATGGTGTTAGTGACCCTATATTTTACAGACCTTCAGCACATGATTTTTGGGGTAATGTGGTCAGTATTACGCCCGTGCTGCTTTACTTTCCCAGAAAAAAATCCGGTACCCATTTAAGGCTGGGTGAACCTGGAAGCCGTCGGTTGGAATCGAACCCTACCCCTTGTCCGTGGTAGTCCAGTTCACTAACCACTGAGCTATCGCGGCTCCCAGTAGTTCGTGTATTATTTGTAATAAACGTTTAATGCGACCGCTCATCACGTCCTGTGCTCCTCAAGTTTCGAACTCACTGTCCGCCGCTGATATTAATAACATGTGATGTTTCTCACAGAATGTCGCAGAAACCAATTATGATTACGTTATGGTCTGTTTACTTTCTATGAGGAACCTCGGTGGCTGAGTGGTTAGTGTGCTCGTCTTCTGATCAGAAGATTCCTGGTTCAATTCACAGAAGTGTGGTTTTTTTCGGACCGTCAGGACTCCGGGGTACACACAGACTTAAAAATTGGTACCCGAGCTTTATCTGATGAGTAAAAGCAGCTTGGCGTAATACTGACCACATCACTCAAAAATGTAG
This sequence comes from Megaustenia siamemsis, assembly GCA_032433765.1. NCBI lineage: Eukaryota > Metazoa > Mollusca > Gastropoda > Stylommatophora > Ariophantidae > Megaustenia > Megaustenia siamemsis. The sequence goes on from JAVIAB010000124.1 coordinate 36,432,319, forward strand.
CATGGTAATGGGAAAAATATGGTCACTATCACCATATTGCCCACACGCTTAGCAAGACGTGGTGAGAACCTTTATCTTACTTTACTTTACTTTACTTTAATTTAATTTAATTTAATTTAATTTAATTTAATTTAATTTAATTTAATTTAATTTAATTTAATTTGTTTTACTTTACTTTGCTTTTTGCTTTGCTTTACTTTACTTTACTTTACTTTGCTTTACTTAACATGTAGATATAGATAATTGTGTTTCATCGTTTATTGTCGTTGTCCCTGTTTTCTGAAGAAGGCTACAGGCCGAAACGTAAGTATTGTGTTGTGTTCCCTCTTTGTAAAGCTGTCACCATACCTTGGACTGTCTAACACTCCCCATCGCTGGCTCTTTGCTTTACTTTACTTTACTTTGCTTTACTTTACTTTACTTTACTTTGCCTTGCCTTACTTTACTTTACTTTGCTTTAATTTACTTTACTTTACTTTATTTTACTTTACTTTGCCTTGCTTTACTTTACTTTACTTTACTTTGCTTTAATTTACTTTACTTTACTTTACTTTGCTTTAATTTACTTTACTTTACTTTGCCTTACTTTACTTTACTTTACTTTGCTTTAATTTACTTTACTTTACTTTATTTTACTTTACTTTGCCTTACTTTACTTTACTTTACTTTACTTTACTTTACTTTACTTTGCTTTAATTTACTTTGCTTTACTTTGCCTTGCTTTACTTTACTTTACTTTACTTTGCTTTAATTTACTTTACTTTACTTTACTTTGCCTTACTTTACTTTACTTTACTTTGCTTTAATTTACTTTACTTTACTTTATTTTACTTTACTTTGCCTTACTTTACTTTACTTTACTTTACTTTACTTTACTTTACTTTACTTTACTTTGCTTTAATTTACTTTGCTTTACTTTGCCTTGCTTTACTTTACTTTACTTTACTTTGCTTTAATTTACTTTGCTTTACTTTGCCTTGCTTTACTTTACTTTACTTTACTTTGCTTTACTTTGCCTTGCTTTACTTTACTTTACTTTACTTTGCTTTAATTTACTTTACTTTACTTAGCCTTGCTTTATTTTACTTTACTTTACTTTACTTTGCTTTAATTTACTTTACTTTAGTTTACTTTACCTTACTTTGCTTTAATTTACTTTACTTTACTTTGCCTTGCTTTACTTTACTTTACTTTGCTTTAATTTACTTTACTTTACTTTACTTTACTTTACTTTACTTTACTTTACTTTAATTTACTATCAATGCTTTGTGTATGGAAGGTGAAGGTTGGAGGATAAACGAAAAATAAATTTACGGACCGTCATATTTGGATAAATCCTCGATAGGAATAATGTTTTCACTAAACAAAATCAGTAATTAAAAAAATACTCAAGCAGAGAGAAGTTGGAGTTGGATAGGTCCAGACTTGAATGGGTTTTGCCATCTACCTCAGGATCCACTCAATCAGAGAATGTTGACAAATCGATATCGAGCTATGTCGATGTACAGTCTACTATGTCGATGTACAGTCTACTATGTCGATGTACAGTCTACTATGTCGATGTACAGTCTACTATGTCTTTAAACTTATTTTTGTTTCTCTAATTTCATCAATTTGGTAATTTTGATGACACCGTGAGCAGGTCTGCTCTGTGATATGTCAGAGATTTAGATTAGTGTCTCCTATTTTTGGAAGTTAGCATTGATCGCTTGTATGTTCGGGCCTCTAACGAAGCTGATTTACACTTGTGAGTGCATCAAATCAAGTCACTTGAAGTGTACTTGACACTAACATCAACATGAGCATCTTCACGTTGGCGCTTCTTTCATTATTTTTGTAAACCTCCATCCCCACCATAAAAACCTGCTGTCTTCTTATTTGAGCCTACCAATTTTATTGAACATTTCATTGAACACTCTGTTGAACATTCTATTGAATATTTTATTGAACATCTTATTGGGTGTAACTGCCAACCTTACTTGTGCATGTCAGGGCTGGAAAGCAACTAAAGAAATAGGAAATAAACTGGACGCATTTTACAACAATCTATCCGTTTCTTCATCTCTAACTTAATAATTCTACTCGTTTCTGTATAACGCTTTTCTGTGTGTGTGTGGTTAAAGCCCTCGCTTGAAGAGTTTGGGTTCAGTACCCAGATACGGCCGTTTCTTTTATAGACCATCACTCTTTCGAGGTTCACCCAGCCTCTAAATGCGGATGTCAGAGTTATGTTTATGAAAGTGGCCTGGCGAAATACCAACCACACCATCCCAAAAATGAGCTGTTGGTCAGGGATAAAATATGGCCAGAAACACAATAATCCATTTACTCCATAATCTAGCCATTGAGGCACATTGACATTACATAGTCTCGTTGTTTTCTTGTAAATTTCTTATCTTCAATTCTATTCTATTGTATATATGGAACCAGCTTCTTTGCAGTCAGGAAAGTATATCCCATATCCGCTCCGTCATTTGTCAAAACATTTCCCAAAATTGACCTATAAATTCCGGTGACAAGGTCGCTCCGTGCACGTTCGACTCGATTGCACAGGCAATGATTACCATCTCCTTAGTCGCCTGTACAGTAGGTAACAGTAGCTATATTCTTTACCTCTGTCACTTGGGGATCCCGGTTGCCACACGATAGCTATCTACTGTATCGTCCATCTCAGCTGTAATTCAAGCTTTCGATAACTTTCTCTAGATTATTGTTTAAATTGAAGTCTTGAAACATTTTAAGTTAGCATGTCATCTTCTTTCTTCTTCTTTTCTCTGCCTTTCTCACACTATGTTTCCTCTCTCAGGTATCCACTACCAACATTTTCTCTCCAAAAATTAATCGCTCTTTCTACATAGCGTTTAAATCAGCAGCCTCAAACCACCTTAAGCTCGTATTTGTTTGTCTTCTTCTTCCCTCTTCTTCTTCCTCTTCTTCTTCTTCCTCTTCTTCTTCTTCCTCTTCTTCTTCTACTTCTTCCTCTTCTTCCTCTTCTACTTCTTCTTCTTCCTCTTCATTCTCTTCCTCTTCCTCTTCTACTTCTTCTTCTTCCTCTTCCTCATCTTCTACTTTTTCTTCCTCTTCTTTCTCTTCTTCCTCCTCTTTTTCTTCTTCCTCCTCTTCTTCTTCTTCCGCTTCATCTTCTTCTTCTTCCTCATGTTCTTCCTCTTCTTCTTCTTCTTCTTCTTCATCTTCTTCCTCTTCTTCTTCTTTTTCTTCTTCTTCCACTTCTTCCTCTTCTTCTTCCTTTTCCTCCTCTTCTTCTTCCTCCTCTTCTTCTCCTCCTTCTTCTTCCACTTCTTCTTCTTCTTCCCTTTCTTCTTCTCCTTCGTATTTCTCCTCTTCTTCTTTCTCCTCTTCTTCTTTCTCCTCTTATTCTTCTTCCTCTTCTTCTTCTTCCCCTTCTTCTTCTTCCACTTCTTCCTTTTCTTCCCTTTCTTCTTCTCCTTCTTATTTCTCCTCTTCTTCTTTCTCCTCTTCTTCGTCTTCCTCTTCTTCCTTTTCTTCCTCTTCTTCTTCTCCTTCTTTCTCCTCTTCTTTTTTTTCCTCTTCTTCTTCTTCCTCTTCCTCTTCTTCCTCTTCTTCCTTTTCTCCCTCTTCTTCTTCCCCTTCTTCTTCATTTTCCTCTTCTTCTACTTCTCTCACATAATCCAACTGCCAACATTAGCTCAGGTATTCACCGTATCCACACAATGATTTAAACTCATCAACCCTTTCTTCAACTGTTCATTTGTTGTGTGAACTTCCAGTCACGGCGTTCAGATTCTGCTCTCACTAACCCTGTCTCGTGCATTAAATCTTGTCCCTTGGCGAGCGCAAACGTTAGATATTTCATATTCGGTTAATCAGCGCACCGCTAATGAGATTTTTGTAAATTTAATCATAAAGCTAGCCACTACACAAAAATATTGACAAAGTTACAGACCTTTTTTTCTTTCTCAACTTTAATAAAAACGTAAAACGTATGAATAACCCAAACTCTTCTGTCTCTCTCCTTCTTCTTTTTTCTTCTTCTTCTTCTCCCCCTCTCTCTCTCTCTCTCTGTATAAATATATATATATATATTTGCTAGTGTATTCTGTATTTCTCCATTGAATAATTTTACAGAAGACAACAAACGTTCACAAAAGGTGGCGACTGGCAGAGAAACATTTCTTATGCTATTCGCTCTATCTTTCAATTTGGTCCGGTACATAATTATCTATTTCTATCCGTTATCCTTATATATCAAATTTGGACCTACTGTTTGTCTTTATGTTATTATGATGTTTATTATCTTTTTCTGACTTTGTCTCTCTCTCTCTCTCTCTCTCTCTCTCTCTCTCTCTCTCTATTTGGCTATGGAAGACCCCAGTATCACTGCAAACGAATTAAAATCCATAATTGCTCAACCGCCCGTGCCAGCGAAATCATCCGAATTAATATCTCATCTCCCAAACAAAGAAAGGTAGCTGTAGTCCCCATCGTAGCAGTCTCAGCACACGTCAAAAGACAAATGCGAAATCGCGCAGAAAGTGAACACAGCCAACTGTTCACTGCCATATGATATCATCATCCATCGTAAACAATTGGAATATCGAAACATGATCAAAACAGATGAGACACACAGCTCATGGTGTGCACAGAGCACTTAACTCAGTAGCTCCTGCAACAAGCCGGACTTTGAATATGATGAAACTGCAACAAGGAACACTTTTCATGCATAGCCTTCAATTGTTCCCGCCGCCTATCCACCATATACCGAAAGTTCACGTCCTCTTGAAAATGATGATCGTCAAAATGATGATCTCGATCTCTCTCTATGCCTATGTTAATGTCTATTTTATGTCTGCTATTTGAGTATCTATCCACCAGTCTATGTACTTACCAGCTCTTAGCGCTCTCGACGCACCGGGAAATAATGACGTAATTAAAGCTTTTGATTAGTAATAAAAACGACCCGACAGATCCAAGAGTATAATTAAAAAATGACTATCGTTATATGAATGTCATCCCATTTGCGGGGGCCTATCGAGCGTTAACTCAAGGGCTGGTGGGATACAAGCCGTTTTTCAACTTCAAAAGCACTTTTTATTTTACCGCTAGAAGCCAATTTTTTTATAACTGCGTGAACTATTTATAGAAAGACGTGGTTTTATTTTATTTTTGGGCTTGTAATACCCCATTAACTAATGACGGCATTAAATGAAGAATGCATACCCGCTGGCTATTTTACTCAAAGAAAAGGAAAACGACTTGTCCAATCCAAGCTTTTAAAAAAAAATCACGTGACCCTCCCAGCAGTGTTCACTTAATTGGAATTACACGGGAGAGTAACATGACCTGATTACTAGAGATACTAAATTTGGTTTTACAGCTCTCGTCTAGGAAAGCCTCGGGTCTTAAAGGCAGCAGATTTGGGCAGCCCATACTTTATCTTTAGAAACAAACGCATTTGTTGTAGGCGAATTACTTACGAGAACAACGGCTATTCGGATCTTGCTTATTAAAAAACAAACTAATTCTCGTTTTAATTTATTCTTAAGCCTCTTTGTCTGACTACTTATCTGCCGATTTAGCTATCAGTCTGTGTGTATGCCCACCTTCCTACGTACCTGCCTGTCTGTCGATTTGGCTATCAGTCTCTACGCATGCCCACCTTCCTCCGTACCTGTGTATCTGTCGATAGAACTATCTATCTTTGTGTATGCTCACCATCCTACGTATCTGTCTATTTGTCGATTTAGCTATCTATCTTTGTGTATGCTTACCTTCCTACATACCTGCCATTCTGTCAATGTAGCTGTCTGTCTCATGTGTATGCTCACCTTCCTACGTACCTGCCTGTCTGTCTCTTTGCCTTTTTGTCATCCTGTCTGATTTCATTGGTGTATATATGTCTGTCAATCAGTTTCTCCGTCTGTCCAATCCATCCTTTCATCCTAATGTAACTACGACTGCCTGCGTGCTTGTCTTTTGTTTATTTGCCTGCTTGCCTGTCCCTCCATCCTCCCTCCCTCGGTCTGTCTGTCGAATTGTCTGTACGTTTATAACTATCCCTTGCCTTTATCTATCTATCGGTCTGTTCCCTTGTCTGTCTTTTCGCCTGTCCATGTCTATCTTTATGTCGACAAAGATATCTTCTTTAGTCTATCAAGGCATCGAATATGGATTTGATATAACTATTCATTAGACTGAAACTGTGATAACAAACAGAGGCCTTCAAGCACGGCCTTCAAGTGAATGAATATAAAAGTAGATGGAGAGAACCTACAGAGATTACATAGCTAGCTATCTTGGACAGGGCATAACAATTAATGGGAAATGCGAAACAGAAATAAAATAACAATTGGAATGACATAACGCATTTTAGGAGCATAAAGGATGTATTCACATGATGTTTCATATAACAAATTGCTATTTCTATTCAAAATGCCAGTACAGTGCAGAAAAATGGACACCTAATAAGAAAGAAAATTTAATGTAAATCCTTGAAATGTGGATTTATATAAGAATTGGACAAATTGGGTGAATAAAGAAGAAAACAAATAGTAAGCTTTGAAACAGTTGAAATGCGACTTAACAAAAATGGACTGGACAAAATGCATTTTAGGACACCTAGACAGACACAGCAACATAGTGAAAGTCGTCAAGGGAGGAATAAGATCAGGTAAATGAGGCAGACAAAGACTATAGAGGACAAACTAAATCAAGGGTCTTGAGAACTTGTGACAGGGTGCACCATAGAGACAGACAAAGACGATAGGGGACTAACTACATTAAGGGATTTGAGAATATATGAAAAGGCGCATAATCGAGGCAGACAAAGACCATAGTGGACTTACTGCTTCAAAGGTTTTGAGGACTTATGACAGGGTGTACATCGAGCCAGACGATAAGGTCTATGGTGGTCAAATTTAGCCAGTTTCGATGTGGAGACGTCACGAAATGATGACGCAGCGATATTCACCAGCTTGTCTGTGCAGCGTTCTATAATAGTATGGCCAGCGGGCAGAAAGTTAAATCCCAGAAAATCCACACAATTGTGACGTCTTCAAGTATGCGAGCTTTGGACAGCTGACGTCATTCTACCAATAACCTCCCCTGCTCGCAAAGCTGACAACCTCACACAATTTTGATAAAACCTTTCTGTCCGATGTTCTTAATATTACATATGGTTGTGGTGTGTGCTAACATTTATGGAGCTCTACCTTCATTTTTCTATTTTACCTAAGTAACTTTATCTGCCTGCTTATCTGTCTCTAATTTAGTTTAGCTTTATCGATATATCATCTGCATTGCACACCCATCAATTCAAAAGTGTTCATATATCCTTCCCCGCTGTCCACCATCACCACCATACGCTTGTGAAAGCACTGAAGATGGTTTAGTTACTTCGAAGCACCGACGAAGACTTTAAAATCGGAGGGGATAATTAGATTTTTATCTCTTAATATTTTTTGATCGGGCAGTGGTCATGTCCGGCCTATCCATTTAGACTTTTCGCTGCCAAAGATTTTCTAACTAGGTCAAGGGACCTCGTGTGTTTTTTAACCTGTATCCTCGTGTGCTTGACCTTGATTTTAATTAGCAAGAAATCGGGGGAGGGTTAAACCCAGAAATATAAACGGGTCTGAACTTAAAACCCAGAAATATAACCGGACCTGAACTTAAAATCCAGAAATATAACCGGACCTGAACTTAAAACCTAGAAATATAACCGGATCTGAACTTAAAACCTAGAAATATAACCGGATCTGAACTTAAAACCCAGAAACATAACCGGATCTGAACTTAAAACCTAGAAATATAACCGTATTTGAACTTAAAAATCCTCAGCGCTTGTTGCATGATTCGAACCTTGGAGCTTACTGCCCCGAGACCTTCTTATCCATAGACCACTCAGCTATCTACTTATCTGTCTATGCAATCACTCTCATCTTTTGTGTATCTAAATGCTAATGTGCATACCCGCCTGTCTGTCTGTGAATTTCTGGTTCTATATACAAAATATGCTCTTCACGCGTCTCGTCCCCCCATTTATCTACTCAAATTGTTTTCCCTCTTCGTATTTGTCACAATTGGACCTCATAGAACGATTATTTGTCTGCGTTTTATACATTTCAATATAAAAAAGTGTATAAAAGTGTATATATATATATATATATATATTTCTTTCAACACTTTTTCATGTGATTGCGGTTATTTACAGCCCTTTTTTTGTAGATATACACACATTTATATTGTGTTAAGCATACATTTTTATTTTCTTATTTCAAATTCGTATTTCTATGATTTGTGTATGATTATAAATTTCTAATCTGTACACGAATATTTCACGATATTATTCATAGAACAAGCTATAATAAACAATCTGGTACTTTTTGAATTACTGTTTCCTTCTTTGATTTATTTTTCGTAAAAAAAAAAATGTTCATTTTTCTTTTTGTTCTGTCATTCCATAATTTTGATTCAGCATCTAAGCATCAGTTGTGTAGTCGTGATATTACAAATAGCTGCTTCATACCAGCAATATGTTTCAATTATTTTTCTTCTTCTTTCCTTCCTCAATTGCCTTTCAGCGTCGAGGGGAGATATAATTTGCGGTCTTTTGTTCTTCTGTTCGCCTCTGCTGTTGTTATGTTTCCTAGTGCTTCTAATATCCCGTCAAACCATTTTTTCGTGGTCGGCCCTTGAATCTGGTGTTCTCGCAACGTTTATTGAAGTCTCATTGTGTTGTGTTTTCACCTTTCTGCCTTGTCAGGTGGCCAAACCATTTTATGTGTTATTTCTTCATATATTCTATGGCGGTAATTATTCCTAGCATTTTTCTCAGTTCTTCATTTCTGATCTTATCTCTCAGGATGTTTCTAGTCATTCTCCTAGCACATTTCATCTCCGTGGTGGTTAATTTTCTTATTGTAATTGCATCTAGGGTCCATGACTGGCATTGGTAGCACAACGTTGGGATAACGATCGTATTATAGAGTGTCCGTTTTGACTTTAGAGTTATTTCCTTGTTGGACAATAGTGGTGATAGCTGTCCAATGATTTCACAAGCTTTGATGCATCTTGAGTCTATTGCTGCTGTTTGTGTATTGTCATTTGTCATTAGACTTCATAGGTATTTACATTCTTCTACTTCCGTTGTTGTCTGCCATCTATAGTTATGTTGATGTTCTTTTTCTCTTTTAGAGATATTCATAACTTCTGTTTTGTTGATGTTGATTTTATGTTGCATTTTGTGGCAGTGCTGTTAAGTCTATTTTAAGTGATTTTGTAGGTCTTCTATTTTTCAATGCCTGATCGTCTGCAAATATGCTCGATGATCTCGCCTGTCTCTGATTGGTTGGCTAACTTGTATATATAGTCTTTGTATGTAATATACAGTTGAGTGGGGGGGGGGGGTATAGTAAGAACACCAGTCTTATTCCTAATCTAACTTCTAAGTGGTCGGTGCAGCCTGCTGCTTTTATGACTGTGGAGCTGCTGTTGATGTAGAGAATTTTAATTATGGCTTACTCCATATGTTTCAATGAATTATGTTAATAGCAGGAACCTCTCTCTCTCTCTCTCTCTTTCTCTCTCTCTGTTCATTCAGTAATCTTTTGAATATTTATTTAATCATAAGCCTTGTTATCTCCTATCCCCTCCTAATATTTATCTTTCTTTTCTCTCCATCTCATTCTATATTTCCCCCTTCAGTTTTTGTTCCCTACTATATTCTTTTCTGTCGTTCTCTGTCCATGTTCATATTCTTACACAGCCTCGTTTGTCTTTCTCACTCTGTCTCTCACTGAAGCTCTTCTCTCGTCTCGCGAAGGAAATACTTCAAATCAAGATGCACCAATTGCCAAAATAATATCTCCTTCTTAATCAAGCACGGCTGCATTATGGGCTTCTACATATATACTGCTATGTTGATTGCTAGTTCTTATTCAAAGTATTTGATGCCAGCACGCTCTATCTCTGTCTCTCTCTGAGCGTTCCCACTTGTCCTGTCAAAGGAAAGTAAAAACGCTCTCTGTGATGTCTCTTGTTCTCTTGTTCTGATTCTATGTCTGTCTGTCTCTTTCTCTCTCTATGTGTATCTGTTTGTCTGGTTTATTTGTCTCTCTATCCGTTTCTCTCTCTCTCTCTCTCATCATGATCAAGTACCGTGCCTGCTGGCGTAGGTGATCATGTCTCTCCACAACTTTCGATCTTGACAGTTATATATCATTTCTGTTGTTGACCTTCTGCCAAGCCATTCTCTTAAGCTGTCTTGTATCTTTTATCTATGCATCCCTCCATCTCTTCGTCCCTCGATTTTTCTAGTGGTTACAATATATTCCAGCTGTTCTCTTCTCATTACATGGCCAAAAAATGATGACTGTTGCTTCCAAATATTGGAAATTAGCTCTCTTTTTGTTTTGGCCTCTCTCAGAACGTTTTCATTACTCTTCTTAGCTGTCCAAGGTATTTTTAACATTCTTCTGGAAAACCACATTTCTACAGTGGTTTTCTTGTCTCCAGTGATTTTATTTTCTGTTGTCCTATTGTCCATGATTCACATCCATATGTTATGACTGGCTTTAAATAACATTTAAGAACTCTTTTCCTTGTTTATATTGTCTTAATGGATTGCATAGTATCTTCCTCATTTTTTTGGAAAGCTGTTTTTGCCTGAGCCATTCTGCATCTCACCTCTTTTCTCTCTCTCTCTCTCTCTCTCTCTCTCTCTCTCTCTCTCTCTCAGTCTAAATAAGTTTATATATATATAAGTTAAATAAATTTATTACTAAAATCATAAAGACGTATTCCTCATTGTTAGGTTAGAAATGAGAATTGACAACTGAAAATATAACGACATCTTGGAAAGGCAAGGGAAGAAGACTTAAAAAGAAATATCGGAGGATAACAGCCTAATAAAAGTAATCTTGGAAGGAAAAATACAAGGTAAAATAGGCAGACCAAGACTAACGTGGACGAGTAACATCCAAACATGGACAAGTCAGCCTATGACAACCCACAATATCAAAGCAAGAGGCAGTGCGGAATGGCGCTCCATGGTAGCCAACCTTCGATGCGGAGACGGTACTCAATAACGATGATGATGATGATGATGATGATGATGATGATGATGATGATGATAATAGACAGCTTAGGAAACACACTAAAACATCAACACAGGAGATATAAACTACCACAGAGTCAGAAAGTTGTGAATAGACATGATCGCCTAGTGAGCTGGCATTGCATAAGAGAAGAGCACTATAAAAACAAGTCACTCGTCTTACCACAGACCGATACAGTCGGAAAAGTATGCAGAGCTAATGACGAAACTGACACTAACTGTGATGTGGGCCTTCGTTAGAAATGGAAAATACCCTGGATTTTGTTGTGTTGCTGTTATTTAAATATAAAGAAATGTAGTGAAATGATGACATGCACAAGAAATAAAGAAAAAAGTCAAAGAAGCTTCAATTTTAAAATAAATAGCAAAGAACGCAGTGAAAATTATAACCACTTTCTAATTATTTGACAAGACTTTCTATGCCATGTCTCTTTAATGCACGCTATTAGAACTATATAAAGCGCACTGTGCCTATTTCTGTTCATCATTCACTATGTGAAATTTAGTTGTAATGTAGTCTCATCCAACGAAAATAACCATTTGCTGTAGTCTCCCAGACTTCATTAACAATTTATACAATAACAGGACTTGATATAGCCTAGTCTCGCCGTCTTTTATTATCGACTCACCAATTCAGCCTGACCAGTAGGCAATGGACGTGTCCTTGAATGTTAAGTCGTATCCTGAAGGCATGTGGTTGTATGTATGACAATTGGTTTTTCTTCCTAAATGTCTTAATTCTACTCGTATTTTTCCCACTTCTTTTTCTAAATTGTGCTAAACCATTTATTTTGACTATAGGGCAAATAACACCCATTATGAAAGGAAAACAAAAACACCTGAAGATGGATACAAAATGAACGATATATATAACGCAGTATTTCCCCAACGTAATGTTGGCAGTGCCAATCTTGTGAAGATGGAAACAACATGAACAGTATCATCATCAGACCGCTTGTCCTTTGTAGAATGTTACATTCACCACATCCCGTCGGAAAGAATCTGTCTCTAGCCAGATCTCCAACTTCTGCTGTCATGTTCAAGGTCTCCTTGATGTCTTGAGAACACCGTCTTCTTGATTTGCCCCTGATCCGTCGCCCAGAAATTATGTCTTTCATTATTGTTCTTTCCAGCCAGCTGTGTCTTCTAAGGTAGCCGTAGTATTTTAATTGCAGTTTCCTTTGGTGGAATGGTATTTACAAGCCAGTTCCTTTTAATGTTTACATCTTTTAATATGTCTTCATTGCTCTTTTTTTCATTATCCAAGGTGTGTTAAATAATTTTTGTAACATTTTGTTTCAAATTAATCGATTCTCATCCTTCTTGTTTGTGACATTGTCCATGATTCACAACTATTCGTTGCTATTGAGAAGATACACATTCTGAATAATTTTAAATTTACTGCCTTGGTGGTATTGTCATCATCGAGTGCCATCTCCGCATCGAAGGTTGGCTACCAAGGAGCGCCATTCCACTCTGTCTCTTGCTTTGATGGTGCAGATTGTCATAGGTCGACTTGTCCATCTTTTGATGTTACTCGTCCATGTTAGTCTTGGTCTGCCTCTGCCTCTTTTACCTTGTATTTTCCCTTCCAATATTACTTTTATTAGGCTGTTGTATCTTTTAACATGCCCCAAAAATTGCATTTGTCTTGTTCTAATTGTGTTTAGTAGTTCTCTTTTCATTTTTAGTTGTTTTAAAACTTCATAGTTTGTTTTCTTTTCTTTCCACCCAATTCTGCCTATTCTTCTATAAATCCACATTTCAAGGCACTTAACTCTGTTATAGCGCTTAATTGTTGTGTTTTTAATTGATACTGCTAATCTTCAATTGATCTCTTTCTGGCAGTCTCCGTCGTTAGTTACTGCAAACGATGGAGACTGGGGAACAGGCAAAAAATTGCAAAGCTGCGGTAAAGCTGGTAGCAAGGAGCCAGTAGTGGGGTATGACGTACATTCCTACAAGGTATGGTGCCAGCTTTACAAAAAAGGAATACAACAAAATACTGACGTTTCGGCCTACATGCGACCTTCTTCAGAAAACAAGGACAACGACAATAAACGGTGAGGAACAAATACCTTTTACTATATATAGAATGAGGAAGTTCTCAAAGAGGCCAACACAAAAAGGCAGCTCCTAAAAAATATCAGGAAGAAACAATCAACATTTTTCGGGCAAATCGCGAGAAAAGGCAAGTTGGAATACTTGGTTACAACTGGCAAAATAGAAGGAAAGAGAGATCGCGGACGACAAAGAGAGAAAATACAGTATAGCTTGATGTCATGGCATGGAAAACAGTCAACAACAGAACTGATACGATGCACTGTAGATAGAACATTGTGGAAACACATGATCGCCTACGCAAACCGGTATGGCACATGATGATGATGATATATAGGATGATTAAGTTAATGAGAAGTGGACAGAGGGATGCTGAGATGGCCAAAGAGATGTAAAGGTAAGGTCAAGTACGAGACTTGAACCGGCGTCTTAGCACGCGAGTTTCCACCCATATGTGCTCGGCCGCCTATTCAGAAATGTTCGGATATTTCTGTATAGTGTAGCCTCAAGCATCGAAACTCAGATGCGAAGCGACATTCCTCACCTTCCAGGATAATACCCTGGTACCCATTCTGACGGCTGGGTCGACCGTGGGGGTAATTTTTTTTTTTTATTTCCAACCACGAGTACAACTCACACTGCTCCCAGCGGGAATCGAACAAGGGTTGTCCGAACGTCGGTAGTCCAGTCGGGTGGTTTTCCCAACTAGGCTGCCGAGGCCCCAAAGAGATGTGTTACGAGTTACAGGATAGATGAAGTGTAGAGATATAAAAAATATAAGTATAGAGAAATAATTGTAGAACAAAAAATTGAAATTAGACATAGCTGGCGGCAGCCGCTCAACTCTGGGTGGAAGATCGTTCCCAAATGACGGGGAGAGAGAAAGGTCACATGGAAAATCTGTCATGTGGTAAGGCAAGAGGAGCGACGAGTATTGGGGCAATGAAGCGAGACCTAGACTGGAGGTTGTAATAGTGACCAGACTCAGCCGACATCGCCCAGGTTCCAGGGTGTAAGTGGGTTAAAAAGAGGGTCAGGTGTTATAGAGATGCGCCAGTCAGGCATTGTCTAGAAACAATTGAGGTACAATTAAATGGCCCGAGGAAGACATGTCAGGGGTAGGACAGCAACATCAGAGCAGGGGAGGAAGAGGGGTCAGAATTATGTCGCCTGATCAAGAGACTTGAACATTGAAGGAGAGAAACCACAACCGAGAAATGGTGCACCGGAAGTAGATAATATAGAAGTAGTGTACTAGGAAATAATAAATAGAGAAATACTTGAAGTAGATAATATAGAAGTAGTGTACTAGGAAATAATAAATAGAGAAATACTTGAAGTAGATTAATAGAGAAGGGGTGCACTAAACGTAGAATATTAGAGAAGTGGTATACTAGAAGTTGATTAATGAAGAAGTGGTGAACTAGAGCTAGAGAAGGGGTGTATTAGACGTTGAATAATAGAGAGGTGGTGTACTAGAAGTTAGTGCATAGAGAAGTGGTGTATTGGAAGTTGAAAAATAGAGACATGGTATACCTGAAGTTGATACATAGAGAAGTGATGTACTAGGAGTTGATGAATAGAGACGTGGTGTACTAGAAGTACATTAATAGAGAAGTGGTGTACTAGAAGTACATTAATAGAGAAGTGATGTACTAGGAGTTGATGAATAGAGAGGTGGTGTACTAGAAGTACATTAATAGAGAAGTGATGTACTAGGAGTTGATGAATAGAGAGGTGGTGTACTAGAAGTACATTAATAGAGAAGTGGTGTACTAGAAGTACATTAATAGAGAAGTGATGTATTAGGAGTTGATGAATAGAGAGGTGGTATACTAGGAGTACATTAATAGAGAAGTGGTGTACTAGAAGTACATTAATAGAGAAGTGGTGTACTAGAAGTACATTAATAGAGAGGTGGTGTACTAGAAATACATTAATAGAGAAGTGGTGTACTAGAAGTACATTAATAGAGAGGTGGTGTACTAGAAGTACATTAATAGAGAAGTGGTGTACTAGAAGTACATTAATAGAGAGGTGGTGTACTAGAAGTACATTAATAGAGAAGTGGTGTACTAGAAGTACATTAATAGAGAGGTGGTGTACTAGAAGTACATTAATAGAGAGGTGGTGTACTAGAAGTACATTAATAGAGAAGTGGTGTACTAGAAGTACATTAATAGAGAGGTGGTGTACTAGAAGTACATTAATAGAGAGGTGGTGTACTAGGAGTACATTAATAGAGAAGTGGTGTACTAGGAGTACATTAATAGAGAGGTGGTGTACTAGGAGTACATTAATAGAGAGGTGGTGTACTAGAAGTACATTAATAGAGAGGTGGTGTACTAGAAGTACATTAATAGAGAAGTGGTGTACTAGAAGTACATTAATAGAGAGGTGGTGTACTAGAAGTACATTAATAGAGAAGTGGTGTACTAGAAGTACATTAATAGAGAGGTGGTGTACTAGAAGTACATTAATAGAGAAGTGGTGTACTAGAAGTACATTAATAGAGAGGTGGTGTACTAGAAGTACATTAATAGAGAAGTGGTGTACTAGGAGTACATTAATAGAGAAGTGGTGTACTAGAAGTACATTAATAGAGAGGTGGTGTACTAGAAGTACATTAATAGAGAAGTGGTGTAATAGGAGTACATTAATAGAGAAGTGGTGTACTAGGAGTACATAAAAGAGAAGTGGTGTACTATTAATTGATTAACAGAGAAGTGGTGTCCTAGAAGTGGTGTCCTAGAAGTGGATTATTGAGTTATTGAGTTATTTGCGTGTCATCATCATTGCACTCCGAACATGTCCATAGGTGCTCAGATCCAATCCTCAGCAATTCCCTCAATGTCCAGCGACTGACGACTCCAGTTCTATGTTGGTTGATAAGTCTTCTTACACGGCCAACAAGTTTCTCATTTCTGGCTGTGCCCATCTTAACTCCCATTTCCATCATCCGAAGAAGCGACGTTGATCTGTGTTTGTCGAAGTCCTGTGCTCTTCCCACATCTCGGAGTGCATTGATGATGTCCGCCCGATCAATCGGTTGCCCGTCCTCAACGACAGCGCAGCTAGCCAACCTGTCCGCTCTTTCATTTCCCCGTACTCCCGCATGTCCAGGGACATAGACAAAGGTGACCTTACGTATTTTGGATTTCTGCAACGACTCTACCCATTGCATGCGTACAAAGCCCGCCTCCACTTTTTTATCATGCTCATCGAATCACTCAGTATACATGCGTGGATGTAGTCTTGTGACTCTAACCATTTGAATGCCTTGGTCACTGCCATCACCTCCATTGTCATGCTACTCGTGGTCATGGCGTATGCGCCACTTTCTTCCTAGGCTATTCTGCCTGCCGAGCGTGCTGTAAATGCCCATGCACTTCTTTCGTGTCGTCTTACAGATCCGTCTGAATAGATGACTGCATCTTTCTCATCGGTGTTATCGCAGATGAGACCGTTGACCTCAGCATTAACCACGCCCGGGTTCTGTTCCCTACTTTTCCTGTCGAGTGTGACAATACATGAGAAAGTCCCCTTGAATGACGTAGGCACCGGTATCCACTCCTCACCAACGCTGATATTGGCAAGCCCACAGACCTGTTTGATGACATCTTCTGCTCGGCCCACCCATGATTTGCCTCTTTTTAGTCTGGTACCTTTCTCTGTGTTGAGCGCGTGGTGCAATGGATGCTCTGTATCTGTACTAATCTTCAGGTATGCTCGTGCTCTCCAGATCTTGATTCTGTCATCCATGGTTGGAAAGTCAAGAAGATACCTCATTGCTACACAGGGAGTGTCCCTCGTACATCCCAGGATAATGCGCATGGCTTCATTTTGTATTTTCTCCAGCCTATCAATTTGAGTCGTACTGACAGTAAGAATGGTCAGGGCATACTAGATTGGTGCGAGGACTAATCCCTGGAACAGAAGAGTAAGTAGCCTCTGCTCGATGTTGGCTCGATGATGACCTTCAAGGCGGCTAATCCTTTGCGGGAATTTGTTATCGCTTGGTCGACGTGGTCCCGAAAACACAGGCTGCGATCAAACTTAACTCCGAGGTATGTCATCAACTTGTCCCTGGTCACCTCATCAGCTCCCATTCGTACTACCGGTGTGGTCGTATTAACGATATGATTGTTAAGGGAGAACCATGAAACTGATGCTTTATTAGGATTAACCAAGGCACCTGAAACCCCACACCAGGAAGAAATGCGATCGAGTTCGTCTTGCATTGTGGAGGCGATTCCCCGTCTGTCTCTTCCCTGTCGATATACCAGAATATCATCAGCAAAAGTCATAGTTCTTCCCCTCCCATCCAGCTGTTGCGCCGTGATCGCTATTGTGTACACGTTAAATAGAACTGGTGACAATGGTGAGCCTTGTGGCAGCCCAGGACAAATGGATGTTGGCTCAATACAGTGGATTAATACAGAAGTGGTGTACTGGATGGACATTCATAGAGAAGTGGAGACTATATGTGGGTACAAAGAGAAGGGGTGTAAAAAAAGATGAACAGACACGTGGTGTACTAGAAGTTGATATAGAGACGTGTACTAAAGATAAGTGAATACAGAAGTGAGAGGAGGGAGTGAGAAAGAATGGTCATCCGAGGGATAGAGTTACATTGATGCCTCGAGGGGTGAGGCAACCCATACGGGCAATCAAGCGATTTTCTAAAGTAAATCGACTCCGGCTGTCAGAAGAACAAATAAATGGGCCGGTAACTAAGACATCAGCTTTACTCTGGTGACCCTGGGAGATGAAGTTGAATGCGGTGGGGGTGCCTACATCACAGGTGATGTCATATAGATGTTCACGGCATCTTTCCCAGAGTCGGGGTCCAGATTCACAATGTAGGTCAACTTACGTCGTAAGCTTAAACTAAGGGTAAACTTACGTTTGCATATGATGGCATAAATATTGTTGCCGCGATGTGCAAGTGAATCCATCTCTGATGTCGAAAAGACCATTTTGGAAGAGAGCTGTATCTGTCCTGAGGACGTGGTTGCAAGTATCTGTCCTTAGGACGTGGTTGTAAGTATCTGTCCTGAGGACGTGGTTGCAAGTATCTGTCCTGAGGACGTGGTTGCAAGTATCTATCCGGAGGACGTGGTTGCAAGTATCTGTCCTGAGGACGTGGTTGTAAGTATCTGTCCCGAGGACGTGGTTGCAAGTATCTGTCCCGAGGACGTGGTTGCAAGTATCTGTCCCGAGGACGTGGTTGCAAGTATCTGTCCTGAGGACGTGGTTGCAAGTATCTGTCCGGAGGACGTGGTTGCAAGTATCTGTCCTGAGGACGTGGTTGTAAGTATCTGTCCCGAGGACGTGGTTGCAAGTATCTGTCCCGAGGACGTGGTTGCAAATATCTGTCCTGAGGACGTTGTTGCAAGTATCTGTCCTGAGGACGTGGTTGCAAGTATCTGTCCCGAGGACGTGGTTGCAAGTATCTGTCCCGAGGACGTGGTTGCAAGTATCTGTCCCGAGGACATGGTTGCAAGTATCTGTCCCGAGGACGTGGTTGCAAGTATCTGTCCCGAGGACGTGGTTGCAAGTATCTGTCCCGAGGACGTGTGTGCAAGTATCTGTCCCGAGGACGTGGTTGCAAATATATGTCCTGAGGACGTGGTTGCAAGTATCTGTCCCGAGGACGTGGTTGCAAGTATCTGTCCCGAGGACGTGTGTGCAAGTATCTGTCCCGAGGACGTGGTTGCAAATATATGTCCTGAGGACGTTGTTGCAAGTATCTGTCCTGAGGACGTGGTTGCAAGTATCTGTCCCGAGGACGTGGTTGCAAGTATCTGTCCCGAGGACGTGGTTGCAAGTATCTGTCCCGAGGACATGGTTGCAAGTATCTGTCCCGAGGACGTGGTTGCAAGTATCTGTCCCGAGGACGTGGTTGCAAGTATCTGTCCCGAGGACGTGTGTGCAAGTATCTGTCCCGAGGACGTGGTTGCAAATATATGTCCTGAGGACGTGGTTGCAAGTATCTGTCCTGAAGACGTGGTTGCAAGTATCTGTCCCGAGGACGTGGTTGCAAGTATCTGTCCCGAGGACGTGGTTGCAAGTATCTGTCCCGAGGACGTGGTTGCAAGTATTGCATACGCTGTGGTTACAGCGAATCGTTCCTCGATTGCTGTAAAAAAAAAGGGGGGGGGGAGCAGGAAGGCTGCTCCTAACAAGAATGTCACGAAGGTTGTTATCACGGATAAATAAAAGCCACTAATGAGGGATGGAGTGGTCGGGGAAGAGAAGACGGGTTGTGGAGTCAGAGCGGAGAACTGGGAGGTAGCGGTGAATGATCCTAATCACCGCGTAGTGGTGAGGGTGAGAGCGAGCACTACCCGTCAGAGGGAGGACGGGTGGAAGGAGTGACAGCAGTCTGGCGTGAGGTGCGGAGAAACCGTCGGAGGGCAGGAAGAAGAGCCGCTTCAGGAAGGAGGTGTCGGCGGAAGAAGTCGAACATCAGGTGGGCATTATGTAGGAAACATTCATCGTCCTGGCAAAGGCGAAGAAGCCTAAGGAACTGCAAATAGGGAAGGGAGTTCTTGCAGGAAGTCGGGTGAGACGAGTCATAGGTGAGGAAACAATGGGAGTCAGTAGGTTTGTAGAAGTATGAGGTGAGTGGACCAGAGGCACCAAATGGAGACTATCAGAGAGAGAAAGAGAGAGAGAAGAGAGAGAGAGAGAAAGAGAGAGAGAAAGAGATTAATATATAACACATTATTTTTTTCAACTTTATGCTATCAGTGTCAAACATGGACAGCAAAAGGAAAATGGAAAACAACATTAACAAATAAGATGTCTTCAAAGAATGTTTAACGTGACGATTAGAGATAAAATAACAAATGATGAAAGTAGAAACATTGTCGGAGAAACATCAGTCTAGAGATATCCAGAGATAAAATAACAAATGATGAAAGTAGAAACATTGTCGGAGAAACATCAATCTAGAGATATCCAGAGATAAAATAACAAATGATGAAAGTAGAAAAAATTGTCGGAGAAACATCAGCCTAGAGATATCCAGAGATAACAAGTTGAAATGTTTGAGCATTTAACACAGTTGCTTGTAAACAACATTTCACAATAAACATTAACAACCACATTCAACAACAGAAGAAGAATAGGAATTACCTCTCGAAAGATGGATAAACGATACATCCTCCGACACACAAAATACATTGTGCAAGGTAAACCAAAGAACGCTATCATGAATGTTAAATGTTCCCTAGATGCTACAAGGCAAAGTAGAACAGAGAATATGGCACAAGATCAGCACTACAAGGCAAAGTAGAACAGAGAATATGGCACAAGATCAGCACTACAAGGCAAAGTAGAACAGAGAATATGGCACAAGATCAGCACTACAAGGCAAAGTAGAACAGAGAATATGGCACAAGAGTTCAGCACTACTCGCAAGACTGAAAAAAAAGTTATGACAATTACATCAGATAATCGACGAGCCTTGACTTTCAAAATTCATAAGTTGCTGCAGATAGGCGGGGAACTGTGGAAGCTATATAGTTGTAACTGTCGTCAGTTGTAGCAAAGCTGATAACTTCGACGTTAAGACTAATGCCTTATGTTTCGCTACCGTGTTGCTGTGATAGGTTGGAGAAAAGGAAACGACAGATTGGAAGGTAGAAAAATGTGGAAAATGAGTTGACAATATCAAGAAGTTGACAAGTAGGACATTTGAGCTAAGGTTAAAGCTAAGAAATGCACATAATTACATCACAATGCGAAGCTGCAGCGAAACTAATTGTGAAGAGAAATAAAAAATATAATTACTATATATATATATATATACATATATGGGATCCGCGATATCTCAGTGGTTAGTGAACTGGAATACAAAGGACAAGAGGTAGGGCTCGATCCCAACTTCTGGTTCACCCAGCCTTAAACGGGTACCGGATTTTTTTTCTAGGAAAGTAAAGCGGCACGGGCGTAATACGGACCACATTACCCCAAAAATCATTAGCTGAAGGTTTGTAAAATGTATGGTCACTAACACCATATTCCCTATACGCCACTTGGCGTGACGGGGCATTTTACTGTTTTTTTTAAATATATAACAACGGTGTGGTTAAAGCTTCACGTAACAAGTACACAACATAAACCACAACGACGTTTCGGCACAGTAGGTCTTCAACTGGAACATATATACAACACACGTATAAATATGTATTTGTTGTTGTTGCGCTCGCCAGCTTTCAACTCTGACGATGTCCCTAGAGACTAGGAACTGAATTTTGCGCGTTAATCCATTTTTCCCTGGCAGCCGCGTCCACAGGGGTCCCATGTGATTTAATACATTTTAAATATGTATTTAAAGTAACAATAATATAAAAATATATAATAATTTTGATCTAGGAGAAATGGAAAGAAAAATAAGTAAAAAATCGTCACTGTTTACATGGGTGTGGCATAAACGGAAGTGCGCACAGGTACGTGTTTGTGCACAAAAGTGAAAATGTGCGCACACAGCACGCAGTAACAGAAGTTTCCAAAACAGGTCCGTGTGCATACACAAAGCGCAAGAGACAGACTATAGAGGAATATAGGGTACAACGAGGGGAGGAAGGATTGAGGTGTCGTAGAGCGGTGTAAGATATAGAGGGAGACAGACGAAGTGATGCAGTGTGGACTAGTAGAGAGTACTAGGCGGGGCTTGCTGGTCTAGATATTAGATGTCGGTCTCTGGACAAGAGGCTCGCGGATTCAATTCCCAGCACAGACAGTGGGACATTTTTAGAAAATAGAATCCGTGGTTTCTTTTGAACTCTAACTTCGCCTGGATTCGGGGCAGTGAAATCATTCATATATCTATCTATCTATCTATCTATCTATCTATCTATCTATCTATCTATCTATCTATCTATCTATCTATCTATCTATCTATCTATCTATCTATCTATCTATCTATCTATCTATCTATCTATCTATCTATCTATCTATCTATCTATCTATCTATCTATCTATTATCTATCTATCTATCTATCTATCTATCTATCTATCTATCTATCTATCTATCTATCTAATCTATCTATCTAATCTAATTTATCTATCTATCTATCTATCTATCTATCTATCTATCTATCTATCTATCTATCTATCTATCTATCTATCTATCTATCTATCTATCTATCTATCTATCTATCTATCTATCTATCTATCTATCTATCTATCTATCTATCTATCTATCTATCTATCTATCTATCTATCTATCTATCTATCTATCTATCTATCTATCTATCTATCTATCTATCTATCTATCTATCTATCTATCTATCTATCTATATATCTATATATCTACCTACTTACCTACCTACCTACCTACCTTTCTACCTGCCGACCTACCTACCCACCTACCTGTCTGTCTGTCTGTCTGTATATATCTATCTCTCTCTCTCTCTCTCTCTCTCTCTCTCTCTCTCTATATATATATATATATATATATATATATATATATATCTGTAGAATAAAATTAATTTCTAATGTTAATTTATTCTCTAAATAAAACAGAAAGACCCGTTGTTCACTCCCTCATGTTAATGAACCCTTGACAGTGTTAAAATATGAAAAGGGTGGGCCAAAAATAAGCGCCGCCGGAGCAAAAATAATGTTAAAAATCTACGCATGTCGAGAACTATGTATCGAGCCGAAAGGTGCAGATTACGACTTTGTTGTAAACTATCACCACAAGCCACCGACTTAACGGGTGAACGCTGAGGGAAAGACAGATGGGCGATGCTTCTGTTCTCTCATCTCCAAGTTTAGCGAAAAATGTTATGTAGAGCCAGTCTTAACATATGGATGCTGATCATGGACAATAGGACAACTGACAAGAAAATCACTGGATTCTGTAGAAATGTGGTTTTACAGAAGAATGTTGAGAGTACCATGGACAGCTAAGAAGAGTAATGAAGATGTTCTGAGAGAGTTCAAAGCAAAAAGAGAGCTAATTTCCAATATTAGGAATAAACAATCATCATTTTTTGGCCATGTAACGAGAAGAGAACAACTGGAATATATTGTAACAACTGGAAAAATTGAGGGACGAAGAGATCGAGAGAAGCAAAGAGAAAAAATAACAGACAGTTTAAGAGAATGGCTTGGCAGAAGGTCAACAACAGAAATGATAAATAGCTGCCGAGATCGAAAGTTGTGGAGAGGCATGATCACCTACGCCAGTAGGCCCGGTACTTGATGATGATGATGAAGATTTAATCACGAAAATTAGGATAAAACAGACCATTTGCAAAATCTACAGCCCTTCCTGAAACCATTTTATACCAGAGTGTATATAGTAGCAGCAACAGACGAGAAGGCAAATAGAGGAGGATGTGGGAAAACAAAATATGAGGATGGACAACTTTCGTCACTTCTCAGAAAGGAGCTCATGATAGTCTAGGTTGAAGGGACGTTTTCAAGGCGTCGTCAACGATCGCCAAGGTTGACGGGACATTTTGAAGGCGAAGTTGACGGGACATTATGAAGGCCACATCAACGACCGCTAAGGTTAACAGGACATTATGAAGGCCACATCAACGACCGCCAAGTTTGGCGGATACAACCTATACTATCCCATCTCCCAAACAATGAAAGGTAGCTGTAGTCCCCATCATAGCAGTGAAGCAGAGAATTTGTTAATATGGAGCGGTGGAAACATTGACAAAGGTAGGAGACTTCTCGATTGGCAGCGGAGATGAGCAGACGGAAACATATGGAGCAGAGAATTTGTTAATATGGAGCGGTGGAAACATTGACAAAGGTAGAAGACTTCTCGATTGGCAGCGGAGATGAGCAGACGGAAACATATGAAGCAGAGAATTTGTTAATATGGAGCGGTGGAAACATTGACAAAGGTAGAAGACTTCTCGATTGGCAGCGGAGACGAGCAGACGTAAACATATGGAGCAGAGAATTTGTTAATATGGAGCGGTGGAAACATTGACAAAGGTAGGAGACTTCTCGATTGGCAGCGGAGATGAGCAGACGGAAACATATGGAGCAGAGAATTTGTTAATATGGAGCGGTGGAAACATTGACAAAGGTAGGAGACTTCTCGATTGGCAGCGGAGATGAGCAGACGGAAACATATGGAGCAGAGAATTTGTTAATAGGGAGCGGTGGAAACATTGACAAAAGTAGGAGACTTCTCGATTGGCAGCGGAGATGAGCAGACGGAAACATATGGAGCAGAGAATTTGTTAATATGGAGCGGTGGAAACATTGACAAAGGTAGGAGACTTCTCGATTGGCAGCGGAGATGAGCAGACGGAAACATATGGAGCAGAGAATTTGTTAATATGGAGCGGTGGAAACATTGACAAAGGTAGGAGACTTCTCGATTGGCAGCGGAGACGAGCAGACGGAAACATATGGAGCAGAGAATTTGTTAATATGGAGCGGTGGAAACATTGACAAAGGTAGGAGACTTCTCGATTGGCAGCGGAGACGAGCAGACGGAAACATATGGAGCAGAGAATTTGTTAATATGGAGCGGTGGAAACATTGACAAAGATAGAAGACTTCTCGATTGGCAGCGGAGATGAGCAGACGGAAACATATGGAGCAGAGAATTTGTTAATATGGAGCGGTGGAAACATTGACAAAGGTAGGAGACTTCTCGATTGGCAGCGGAGACGAGCAGACGGAAACATATGGAGCAGAGAATTTGTTAATATGGAGCGGTGGAAACATTGACAAAGGTAGGAGACTTCTCGATTGGCAGCGGAGATGAGCAGACGGAAACATATGGAGCAGAGAATTTGTTAATATGGAGCGGTGGAAACATTGACAAAGGTAGAAACATCTCGATTGGCAGCGGAGATGAGCGGACGGAAACATATGGAGTAGAGAAATTGTTAATATGGGCAGTGGAAACATTGACAAAGGTAGAAGTCGACTGAGATTGGATTACCACTGGTGGCCAGAGATGTAGAATGATCGGTATGAAACTAGATGATATTAACAGATCCGGAGTGGATCAGGAACAAGTAGAAGCCGGAATTTAGTATTAGGTAGAGTAGATTGGGACGTTTGATGGGAACGGACCAGTATAGAATAGGGCATCATGAAGGTTAGAGTAAGTTAGCTCCATTTAGATAGAGTAGGATGAAAGTGTGAGACTGGAATATAAATAACTGCAATCGTAACAGACGGAAGAAAATTAAGTAATAAAGGCTGCCAATGAAGAAATATGACGATATTGTGAGTTGATGATTTTAATATAGTTTGTTTGGTTAGGGGTCTTTTGTCACATAGGTTTCACCGGAGTTGTGGAAGAATGCCTTGAGTTAACGGTCAAGAAGAAGGTCAACGGAGGTTGTCGCGGCATAATAACGGAAGAAAGATAACGACCAAATTAATACGCAATGTGGAGATGAAACGTTAGAGAGTGGGACAGAAGACTTAAATAAATAAACAATACATCGTCTGCGAGGAATTATAGTTGCTAACGGACAACGAAGGGCATCACCAAGGTGAGACGGTCCACGTTTGGTGTTGCATGCTGAAAGAGAGACTCAAAGGAAACCAGAAGACAATTCGCAAACTCAAGAAGGGGATCCAGGAGATTGCCCTGTCAGGAAACGTTGGGTGTTGAATGCCCTGTCAAGAATAGTGTTAATCGGCACGGCCTTCAATGAACACCGCCTTTGGATAAAACGACTTCATACGTCTTCAATTTGCACCTCCTTCAGCAGTCTCAGCACACGCCAAAAGACATAAGGCGAAACCGCACAGAGAGTGAACACAGCCATCTGTTCTCCATCATACGATATCATCATTCATCGTAAACAATCAGAATATCGAAACACGATCAAAACAGATGAAGCGCACAGCTCACGGTGTGCACAGAGCATTGAACTCAGTAGCTCCTGCAACAAGCCGGACTTGGAATATGAGGAAACTGCAACAAGGAACACCCTTCAGACATAACCTTCAATGGTTCCTGCCGCCTATCCACCATATTGACCGAAAGTTCACAACCTCCTGAAAATGATGATCGCCATATTTTTTTTTAATGTATAGCGCTTGATGATGTTATGACATCATTTTGACTCCAAATCCAAACTTAGGAAACACAGTTAGTCGTCGGATTATTCCCGTCGCACATCAAACAACAAGGGAGCCGCGATAGCTCAGTGGTTAGTGAACTGGACTACCACGGACAAGGGGTAGGGTTCGATCCCAACCGACGGCTTCCGGGTTCACCCAGCCTTAAATGGGTACCGGATTTTTTTCTGGTAAAGTAAAGCAGCACGGGCGTAATACTGACCACATTACCCCAAAAATCATGTGCTGAAGGTCTGTAAAATATAGGGTCACTAACACCATATTTCCCTATACGCCACTTGGCGTGACGGGAGTACTTTACTTTTTTTTACATGAAACAACATACTGTGAGATCTCCCTACAATGTCGCAAAGAGCTCGCAATGAGTTTTGCTATCCATCTCTATTCTGGGCGAGATGTTCGATCGTATCCAATTACCCTGTCAACTTTGCTTTTCTTATAACTGTTCTTTTCAGTGCCTCTCTAGGTTTTACTCTTTTTCTGTATCCAGATGTTTCCCATAGAAAAGCTTGTTTTGCAATTCTTTTGTTGTCTCGTCTCAACACACGTCCAACGTATGTCCGTCTTCTCTTTCTAATTGTAGATGCGACCATTGGTTGTATCTTTCTCCTATCTCTATGTTAATCTTGAATTAAGGCTTAATACTACAGACTTATTTCTGTTAAAGTAAAGCGGTCCGGTCGTAATACCGACCACATTACCCCAAAAATCATGTGCCGAAGGTCTAAAAATTATGATCACTAACACCATCATCCCTATGCACCAATTGGCGTGACGGGCGAGGCTCTTTACTTTTTTTTTTCTTTAACTACAGACTAATTACCGGTTATATTACCTGCTATATGACACTCCTTAAGCGCTGCAGCACTGCACTCCACGCTGGCGTGGACAAGCCCCAGTTTCCCCAGAAGGGGAGTCATTTTACACACGGTCTAAGTGCTAACAGGTCGCGTCGACCTCGTGGCAATAAAATCGTCAACCAACTCTTAAAGTAAAGAAATAGCCTGTTTTATTACTCAACGGAACTGACAGAAATATCACAGCAATCTAGTGCATTATTTAAACATTTCGGAACTGACAGCCCGGCGATACTGAAACGTAGAAGAAAATACTCAATATAAATATTATTTTGCGAATCAATATTTTTAAAAATATCTTTTATCGCTTCTATTGAGCTGTTTTATTCCTTTCATATACCCCGCTTCGTTTCACTTTGGCAAATTCTTAAAAACAATTCCCCTTATTTTTTGTGAGAAAATTGTTTCCTCTTATCCAATAGTTCTGCTACATGTTCTTTCCCATTAGCCAAAGCTGTTATTGAGTTTTAAGGATAATTTCCCCAGATCGCAAAGTGGAAAATTCGTGTTTTTTATCCTTAGTGGTCACCGAATGTGTGTTCAATTATCTGAAACATTCTTTGTCTCGTGTTATGTCTGGCAATTGATTTTCAGCTCCATATTGTCTGTCACAAAACATCTTCTGCAAGCCCAGTTGCCTTTTCTGCGTTTACATGGAATAACAATTTGCTAAGATGGACGGTTCTCAAGTTATTAAAAAAACCGGTACAGCATCTTCTATTAAAAAACGCATTAACTCATAAACTTGACTGAGTGTAAGCCATTAGGCTCTTGAGTTAACGTCTATTTTTTGATTGGTTGTTTAAAGCCAACTAAACAAATAACGGAGGTTGTTTAGGACAAGAATGTCAGCTCCAAATTATCTAGTTAAACTGATAAAGTTGATGGGGAAAAAACGAAATCTGTCATTGTTCAAATTAGACGTGATAAAGCCACATAAACACTCAAGTTGTAATGAACATTTAATTATTGATAATAACTTGTGTTTTAAAAAAAAAACATAGAAGCGCTAAATTTATAATGAAATATGAAAATGTCGATAATAAAATGTAAAAAAAAACACTCTGAAAACAAACAAAAAATGGTAGTGAAATGTAAAATTGTTGATAATAAAATATTTGATGAAAAGCAACAGAAGCATTGAATGTTTGTATAAAGAACTGTATGAACACATCCTGTACCAAATTAAAGAAGTGGAGGCGGGCTCTGTACGCATGCAATGGGTAGAGTCGTTGCAGAAATCCAAAATACGTAAGGTCACCTTTGTCTATGTCCCTGGACATGCGGGAGTACGGGGAAATGAAAGAGCGGACAGGTTGGCTAGCTGCGCTGCCGTTGAGGACGAGCAACCAATGGATCTGGCGGACATCATCAATGCCCTCCGAGATGTGGGAAGAGCACAGGACTTCGACAAACACAGATCCACGTCACTCCTTCGGATGATGGAAATGGGAGTTAAGATGGGCACAGCCAGAAATGAGAAACTTGTTGGCCGTGTAAGAGGACTTGTCAACCAACACAGAACTGGAGTCGTCAGTCGCTGGACACTGCAGGAATTGCTGAGGAGGGGATCTAAGCACCTATGGACACGTTCGGAGTGCAATGATGATGACCCGCAAATAACTCAATAACTCAATCCTGTACCACTATTAGGTTGTTGTCTTTGTTAGAGTCATAAGTGTTCGTCTTCGCTGGAGTCATAAAAGTTTGTCTTTACTGAAGTCATAAATGTTTGTCTTCGTTGTAGTCATCAATGTTTGTCTTCGTTGTGGTCATAAATGTATGTCTTCGTTGGAGTCATCACTGTTTGTACTCGTTGGAGTCATCGCTGTTTCTATTCGTTGGAGTCGTCAATGTTTGTTTTCGTTGGAGTCATCAATGTTTCTATTCGTTGGAGTCATCAATGTTTGTTTTCGTTGGAGTCATCAATGTTTCTATTCGTTGGAGTCATCAATGTTTCTATTCGTTGAAGTCATCAATGTTTGTTTTCGTTGGAGTCATCAATGTTTGTCTTCGTTGTAGTCATAAATGTATGTCTTCGTTGGAGTCATCACTGTTTGTACTCGTTGGAGTCATCAATGTTTCTATTCGTTGGCGTCATCAATGTTTGTTTTCGTTGGAGTCATCAATGTTTCTATTCGTTGGAGTCATCAATGTTTCTATTCGTTGGAGTCATCAATGTTTGTTTTCGTTGGAGTCATCAATGTTTGTTTTCATTGGAGTCATCAATGTTTGTTTTCGTTGGAGTCATCAATGTTTCTATTCGTTGGAGTCATCAATGTTTCTATTCGTTGGAGTCATCAATGTTTCTATTCGTTGGAGTCATCAATGTTTGTCTTCGTTGGAGTCATCAATGTTTGTCTTCGTTGGAGTCATCAATATTTGTCTTCGTTGGAGTCATCAACGTTTGTCTTCGTTGGAGTTATCAATGTTTGTCTTCGTTGGAGTCATCAATGTTTGTCTTCGTTGGAGTCATCAACGTTTGTCTTCGTTGGAGTTATCAATGTTTGTCTTCGTTGGAGTCATCAATATTTGTCTTCGTTGGAGTCATCAATATTTGTCTTCGTTGGAGTCATCAATATTTGTCTTCGTTGGAGTCATCAATGTTTGTCTTCGTTTGAGTCATCAATGGTTGTATTTTGATAGGTGGCGATGGAGAAACAAATTGAGAAAGAAAACATCAAGTTAGAAAGTAATGTACAAATGATTAATCCTGCCCACGTGATCCTCTAAGAGTTGTAGGAAGCTGCATGTTTCTCACTTGGTCCAATTGTGTGTGGACCAGTTCTTATCGCTACGGCATGCACGTTGTTACACAGGAGGTAGGAACAAATATCAATATATCGCAGGACCAATAAGATGTCCAACCTGCCCTATGGGTACATCAAATGACCAGGATGATCTTAGGTCTCCCAGTTTCTGCCACTTCTGGACGTTCTGCTCGCTATACTTCGGGTGGAACAAAAAGCATTCACTATTTATTTGTTGTCCTAGTTCAGGTGAACCCCTGTGGCTGGAACGTCATATTTTGTTCTGTTTTCCTATTAGTTCAATTGCACAGTACAATTTTACGTTTATTTGTCAAGTTTTAACTTTGTCTCGTCAATGCGTGTCATTTTAAGTCTTCCTGGAAGTGTGGTTCTGGTTCTCTATGTGCACGCTACAATATTTGATTCAATTGACAAATTGTCATTTCTAGTATAACCACATTATAGTGACGCTTTCTCAAGCTTCTCGTCTCACGCTGTACGATTGGTCTCTGTGATAAGGTTTTTGTTTGCTATTGATAGCGAAGTATGGCACAAATACATTATGTATCAGATGTTGTGCTATCATTTTCATAGTGAAGTTTTGGAGTAATAGTAAAAGTTGAATAACTTCCATTACATTTGTCCTGTGGCACATGGAGTAAATTTCTCCATGAGTCTTCTATTTCCGTGAAGATGATTACTTAATGCTCAAATCTGCTTAATTTGGCACCATTGTCTTTAACATTAAAAGAGCCAGATGATCTACACATCATCAAGTTTTCGTCGCACTAAAAGAATTGTCCTTGCCACACCCCCACACCCCACACCCCCACACCCCCACCCCCACTTTTTCCCCTCACAAACGGAATGTAGTGTACTTTATAAAGTGACTATTGTTTTATAATAGAGAGAGAGAGAGAGAGAGAGAGAGAGAGAGAGAGAGAGAGACTGTGAGAGAAAGAGAAACAAAGACTTCTCAAGCAAAGAAGACAAAATATAAAGGTAACAATGGCAGGATAAGATTTAGAACAATACTTTTCTATCGAAAAATGTATAGAGCATATACAACGAACACACATTTCAGACAATAGTGACAATTTTACAGACGATCAGGAATTAATACATGAATTACTAGAAGGCCTCCAAGAACACTTAAATAGACTCAACAGTCATCTTCTTCTACCTTTCAGCTCCCTGTGGAGCATAGGTCTTCCACAATCATTTTCCAAGTCGTTCTGTTTTTTGCCATTCTTTTAATATCATTCCATGTCTTTCCCATCATTTTCATCTCTGCTTCTATCTGTCTTCTCCAAGAATTCCTTGGTCTTCCTCTTTGTCTTTTCTCCTGGGGATTCCAAAAAAGGGCCTGTTGTGTAATACTCTCAGTTGGCTTCTGCAGTGTGTGTCCTATCCAGCGCCATCGTCTTCGCTGTATCTCTTTATCCACAGGTATTTGACTGATACATTCCCATAACTCTATATTAGTGATTTTATTCTGACATTTCCATCCTTTTATTCTGCGTAAGCATAAATTAATGAAAGTCTGTATCTTCATGATTGTCATTTTTGTTGTTCGCCATGTTTCACAGCCATATAATAGGACTGACTTAACATTGAAGTAGACAATTTTTATTTTTGTATTTAACCTAATTTCTTTGGATTTCCATATATTTCCCAGTGTAACGAAAGCTCCTCTTGCTTTTGATATCCTTATTTTGGTATCATTTTCTCTTCCTCCCTCTTTATCTATATTACTACCCAGATATATATATAAGATATACTCAACAGTACAGGCACAAAATACAACATGACAATCAACATCTCCTACCCATTTTATGGCTGGGTAAACCTGGAAGCTGTCGATCAGGATCGGACCCAACCTCTTGCCCTTAGTTGTCAAGTTCACTAACCACTGAACAAACGCTGCTCCGATGATCCATAATAATACTCTACAAACATTACTATCATGACAAACAAATCTTTGATACATACTCTACAAGCATTGCCATATAAATAATCATGACGATCCATAATTATCTTTTTAAAATATTACTATCGTGACAGAAAAATCTTTGACACATGCACTACAAAAAAAAAACAAACACATAAATTAATCATGAACGAGATTCAAAAAGCAATCGGACACTGTACCCAAACTCGAGTAACGGACGTTGATAAAAGAAGTAAACAATGAAATAAATAGTCACAAATAATATATGTCAATCAAGATTCATGTTGGACATATGCAGACAATACATAATCAGACAATACATAATCAGACAATACATAATCAGACAATACATAATCAGACAATACATAATCAGACAATACATAGATGCCAATGATTTTAACGTAAATTACTCATCGACGGAAAAAAAATTTAGTACCTCCGAAGTCGGAGTTATCTGCCTGTGCGGCGAAGGACCCCAATACACACGGCTGCCAGGGAAAAATAGATTAACACGCAAAACTCAGTTCCTAGTCTCTAGGGCCTCCGTCAGAGGTAAAAGCTGGCGAACAATAAACAAAATAGATGACAACGAAGACATCTTAACTACTTTAAATAAACACAAGCTCAACTGTTAACGTCAGCCACCATATACAGCGCTCATCGGAATCTGGTAATATTAATCTTGCAGGGAAGAGCGAAGAATTGAGGAAAATATAGAAAGAGAACTTCAAAGAATGGACGCGTTTCGATTGGGTCGTCTCACAACGAGCAGCCGGAAACAAGGAGCAATGGAGGAAGTCGTTTGCAGCTGTCGATGTTCCTCAATGGCCCTATGGGTAAAATATACAGGGTAGACAGGAAGGAATTTCATTCAAGGTCTTCTCGAAACATTCAAGTGATCTCCTGATGTTAAACATGCAGGGATGGTACAAGACGCAGTAGAACGAATGTTGTTTTCGGGTACATCATCATCATCATCATCATCATCATCATCATCTTTGATTGCTGTCTCCGCGTCGAAGTTTGGCTACCATGAAGCGCCATTGTACACTGCATCCTGCTTTGGTGGTGCAGGTTGTCATAACTAACTTGTCCATCTTTTGACATTACTCGTCCATGTTAGTCTTGGTCTGCCTCTGCCCATTTTACCTTGTATTTTCCCTTCCAAGATTACTTATAGTAGACTTATGTGTCTTTTAAATTGCCCTAAACATTTCACTTGTCTTGTTTGTAGTGTTGTTTTTCTTGTGTTTAGTACTTCTGTTTTGATTTTTTATTGTTTTAAGACGTTATCCTTTTGTTGGTCTACACGTGTGCTGACTGCAGCATTAGTGCCCCTACAAAAGCATTTAAGTTGTGTCTACGGTGAAAAATGTGCGATTATCAACATCAATAGGCGTGTGTTTCAACGTCAATCAAATGAAGTGCAACATGGCGTAAGTGGATGCCTCAATGGAGAATATAAATAGTTATCACTTGAATTAGGTGAGTGTAAAGTAGTAGTAAAGTACCCCCGTCACGCCAAGTGGCGTATAGGGAATTATAGTGTTAGTGACCCTATATTTTACAGACCTTCAGCACAGGATTTTTGGGGTAATGTGGTCGGTATTACGCCCTTGCTGCTTTACTTTCTCTGAAAAAAATCCGGTACCCATTTAACGCTGGGTGAACCCAGAAGCCGTCGGTTGAGATCGAACCATACTCCTTGTCCTTTGTAGTCCAGTTCACTAACCACTGAGCTATCGCGGCTCGAATTAGGTGAGTGTGTATAAGGTTAAATATACAAGTATCACCTGAATTAGGTGAGTGTGTCTAATGTAAAATATGTAAGTATCACCTGAAGTAGGTGAGTGTGTCTAAGGTAAAATATGTAAGTATCACTTGAAGTAGGTGAGTGTGTCAAAGGTTAAATATGTAAATATCACCTGAAGTAGGTGAGTGTGTCTAAGGTAAAATATGTAAGTATCACCTGAAGTATGTGGGTATCTCTAGGGTTAGGTATCTGCTAGTACCAGATGGGGTAAGTGCATCTATGGTTAAGTAGATGTTGAAATAAAAATGCACAAACACTGAACCCAACATCATGAAAGAGGAAATCGAAGACGTAATCAAATATGCACTAAGAAATAAAGCGCATGGGAAAGATAACATACACCTATAAATAATAGCAGCAGCAGCAGGAGAAACAGGAATGACATGGCTGAACACAAAATATTCAGTTCAGTATGGCACCAACAAAAAACTCCAGATAATTGATAACAGACAACCATTGCACCAATATGGAAAAATAAAGGTAATAAAAGAGACTGCAATAAAGGTATATCGCTTCTCGGCCATGTAGGAAAGTTATACGCCAAAATTGTGGGGAAAAAGGCTGAGACCATTAACAGAACTACAGTTAAGCGATTCTCAAATGGGGTTCCCCCCAAAAAAACAGAGAATGTACTGACGCTTTATTTAACGTAAAACAGCTAGCAGAAAAGACGACAGAACACAATTAAAATGTGTACATATCTCTCATTGACCAAGAAAGAACATTCGACAGAGTAAACAGAACAACTGTGGGAGATACAACATAGAGCAAGCAAATATCTAACCAACCTAATTAAAAGTCTCTACATCAAAAGCAACTGCACAGTCAGAACAGCAGCAGGCTACACAGACCACTTCGAAGTTAGATATGGAGTAAGACAGGGATGCGTACTATTCCCCCTACTGTTTATTACATACATGAACTATATATGCAAGTTGGCCAAGCCATCAGAGACAGAGACTATCAACGAGCTCCTATTTGCAGACGATCAGACACTCATACATGAAAAAATAGAAAAAATACAAGAACATTTAAATATACTCAACAGCACAGGCACAAAATACAACATTAAACTCAACATCAACAAAACAGAAGTCATGAATATCGCAAAACAGAAACAGAACATCAACATAACTACAGACGGCAGACAATTAAATTAAGTAGAAGAATTTAAATACATAGGAAGGCTAGTGACAAACGATTCATAAACAGCAGAAATAGACTCAAGATGCAACAAAACGGGCACTCTATAATATAATCTGCATCCCAACGTTGTGCTACCATTGTCAGGCCTGGACCTTAGATACAAGAACAATAAGAAGAATAACCATCACAGAGATCAAATGTGTTAGACGAATGATAGAAAACAACCTGAGAGATAAGCTCAGAAATGAAGAACTAAGAAAAAAGCTAGCAATAACCCATGCCATAGAATATATAAAGAAACAACAGATAAAAATGGTTGGGCCACGTGACAAGGCAGAAAGATGAAAACACAACACGAGCCTTCAGCAAACGTTGTGAGAACACCAGACACAAGGACCGACAAGAACAAATGGATTGATGAAATATTGGAAACAGTAGGAAACATAACAGCAGCTAAGGCGAATAGAAGAACAAAAGACCGTAAAATAGATCTCCCCTCGACGCTGAAAGGCAAACTATGAAGGAAAGAAGAAGTGAAAAATTAAATGGATAATGTGAACTATTGAGCTAACAAAGTGAACAATTGAGTGGATAAAGTAACCATTGAGTGGATAAAGTAATAATTGAGCGCGTAAAGGAACAATTGAGCGGTTATGTGAACAATTGAGTGGACAAGTGAACAATTGAGTAGACAAGTGAACAATTAAGTAGACATGTGAACAATTGAGTAGACAAGTGAACAACTGAGTGGACACGTGAACAATTGAGTGGATTAGTAACAAATGAGTGGACAAGTGAATATATGAGTGGAACAAGTGAACATATGAGTGGACAAGTGAACGTATGAGTGGACAAGTGAACGTATGAGTGGACAAGTGAACAACTGAGTGGATAAAGTAACAACTGAGTGGACAAGTGAACAACTAAGTGGATAAAGTAACAAGTGGACAACTGAGTGGATAAAGTAACAGCTGAGTGGACAATTGAACAACAGAGGAGATAAAGTAACAACTGAGTAGACAAGTGAACACCTGAGTGGATAAAGTAACAATTAAGTGGACAATGAACAACTGAGTGGATAAAGTAACAAGTGAACAACTGAGTGGATAAATTAACAAGTGAACAACAGAGTGGATAAAGTAACAAGTGAACAACTGAGTGGATAAAGTAACAAGTGAACAACTGAGTGGATCAATTAACAAGTGAACAACAGAGTGGATAAAGTAACAAGTGAACAACTGAGTGGATAAAGTAACAAGCGAACAACTGAGTGGATAAATTAACAAGTGAACAAATGGGTGGATAAAGTAACAATTGAGTGGACAAGTGAACAACTGAGTGGGTAAAGTAACAACTGAGTGGACAAGTGAACAACTGAGTGGATATTGTAACAATTGAGTGGACAAATGAACAACTGAGTAGATAAAGTAACAAGTGAACAACAGAGTGGGTAAAATAACAAGTGAACATCTGAGTGGATAAAGTAACAAATGAGTGGACAAGTGAACAACAGAGGAGATAAAGCAACAACTGAGTGGACAAGTAAACAAATGAGAGAATAAGTGAACAATTGAGTGGATAACATAACAATTGAGTGGTTAAGTGAACAATTGAATGCATAAATGGACAATTGAGTGGGTAATGTAATATTTGAGTGGATAAAGTAGCAATTGAGTGGATAAATGAACAATTGAGTGGGCAAAGGAGTAATTGAGTGAACAAGTGAACAATTGAGTGGACAAGTGAACAAATATGTGGACAAGAGGACATTGAGAGGATAAAGTAACAATTGAGTGTACAAGTGAACAATTTAGTGGACAAGTGAGCAGTTGAGAGGATAAAGTAATATTTGAGTGGACAAATGATCAATTGAGTGGACAAAATAACAATTGAGTGGATAAAGTAACAATTGAGTGAATAAAATAACAATTGAGTGGATAAGTTTGCAACTGAGTGCATAAACTAATAATTCAGTAGGCAAGTGAATAATTGAGTGAACCAGTGAACAATTGAGTGAACATGTGAACAATTGAGTGGATAAGCGAACAATTAAGTCGACAAGTGAACAATTGAGTGAACTAGTGAACAATTTAGTAAACAAGTGAACAGTTGAGTGGACAAGTGAACATTTGGATGGACAAATGAATAATTGAGTGGATAAAGTAATAATTGAATGGACACGTGAACAATTGGGTGGGCAAGTGAATAATTGAGTGGATAAAGTAATAATTGAATGGACACGTGAACAATTGGGTGGGCAAGTGAATAATTGAGTGGATAAAGTAATAATTGAATGGACACGTGAACAATTGGGTGGGCAAGTGAATAATTGAGTGGATAAAGTAATAATTGAATGGACACGTGAACAATTGGGTGGGCAAGTGAATAATTTAGTGGATAAAGTAACAATTGAGTGGATAAAGGAACAATTGAGTTTATAATTGAACACAGTACGCCAAAAAAAAGTCATGTGGCGAAGGTTTGTTCTTATTCTCTATATGCCACTTGGCATGAGGTACGAATATCCTTTGTTTAATAGGAACAAAGAATGTCATAACAGACTAGCAGACAATGTAATATTATGGCCGCCGTAGTTGTGAGATCAACTGACGTAGATGACCTTGTATTGTTATACACCTATAACATATGTGCTCCAGATCTGTCATTACGGGTTGGAATATCAAGACTATAGCTTGTTTCATAAGTCGTGCCCAACTTTAAAATCAATATCTTTTAAACCGCTTTTTGTATTTTTTTTCAAAATTTGCATGTATAGTTATAATGATTAGAACCCAACAGGGAATTAATTTCATTAAAAACAAACATTTGGTTATTATTATGCTTATTTGATTTATATAAATTTATAACGACCCATTGATGTAGTCAAAACTTAGTGTTTACAGTATTTAAGTAAAAATAGCGATTACAAATCTATACACGCTCAAATTTACGATTTTTCACGCTTTCCGCGTGAGTTCACTGACACAATTAGACACTTGTAGTAAACACGAGGCATTGTGTGTTCCATTTCCGTTCATTCAGCGGCGTAACGTGGAACAATAACATTTATCATGAGTCTTAAAATGAAATTCTGCAGTTTACAAAACATCGCAATAAAAATGTATGACTATTTTTGCAAAGAGGCTAAACGAGGAAGATTATTTCATTCTTTAGAAAACCCTGAGAATAGGACAAGACACATTTTGGATTTATCTAAACGGTCATTTAATCGCTGGATTCAAGCACGTGACCGTCAATGTTCCAAATATACAAAATCACAAGGAAGAGCAAAAATGTTGGATAATTTCGACAGTGAACTTATTAGAAGTGAAATTCGCAAAATGTTGGGTATGAATGAAACTGTTACAATAAGAAAATTAAAAGTATCGCTGAAAAAGAACAACAGTATTGAAATATCAAAGTCTACATTATGGAGGAATGTGAGAGCTGCAGGCTTTACATTCAGAAAGTATTCCAATGGACGAAACATCATCTGTGAGAAGCCACATATAGTAGTCATGAGAAGCAAGTACTTACGTGAAGTAAAAGAGGTGCGCAAGCAAGGTTATGATATTGTGTACTTGGATGAAACATGGATCAATGCTCACCACACTAACCAAAGGGAATGGCAGTCATCAGATGGAAAGATTAAGA
The DNA here is from genome assembly GCA_032433765.1 of Megaustenia siamemsis. Taxonomy (NCBI): domain Eukaryota; kingdom Metazoa; phylum Mollusca; class Gastropoda; order Stylommatophora; family Ariophantidae; genus Megaustenia; species Megaustenia siamemsis. Next base: position 36,470,741 of record JAVIAB010000124.1, read on the forward strand.
GATTAATACCTAGCAGCAAAGGACAGCGCTTGATAATTACTCATGCAGGTAGTCGACAACATGGACTAATACAGAATGCAGAGCTCATTTTTCTTTCAAAATCCATAGACAATCGAGATTATCACTCTGAGATGAATGGTCACATATTTAGACATTGGATTGAAAATTCTGTTCTCCCAGCACTAGATCGACCATCTTGCCTAATAATGGACAATGCAGCGTACCACAACATTGTTGCACTTGAAGATAAAGTGCCGACGTCATCCAGTACAAAAGATGCTTTTAAGATATGGCTCACAAAGGAGCACATACAATTTAATAACATGTACTTAAAACCTGAATTACTATCTCTAGTAAAGCAAAAACAGAGGACAAAGATTTTTCAAATAGATAAGATTATCCAAGAGCACGGTCATATAAGTTTGAGGCTGCCACCTTACCATGCTCATTTAAATCCAATAGAACTAATCTGGGCAAAATTAAAAGGACAAGTGGCAGATGAAAATACAACATTCAAAATATGCGATGTAAAGACTCTTGCTAATCTCGCTTTATTAAATATAGACAAAGATTATTGGGCTAAATGTGAAGACCACGTCTTAAAACAGGAAGAGGAATATTGGAAAAATGATGGTTTGTGGAATGTTCAACCCCAAACAGTTATTAATCTTTTAGACTCGTCTGATTCAGAATGAAAGTATATAGCCCCCACAATGTTGGCCCCTATATTACCTTAAATTATTTCAACAAACGGTCCTTTTCAGGACCACACAACTATGAAAATTAGACATACAGTATACCTTGATATTATTATCGTCCGTCCTCGAACTGAGCAGACAATAATTCTCCTGGTGTTTTGTTTTATCCAGTTATTTCCCCATTACGGCCACGCCTTTACCTAGTGAAAATTAATCGTAGACCAGCAACTACGGTAATTTCTATTCTTTAGGGCTTCACAATTTACAATTTTGACAAACATCAAAGAAATATCGCCGCTTTAAGAAAACTGCAGCTGCAAGATATTTGTTAAATATACATGTAAAGGGTCTTTTGCATTCTAATAACATTTGGTAAATTTCAAAAGCATTTAACAAACGGTTAGAGAGTAATAGCGTTTTGAAGTTGGGCATATGTTTTGAAACGAGCTATAATCACAAAACATCAATAGGTCAAAACCTTTCAAGTTGGTGTCCCAAAACACAAGTTCGAGGCATTGAGAAATCAGTCAATCTCCTTACCTTCATCTGCTCTCAGTTTTGGAACAGCGTAGCTATTGATAACAATTATGTTTAATATGTTAATATTTGCCACACAGTGTTGGTCGTCGTGGGTGTAAAAAAAACGTAGAGCCCCGTCACGCCACGTGGCGTATAGAGAATATGGTGCTAGTGACCATCATTTTATAGACCTTCGGCACACGACTTTTGGAGTAATGTGGTCGGTATTACGCCAGTGCCGATTTACTTTCCCAGAACAAAAATCCGTTAACCATTTAAGGCTGGGTGAACCTGGAAGCCGTCGGTCATGATCGAACCTGAGCTCTAGTCCTTTGTAGTCCAGTTCACTAACCACTGAGCTATCGCGGCTGTCGTGTGTGTAGTACATGTCAAATTGTTTCTTGTTAGTATCATCATCACTGCAGACCTTGACAACTGGAGGCGAAGGCGCAGCTCCTAGCACCAGAGCTGGAAGTTGTCAGCGACCCACAGCTGATGGCTTGCGCCAGGATCAGTGAACCAAAACCATCCAGACCCTGCTCCACCTCTCCGTGGTGCCTCCAGTAACAGACTAACCCTGTCTAGTCTGGCCAAGAAAGCAGGGATCGAAGAGGGAAGACAACCCGGTACTCAAAAATGTCATGCTGAAGTCCGATGTGTTGGGCCGAAAGGCGCAAATATAACAGTTATGAGGCAAACCACAACACAACGCAGGCACGCCCACTTAACGTCCTTTTAAGGACGGATGACGAAGATGAATTTTATAGTCCACGAATACTCTATAATATTTTAGTCATCGGGCGAACGCAAGTAATCAAGCACTGCACACCAGATGAATCCGTAAGTAAGTAAAGTAAAGAGCCCCCGTCACGCCAAGTGGCGTATAGAGAATATGGTGTTAGTGACCATAAATTTTACAGACCTTCAGCACATGATTTTTGGGGTAATGGGGTCTGTATTACTTTCCAAAAAGAAATCCGGTGCCCATTTAAGCCTGGGTGAACCCGAAAGCTTTGGTTGGGATCGAACCCTATCACCTGTCCTTTGTAGTCCAGTTCACTAACCACTGAGCTATCACGCCTCCCGGATGAATCCGTAGTTGGTCCAATATTCTCCTCGAGAATGCCGAGGAAATGAGAGAAGAATCCTGACCCGCGTGTACTAGGTCCGTAGCACCGGCCTGTGAACGTTTAAAGTATTACACCCCAACGATAAATGCCCATTATCTTATATATATATATATATAATGATTATGGTTATCGAAAGCCCCGGTACACTGCAAACGAATTAAAATCTATAATTTCTCAACCGCCCGTGCCAGTGGAATCATCTGAATTAATATCTCATCCTCGTCATCATCATGTGCCGTACCGGTTGGCGTTGGCGATCATGTCCCTCCACAATTTTCTATCTACACTGCATCGTATCAGTTCTGTTGTTGACTGTTTTCCATGCCATGACACCAAGCTATCCAGTATTTTCTCTCTTTGCCGTCCGCGAACTCTCTTTCCTTTTATCTTGCCAGTTATAACCAAGCATTCCAAATTTCCACTTCACATGATGTGCCCAAAAAATGTTGATTGCTTCTTTCTGATGTTTTTTAAGAGCTCCCTTTTTGTGTTGGCCTCTTTGAGAACTTCCTCATTGGTTTTTTTTTAGCTGTCCAGGGAACTTTCAACATTCTTCTGAGAAATCCCATCTCTGTGGCCTCTAATCGTCTTTTCATTTGTTTGTCTACTGTCCATGATTCGCTTCCATAGGTCAGTATTGGTTCTATATAGCACCGATGAACTCTCTTTCTCTATTGACATAGATTTGTTGCATAAGATATTTTTTTCATTTTCTGAAATGCTATTTTGGCCTGAGCTATTCTGCTTTTTATTTCTGTGTTGCATCTTCCATCTGATGTTATCACTGTGACCAAGTATTTCAAACGTTGCACTTGTTTCAGATTTGTCTTGTTTATTTTTATGCTGCATGATGGTGATGATTGTTTCTTCGATATAACCATTATTTCTGTTGAGATTAACATCTCATCTCCCAAAAAATAAAGATAGCTGCAGTCCCCATTATAATAGCAGTCTCAGCACACGCCGAAAGACATTAGGCGACACAGCACAGAAAGTGAAAACAGCCATCTGTTCCCCGTCATGCGATATCATTATTCATTGTAAGCAATCGGAATATCGAAAGCCGATCAAAACGGATGAAACGCACAGCTCACGGTGTGCACAGAGCACTTAACTCAGCAAGCAGGACTTGGAATATGAGGAAACTACAACAAGGACCACTTTTCAGACACAGCCTTTAACGGATCCTGCCGCCTATCCGTCATATTAACCGGAAGTTCACGTCCTCCTGAAAATGTTGATCGTCATATTTATTTTTAATGCGCTTGATGATGTAAGGATATCGATTTTGCCTCCAAATCCGAACATATGAAACACAGTTATTCGTCGGCTAATCCTCATCGTACATCGAACAGCAGTCCGTAATCGCTCAGATCTCCCCTGCAATCTGAATTTATGAAATCATAAACCAGTTCACAAGTCTACCGTCTATCTCACAGTAGCCCTCTTAAATCTAGACAACATCCTTCCCGATCAATATGAAACTCCGGGAGTCACACCGGGGCTGCAAAGTCATGAACAAAACTTCGTAATTTCGCCATTCATCATAAGCGTACGGTTGGTTTAGGGATATACGATCAGCCATCATGATGACCTACCACACACAACAATGACTGCGCCCACAAACGGCTGATCAATCTAATGAATGACGCCAACAACGCAAGAAACACCATAACGATGGTGCAAAATGTTCGCCTATGATGGCCCAACACAAAATAGCTTCCATACACACATAAACACAAATATGATGGTCCAAACAAAATAGCTTTCGTACTATCTCTCACACACACTTACACAGATACTGTAGCCCAGATAATATAATTTCCCATACTCTCTCTAAAAGTAAGTCAAAGTTAATTTAAAGTAGGTAGCAATCTTACAAACAAGGTCAAACAAGATTTACCTTTATTTTTTAATAGGAAACGGTAATCCCCAACGATATGCATCAACATACAACAACTTTCATGTTGCAAGCAAAACAAAGCTCATGTTGCAAATAAAACAAAGCTCATGACGCAAATAAACCAAAGCTCATGTTGCAAATAAAACAAAGCTCGTGTTGCAAATAAAACAACGCCTATGTTGCAAATAAAACAAAGCTCATGGTGCAAGAAAAACAAAGCTCATGTTGCAAAATAAAACAAAGCTCGTATTGCAAGCAAAACAAAGCTCATATTGCAAAATAAAAAACAAAGCTCATATTGCAAGTAAAACAAAGCTCATGTTGCAAATAAAACAAAGCTCATGTTGCTAGCAAAACAAAGCTCATGTTGCAAATAAAACAAAGCTCATATTGCAAGAAAAATAAAGCTCATATTGCAAGTAAAACAAAGCTCATGTTGCAAATAAAACAAATCTCATGTTGCAAATAAACGAACGCTCATCTTGCAAGCAAAACAAAGCTCATCTTGCAAGCAAAACAAAGCTCATGTTCCAAATAAAACAAAGCTTGTATTGCAAATAAAACATAGTTCATTTTGCAAGCAAAATAAAGCTCATGTTGCAAGCAAGTTCATGTTCATGTTGCAAATAAAACAAAGCTCATGTTGCAAATAAAACAAAGCTCATGTTGCAAATAAAATAAAGCTCATGTTGCAAATAAAACAAAGCTCATGTTGCAAATAAAACAAAGCTCATGTTGCAAATAAAACAAAGCTCACGTTGCGAGCAAGAATAACGCTAATGGTAATACGCACTGTTTAGTTTTATAATCCTGACTGTACTAGTCATAACACATTCCTCAGTATTAGAGTGAACACACACACAGAGTGAGAGAAAGAGAGAGAGAGAGAGAGAGAGAGAGAGAGAGAGAGAGAAAGAAGGATAAAGAGGGAGGTAGGACAAAAATGGTAGTAAGTTTTCACATAAACATACATCAAGTCTCTCTCTCTCTCTCTCTCTCTCTCTCTCTCTCTCTCTCTCTGCGATCAAGACTCAGAGTAGGACTCCAGACTCTCACACGAAGACAGCTGTCTGTTTAAGCCTGTTAGATCCACTCCGATTGAATACCTGTTAAAACGTTGCACTGTGTTCTGCGCCAGTGGCCCAGTGCATCCGATTTCAGCCAGCACTTTGTTCAGGTTTGCTTTCCTTAGCCTTTGATTGTTCCCAATCTTCCTGCAAGGCAGCAGATGATCTTTTCTGTAGGGGGATTCTGCCCTTAGATGGTCGGCCTTCCCAGGTTTACGAGCACCAACTGCCCAGGTCACTAAAGGTGACTAACACAGACATGCCACTTGAAATATGAGGAAACTGCAACTAGGAACACTTTTCATGCACAGCCTCCAACTGTTCCCGCCGCCTATCCCCATATACCGGTAAGCCACGTCCTCTTGAAAATGATGATCGTTGTAGCACTTGATGATGTTAGGCCATCATTGATGACTCCAATTCCGAACATAGAGACACACAGTCAGTCATCAAATTTTCCCCGTCGCACATCAAACAGCAGACCGTAAGATTTGCGCACGGCCGGTTTCGTGAACCATTCACACATCAAATAGAATAGATTCTAATAGTACAGACTTGTAGACTACAATTTTACAATAAACTTTGTTACTCTCTAAATGAGAGAAAGAGATAAATCAACTCAGGCATTCATGTAGTTTAGTTCTACACAGCCAGGACAGGACACCAGCAACACTTGCAGCACAACAAACGGAAACTATCTATTTAACAACAGATTAGAGGGACAGGAAGTGTTAATCTTTAATCACCATTTAACGACAAAATAATTTTAACAAGGTCTTTGTGACAATGTTGGCTGTTAGCTTCGGTATTATTTGAATCGGTTCTGGAAAATAGAAGGCAAGATTCAGATTTTAAAGACATTTGAGAACCAATAAAAGGGAAAAAGTGAGAAGGTAAATTGGTAGATGGGGAAATACGAAACTAAAAGCTTGTAATGAGGAGGCAGTATTTTAATTTCCTCTCTAGCCTGAAATCATTACTAAACATTTGCTTACATCTTCCACTTTATACGGTACTCTAGGCTTAGTGGCTCTCACTTTAATATCCAGCAATCCTCTATCATGACAGAAATCATTATATGTCACATATGTTGGCGTATGTGATCATATCTTATCACAACGTTCTATAATTACGTTTGTTTATTATATTGTTGACGTCCTACCTAAATAATAATTTAATTAACTCTGATATATTTTCTTTCTTTTTCCTTCCATATTTTCCTCTCCAATGTTTCTAATTGTCAAAATGAAAAACAGCTTTTTCCTTTCTGCTTACAGAGGCCGAAATGAGGATCGTCCCTCTTGATGTTGATAATTAAACTTGCTTTTTGTTTTAATCACTTTTTTAAAAAAAAACGTAATTACTATTTTTAGCTGTCCGCGGTATTCTTAAAATTCTTCTGTAAAATCACAATTTTGGCCGCCGATAATTTTCCTGTCTGACTGTAGAAGATTCACTTCCATATGTTACGATTGACTTCTCATAACAGTGGAGAGCATTTAAAAAAAAAAAAAAAAAAACTCTGTTGGTTTAAGTAGGTTGCATAATGTCTTTCTCATTCTTTGAAACGCAGCATTTTCTTGAACCACTGTGCACCCCACATATCTTGTGCCTCTATTATCTCAGTTATCATCGTTCCCAGATATGTGAAATAAGTGACTTGTTTTAATATGGTTGTGGAGCTTCGGTATCTGAGTGGTTAGTGCGCTCGCTTTCTGGTCAAAAGGGTCCTCTATTGATCCCCAAGAGTGGCGGATTTTTTCCTCGAACCGACAAGGCTCCGGAGTTCACCCAGCCTCTAAAAATGGGTACCAGAGATTTTTTCTGAGGCATCACCCACATGTGTGGCGTGGTAATGGAAACATAGTCACTAACACCATATTCCTCATCAGCCTTAAAAAGGCGAAGAGGGAACCTGTACTTTACTTACATTTATAGTATAAATAGGTACTTGAAACAAAATATAGATGCATCCTTCCCAAAGTCCCTGGCAACTAAGGTACAAATTTATGATAGAACCTGCGTTGTTTGATAGTTATAATGTAATGTATGAAAGCATACTAAAGCAGATCAAGGAATAATGGTAAGTAATAAGTCAAGTACCCCCATCACGCCAAGTGGCGTATAAGGAATATGGTGTTAGTGACCATCAATTTTACAGACCTTCGGCACGCGATTTTGGGGTAATGTGGTCGGTATTACGCCCGTGCCGCTTTACTTTCCTAGGAAAAAAAACCGGTAACCATTAAAGGCTGGGTGAACCGGAAGTCGTCGGTTGGGATCGAACACTACCTCTTGTCCTTTGTAGTCCAGTTCACTAACCACTGAGCTATCGCGGCTCCTGAATAATAGATAAATGTAATTCTTAAATAGCAGTATCGACTGAAAGTCTGGTGGCGAATACTTTTGTTCTTTCTAAACTTAAGTCTCACGTTCTACGTGTTTCATCCATTACTAATGGCTCTAAGGGAAATTAACCCTCACATTGTAGACTATTTGTTTTTCTTAACACCGTAAGCGACATAAAGACAAAAACACTAATTCAATTCAGACATCACAGAAGAGTGTCATTATCTCAGCACTAAGAATAGCACTTTGGACTTTTATTGAAACAACCAGACGAACACCCCCCCCCCCCCCCCCCCCCCCCAAGCGGTGTACTGCTACATAAGACTTACATTAACAATACGGTGTACATTCTACTTCTTCTTTCTTAATCCTTTACCTTTCAGAGTCGAGGGGAGGTATATTTTGAGATCTTTAACTAATTGTGTGTGTGTGTAGTTTTTTAGCTTTTTCTGCGGTTTGTTTCCTGGTGTCTAATTTTTCATCATTCAATACTTTTCGTGGTCGGCCCTTTGAACTAGTATTCTTTTAACTTTTATTGAAGGCTCCTTGTGCCATATTTATTTGTATATTACAGCTGGATCAAGGATCATGTCAGACGGTCAGCCAGTGCCTTTATGGCATATATCAGTAACAACGACAGAGAGATGGGTAACATGAAGGAAGTGAAACAACGTTGCTACTAGGACAAGTGGAATATTGGCTTTGCTGGAACAGAACGCTATCCTGGACAAATGAAAGGAGTTACTGAGTTATTTACGGGTCATCATCATCGCAGTCCGAACACGCCCATAGGTGTTCAGATCCCCTCCTCAGCAATTCCCGCAGTGTCCAGAGACTGATGACTCCAGTTCTGTGTTGGTACTTCTTGTCGTCATTGTTGATTTTGTCACTGAAAGTCGACGGCTGTGGATGGTCTAGACTCACGTACACACTCACTCAGTCGCCTGGTCCAGAACCCGTTGTCACGTTATAGATTGGTCAACCCCAGTCAGTCAGCTCTTCGGCACGTGGATACACCGTGGGATTTTTATTCTCTTCATTCAGAAGGAAAGGAATTGTCAACCAACACAGAAAGACCACTGTTAGTAACTGTGCGCTGGTGAATATTTTGAAGAGAAGTTTGCAGCATCAAAGACTGTATCCAGAGTTCAGTGACAATGATCTTAACATAATATAACACTAAGTAACATACCATAACATAATATAACATAATGTAACATAACATAATATAACACAATGCAACATAATATAACATAAAGTAGCATAATATAACATAATGTAACATAACGTACCACATTTGGTTCGTTCTGGCTCATCAAACGTTCATTCTATCTCAACTATCGACCATGTATGATTTATCAGCCGGTACATTAAATAGAAAAATGTGTATAAACAACTCGACTGTACTACCGACGTTCGGACAACCCGTGTTGGATTCCCGCTGGGAGCAGTGTGAATTGTACTCGTGATTGAAAAAAAAAAAATACCCCAACGGTCGACCCAGCCGTTGGCAGAAATGGGTACCAGGGTATAACCCTGGGAAGGTAAGGAATGTCGCTTCGCACCTGAGTTTCGATGCTTGAGGCGACACTATACAGAAATATCCGAACATTTCTGGATAGGCGGCCGAGCACATATGGGTGGAAACTCGCGTGCTAAGACGCCGGTTCAAGTCTTGTACTTTATGTGTATAAACAGAAGCCTACATCTTGGGTTGATGCACGTATAGAAGTATCAGATATTCGAAGCTGGTAATCAGGTACAGTGAATCAATTCAGAGGAAGAGGTATGTTTACAGCACTCGGAAAAATGACAAATAATCAACAACAGAAAAAAATATGGACCAAGGCAGGATCGAACCCGTACTCAGTGGCACAGCGCCTTGCCACGAAAAGCCAAACGCTTAGGAACTCTGCCATCAGCTAACTTAAAAATTAGCTTCGTGGGCAAAGTCCTTTCGCGAAGGCTTTCCTATGACTATAGCATAAGGCTGCGATCACAGCTCGGCGAGTGCTGTAAACACACCTCTTCCTCTGAATTGATTCACTGATTATCGCCTCGGAAGTTTCCCTCTATAATAATATTCATTTATTATTATTTGTCTCTAATCAGGTACTGTCCTGGTCGCTTGGAAGTTGGTGACAGTAGATGAACTAACAAGCTAGCCTCAGTTACCCTTATGGTGGAGATGGAGACGTTATTATTGAGTTATTAGCGAGTCATTATCATTGCACCTCGAACATGTCCTTAGGTGCTCAGATCCCCTCCCCAGCAAGTCTCGCAGTGTCTAGCGACTGACGACTCCAGTTCTGTGTTGGCTGATTAGTCTTCTTACACGCCCATTAAGTTTCTCATTTCTAGCTGTGACCATTTAACTCCCAATTCTTTCATCCGAAGGAGTGATGTGGACTCATGGTTGTCGAAGTCCTGTGTGCTTCCCACTTCCCGGAGGACATTGATGATGGCCGCCCGATCCATTGGTTGACGGGTCCTCAAAAATAGCGCAGCTAGCCAACCTGTCCGCACTTTCATTTCTCCGTACTCCCGCATGTCCTGGGACGTAGACAGACGTACAAAAGTGTGACGTCCAAACGGCCATCACCATTTGATATGCCTAAATTCTACAACGATTCGGAATCGGCGTCAATAAAAAATTATAAATGGCAACCTGCAAGAGCGATCGAGGTGTAAAAACAACCAGTAATGTCTGGAACCGTCAGTGTGCAAATACCCAGTCATCATCTGATAGCGGCTAAACATCTATGGGTTTTGTTCAGAGTTTTGGGTTGTCAATCCTAACTAAAATAAATTAACAGTGACATCGAATAATTAAAATGCTTTCTTTTTAACCACCTAAAATTACTTTTTATTTAGAGAACATTAGACACATTTAGAGAGCCTTAGACACATTTAGAGAGCATTATACACATTTAGAGAGCATTACACACATTTAGAGAGCATTACACTCATCTAGAGAGCATTACATACATTTAGAGAGCATTACACTCATCTAGAGTGCATTACACTCATCTAGAGAGCATTACACACATTTAGAGAGCATTACACTCATCTAGAGAGCATTACACTCATCTAGAGAGCATTACACACATTTAGAGAGCATTACACTCATCTAGAGAGCATTACACACATCTAGAGAGCATTACACTCATCTAGAGAGCATTACACACATTTAGAGAGCATTACACTCATCTAGAGAGCATTACACTCATCTAGAGAGCATTACACTCATCTATGTAGCATTACACTCATCTAGAGAGCATTACACACATTTAGAGAGCATTACACTCATCTATAGAGCATTACACTCATCTAGAGAGCATTACACACATTTAGAGAGCATTACACTCATCTAGAGAGCATTACACTCATCTAGAGAGCATTACACTCATCTAGAGAGCATTACACACATCTATAGAGCATTACACACATCTATAGAGCATTACACACATCTATAGAGCATTACACACATCTATAGAGCATTACACGCATCTATAGAGCATTACACACATCTATAGAGCATTACACACATCTATAGAGCATTACACACATCTATAGAGCATTACACGCATCTATAGAGCATTACACACATCTATAGAGCATTACACACATCTATAGAGCATTACACACATCTATAGAGCATTACACACATTGAAAGAAAAGATCAAACGTTTGTTCGATAGACCGACCAGAAAGAGTTGACTCCCTATATACAATTTGACAGATAAAAGGAACGGTCATTCAAGAGTCTTGAATGAACAGTCATTCTTTACCTTCTTTCTCAATCTTCAATCTCTAGCCTGTTCTTTACTTTCTATCTCAGTCTTGAATTACCCTCCCCATGTGTCTTGAATTGTTTACTTGATCTTTACCCTCCCTCTCAGTCTTAAATCTCTAGCCTGTTGTTTACCTATCTTTCTGATTTGAATATTTAGCTTTATCGTAACTTCCTAGAGTGTAAAGATGATGTCGACTGTAGATCCTTTTTTTGGAATCCCCAAGTAAAAAGACAATGAGGAAGACCAAAATATTCTTGGAGAAGACAGATGGAAGCAGAGATAAAGATGATGGGGAAGACATGCAATGATCTTAAAAAGATACAGAACAGTTTGGAAAGTGTTTGTCGAAGACATATGCTCCACAGGATGCTCAAAGTAGAAGAAAAAGGGAATAAATCACAGCTGTTTGATTTCATCCTAAAATGGCAATTTAGTTATAGTTTTGAAAATGTGCATAATTTGTAGATGAAAAAGCTGCTACATTCCACTCATTCTTAAAATTGCTGTTTTATGTCGGTGGTTCCAGTTTGTGACATCTCAACCAGAAGTGGCATGTCTAAAAGTAAGTAAAGTACCCCCGTCACGCCAAGTGGCGTATAGGGAAATATGGTGTTAGTGACCCTATATTTTACAGACCTTCAGCACATGATTTTTGGGGTAATGTGGTCAGTATTACGCCCATGCTGCTTTACTTTCCCAGAAAAGAATCCGGTACCCTTTTAAGGCTGGGTGAACCCGGAAGCCGTCGGTTGGGATCGAACCCTACCCCTTGTCCTTTGTAGTCCAGTTCACTAACCACTGGCATGTCTAGCTACAGGCAATTTGTTTGTCTGGATACTTTAATACTTAATGCTCGTAACAAAATGATCAAAGATTGGCAAAAAATAGCATTTCAGAGAATCAAATATTAAAGTTTTAACCACAAAAACTTTTTCAGATACAGCTCCTTCTAATCATTGTGAATTAATTCTAAAAGAGGTATGTCTATTTTACCTTACTGAATTAATTCTAAAAGAGGTATGTCTATTTTACCTTACTGAATTAATTCTAAAAGAGGTATGTCTATTTTACCTTACTGAATTAATTTTAAAAGAAGTATGTCTATTTTACCTTACTGAATTAATTATAAAAGAAGTATGTCTATTTTACCTTACTGAATTAATTCTAAAAGAAGTATGTCTATTTTACCTTACTGAATTAATTCTAAAAGAAGTATGTCTATTTTACCTTACTGAATTAATTCTAAAAGAAGTATGTCTATTTTACCTTACTGGACACAAAACAGAACAGAAAATTGAAGCCTTTGAAATGTGGATTTATAGAAGAATAGGTAGAATTGGATGGAAAGAAAATAAAACAAACGATGAAGTTTTAAAACAACTAAAAATAAAAAGAGTACTACTAAATACAATTAAGACAAGACAAATGAAATGTTTGGGGAATGTTAAAAGACACAACAGCCTACTAAAAGTAATATTGGAAGGAAAAATACATGGTAAAAGACCAACACTAACATGGGCGAGTAATATCAAAATCAGCCTATGACAACCTGCACCATCAAAGCAAGAAACAGAGTGGAATGGCGATCCATGGTAGCCAACCTTCGTTGCGGAGACGGCACTCATCAAGATGATGATGATGACCTTACTGAAATGGCACAAATGAGCAAATCATCTAAAGTATCACTGTCAAACAACCGTGAAACACACTTGGAGAGTACAGAGAACAATATGAATGAGCTGAACCCAGCAATAAGGTTCAGTGTTTTGTATAGTGTCTTCATTTCAACCTGAGAACCACTGGTCTTGGCATATTTTTCTACGTTAATGCATGACGTATCTGTTCTTCTAATTAATGGTCATTATAAAAGCCATGTTTTTAGAGCCGATCCCATCGAGATTAATTTGCCTCAATTTCTCCACATAATCCAAGCTTGTTGTGTTTTCAAGCAGAAAACGAACTTCCAAAAGAAAAAAAAACACACAGATCACAACATTGCCATGCACTTTTAAGAGCTTATTCTTATACATTATCAAGATGATATTATCTTATTGTTATTTGTCTTATTATCATTATCCTTATTTTGCGTTCTTATCTTTCGCCTTTGCCCTAATTCTGCATTGGACACGTATTTTCTGCCGATTATTTTTTAAGCCATTTTCTCTGTATTGTTGTTTCCACTGCTCACTTGAACCAACTGCCGACAGTGTGCCGAAGCACATTCCAAATTCTTACGTCTGTAACAGCTCGAAGCAGGCTATAAACTATTACGTCTGCAGAAATTACAATGCACGTTACACATTCTTACGCCATCATAAGCTATAAAGCTCGTTATAAATTGTTACACCTGAAGCAGCTATAAAGCACGTTATAAATTGTTACACCTGAAGCAGCTATAAAGCACATTATAAATTACTACTAGTACTGTAAAAGCTATAAATCAAATTCTTAAGATCTTGTGCCGTTAGAAGCTTTAAAGCACGTTATAAATTGTCACGCCTCCAGAAGATCTAAAGCACATTATAAATTGTTACGCCTGAATCAGCTATAAGGCACGTTATAAATTGTTACGCATTCAGAAGTTATAGAGCACATTATATATTGTTACGCCTGAAGCAGCTATAAAGCACATTATAAATTGTTACGCCTGAAGCAGCTATAGAGCACATTATAAATTGTTACACCTTCAAAAGCTATAGAGCACATTATAAATTGTTACGCCTGAAGCAGCTTAAAGCACATAATAAATTGTTACGCCTGAAGCAGCTATAAAGCACATTATAAATTGTTACCCCTGAAGCAGCTATAAAGCACGTTTTAAATTACTACTAGTTCTGTAGGAGCAACAAAGTAAAAAAAAATGTAAAATATCCCCGTTACGCCAAGTGGCGTATAGGGAATGTGGTGTTAGTGACCATACATTTTCAGACCTTCAGCACATGATTTTTGGGGTAATGTGGTCGGTATTACGCTACGCCCAGGAGCTACAAAGCACGCTACGAATTCTTACTGCTACAGCAACTATAAAGCATGTTACGTTATAAGCTGCACACGCTGGACGGCTATAAATCTGTTACATCTAATCAGCCTGTAGATCAGTAACAGTGTGAAGTGTTGAAACCTTCCAGCACCGATCTTACAATATTTTGAAATAATGAGGCCAGTGCTTTCGTCTATGTTATTACCTTCACGTACATTTATACAGCTTGAGCAAGTGAGGGATATTCATCCGGAAGTGAAATGATGTTCTTGATGTAGTGAAGGCAGGCGTAAACATATCGTAATTTTGGGAAACCAAAAAAATATATGGTAAAAATTATGGCCTCTTGTTAATATATTTTTAATAGTAGTCTCATGTGCTTTAAATGTTATACAATGATATGTTAGCGTGTTTGTGCTGCGAAGAAAATAGTAGAGACGAGGGTTCGGTTAGAGTCAATAACGTAGTTGTTGTGGCAGAGCAGAATGGAGCTTACATGCTTACAGCAGTCTTTACTAGAAAACTGAAAATTGGCTCAGTGATTGAATTGTTAGCAGCTGACAAACCAAAGCTGACCGAAACCCCAGTCCCCCCCGTCACTTAGTTGTACACAAGTGACAGGTTAATTAGCATAGTTAAATTAGTTTGGAAACAAAAGGGAAATAAATCTTGTATACAATTACGCTGTTAGAAGACTAGGCATTTCATAAATGTTCGCTTTTTAGACAAATGAAAACTGAAAGGGAAGAAGATGAGAGAAGAAGAAATGTAACGCTAGTTACACAACACAACTTTATTTTACAACACAGACTTTCCTTACAACTATGTGCCATTAATTCGTTCAGCTATGCTCAAGCGTGGCTTTCAACATCAGCATGGAAACTAACAATCTGTTTATTTTTATAGAACACAGTTTGGATATTTTCCAAATGCTAATTTTGCGCCATGAAATGTTTTTTGCTCAATTTGATAATGTTTAAATTGTGTGATTATGTCAGGCTATTCTCATCAATTTTTGTACGACATTTTTGCCCCGACAAAAACCACCTGTCGTTTTCAGATTTTAAAATTGTAGAAACTGATATCCGTTTTATTTTGTTCCATAAAATCACTTCAAATTTGAATATCCGAAATGACACAAGAACTGTAACACAACAATTAATGCTTTTTTAAATAATTGTATGCAAGAATAGTAGTGAAAAATAGTATGGAATATAAAATATGAACGTTTCATTTGCAAGAGTTAGAAAATAGAAAAGTGTAACTTTCATCTCATCACAGAAATGAAATGTGACAGCGGCGGGATCTAAGGGAATAAAGGAAGTTAGAAATCGGACAATAATAAAATGAATTGGGAAATAAATAATCATAAGCTATTATATAAAGAGATAGCAAAATTGGCTCGTCTAGCGAGTGTGAATTGTGACGTCATACCATACAATCGTGTATGAGAAGGTAAGAATGAAGTGTGGCTCGTGACCAAGTGCGCTATAGATGCAGTGACAACAAGAAGGAAACTCAACAATATTAACACACGACGACAATGTTCGAGGCTGACAGAAGGGCAAGAGCTGGATCTTTGTTTCTCTCTCAAATCCTAATAGGGTAGTAGAAAAGAGAGAAAAGAAAGGTTACAATAATGTAAGTGGTTCTGATAACCTACAACAGCATCTTCTACGAATAAATGAACATATGGCGAAAATAAGGGCTTTGTTCCAACTGGAAAACTTTCAGGTGAAGGTTTAAGAATGTAACTTTCCAGAGAAACATTATGTTTAAGTAGTTGACGACTAAGATTCCTGGACTCTTAAAAAGTCTGGAGTCTTGAACATTCCTTGAACATTCCTTGAACATTCCTTGAACATTCCTTGAACATTCCTTGAACATTCCTGACTGTCTACAGAGTTGTAAGTAGATTGACAGTAAGTAATGGAATCTGGCAAAGGAAGGTAGTTGGTAGTCAAAAATTGTGGTCACCCTGGACCATCGGTCTTTAGTTCAAACTGGCTTTATCGCAATCGATGTATTCCCATATCCGCTCTGCCGCCCACTCCATCAACCATTGGAGTGTTAGTCTACTAACTGTTCCTGCCCTGCACTAACTGTTCCTGTCCTGCACTAACTGTTCCTGTCCTGCACTAACTGTTCCTGTCCTGCACTAACTGTTCCTGTCCTGCACTAACTGTTCCTGTCCTGCATTGATTGAACGTGTTGCGTTCTTTGCCACTGAGAATGTTTTTCCTGATTTCGCCCTCGTGGCGCCGTGTTCCGCCATCTTTCAACATGTGGATTATCCTCAGCTTTCTTGTCGTCATCCTGTGAGAGATGTTCATTTAAAGCCTTCGCAATGCCAAACGTGGCCAATTTTAAGGTCTCTTATGCAATGACATACCCCATCAAACTGTCGACTATCTTATCGTTACGATCTCCCGTGTGTCTGGTGCAATATATCCCAGTCAGGCTGTTGATATGAGACATGACGAGTAAGTAAGTGCACCAACTGCCTGCGGAGACTGTTCTTATCAAACCGGCGTAGCATGCTTCATGAGTTAATCAATATGACCGCATGTGTTGTTGGTCTCTTAATCAGCCATGTGATAGCTTCTATCACAGCCTCAATCTCAATCTCCATGCGTTGACCATCGACATAGCCCCTGAAATCATTCAGGATGGGCTAATGAAGATTTTCGTTAACAAACAACAGCGCACGAATGAGGGGGGAAGTCCATTGATATCGAATGCCACTGTCAAACCGAGAGCAAACAAGATATATTTAACCATGAAAAAGAAGTCATTTCCTCACTATTACTCAGTGAGTCTCACAAACAGATGCACTTGAAATGGTGCCATGTCACCATGAGAAGACTGGCATGGGTCAAAGTGACTTATTTCGGATGAATGAATAAAGTCTGTAATGTACCACCTATCTAGATAAAAGACAACTCTAGAAATGTCATCTTTGATAGGGGGTCTCAGTAAGAGGTGACAATCTTACTGTGCATTTTCACAGGAATTCGCACGAAAGAAAAATTAATTGACATAATTCAAGGAACACCTTCTGCCACATACGCAGATTACGTACCTCGATGTCTACACATTTCAACAAGACAATTATGCAATACATACAACTCACACCACAAAACACGGCCGCAGGAGAAGAATGTGACAGTAATAAAGTGGTCCAGCAATAGGTTCCAACCTAAACCCGCTTAAAACATTCGGACACAACTCACCAATCATTTTAAAAAGAGTGAACTCAGAGATGTTGAATAATTGAAGAAAGTAGCTCAAAAATACTCGGACAGAGTGAGTCACAATTAACAAGAAACATTTGTGGGAAGTAAGCATCGGCGTATCCAGACTTATCATGCTGGAGAAGGGATTATTATATTGTACTGGAACCACTGTTAGTAAATAGTGGAGACAGAAGGTAACTTTATATTGTACTGGAACCACTGTTAGTAAATAGGGGAGACGGAAGG
This sequence comes from Megaustenia siamemsis, assembly GCA_032433765.1. Taxonomy (NCBI): domain Eukaryota; kingdom Metazoa; phylum Mollusca; class Gastropoda; order Stylommatophora; family Ariophantidae; genus Megaustenia; species Megaustenia siamemsis. The sequence goes on from JAVIAB010000124.1 coordinate 36,488,666, forward strand.
TAACATTATATTGTACTGGAACCACTGTTAGTAAATAGTGGAGACAGAAGGTAACATTATATTGTACTGGAACCACTGTTAGTAAATAGTGGAGACAGAAGGTAACTTTATATTGTACTGGAACCACTGTTAGTAAATAGTGGAGACAGAAGGTAACATTATATTGTACTGGAACCACTGTTAGTAAATAGGGGTGACGGAAGGTAACATTATATTGTACTGGAACCACTGTTAGTGGATAGGGGAGACAGAATGCAACGTTATATTGTACTGGAACCACTGTTAGTAGATACGGGAGACAGAAGGCAACATTTTATTGGACTGGAACCACTGTTAATAGATAGTGGAGATATCAGTCTTTCTCTGAACGAACTATTTTTATTATTTTATATTTATATGAGTGTGACTGGTTGCGAAATTATAACTGTTATTTATTTATTTTCCTTTTATGCAACATTTTATGTGTTCCGTCATTCATCCTTAAGCTGTATGTAATAATCAATTGATATGTGGTTGTTTCTCTTTATAACATGACACCCGAAGGAAATCAAGTTGACACAGATAACATTATACAGATACAATGCACATTACACATGTTCATGGACTAGACATTTTTTGTGTTAAATTGTATGTTATTGATAAAATTCATTATAAACAATGCGTGGTTCAAAGTTGTAAAAAACTATGTTATTGACAACTTTCAATATAAACAATGCGTGTTTCAAAAGTGTAAACTATATGTTATTGATAAAATTCATTATAAACAACGCGTGGTTCAAAGTAGTAAACTATATTTTATTAATACTATTATAGACACAGCACGCAATTCTACATACATCATTTCAAGTAATCACTCAATACACGCTCTTCCGTGTGATTCACAATTAGGTCCTATCCCACACATTTGTTTTCACAGCATTTCTGTCATTCACATAATTTGCTCTCTCTCTCTCTCTCTCTCTCTCTCTCTCTCTCTCTCTCTCTCTCTCTTTCTCCGTCCCTCTCACTCTGTGACATCAATACTATTGCCAGTTCGTTCAAAGTCGTGTACTCCACCTTCATGAACCTTTCTTGCCCCACGATCATTCATTTTGTTTCAAAGTCTTCTATTTGATTATTTCTTAAGCATTTGATCAAAGTATGTTGATAGTGATCTATTTATATTAATTATCATTTTGATTCCGATGTTGTTCTCTTGCAGTAAGTGCATCATTTGATTTCATTCACTTTCACTAACCGCGCACCAATTTTTCTTACATTGGGCATCTCGATTGCTCCAACTGATCTTTTGAATTAAAAAAAAAATATTATTACTAAATCACAAGGAGAGTCTTTAATTGTACTGCACTCTTGGTTCTATATAGAGTAGTAAAATTCTTTCATATAGCATTGCATTATTGGAATTAATGGTACTGTAATATCCCTTTGCTTCGTTTCTGAAATCTGTAACGAAATATCTACTATAGTCCGTTCAGATTCGTTTGCCTAGACATTAATTATTTTTTTCAAAAACTTATTGTTCATTTGCATTGATCTTTTGAATTTAGGTTTAGAATACTAATGTCGCTATAAAAATATTTTTTATCAAAGAAATGTGATCCAGTTTCAAAGATGCCTTATTTAACCTATATTAAAAAAAAGTTAATCGATATTATAAACACCGGCGGGATTATGTAGATGCTTACATCTCACAGCTGATTCTTTAACATATAGGCATGACCTTCACGGCTGAATGCGCACCGTCCTAAAATAGTTATGTTTCCACTATAAATTTTTATAAAGAAATGTTACATATGAAATTTCCCGTTTAGCACAAAATGACATTTTAGCCGAAACCGGAAATTATGTGACGTCAAAATCACGGCCGTAGACTCGAGTTCGAGTCATAATTCAGAGGCAAATCTCAATATTTACAGAAAGGAGGCGGCACTATCCATATTATCTTCTGCAAGTCTATGTGAGAATGAATATAAAGGCAAAATATTTTACTGAGCATAACATTGCTATAAAGATTTATCAATACTTCTGCAGAGAGCGTAAAAAGGGACATCTTTATTGTTCTTTATCAAACCCTGAGAAGAGAACAATGCATATTTTAGGTTTGTGTAAACGTTCATTTGATCGAATAGTTAAAGGAAGCGGATATTTATTGCCAACAAATGCAAGAATGCAAGGAAGGAAAGAAACGTTAGACAGTTTTGATAAGGACCTAGTAAAAAGAGAAATCTGTCGAATGTTTGATATAAACGAAGAAGTGACACTTAGAAAGTTGAAGCTTTGGCTGAAAACTAACAACGACATTGAAATATCAAAAACATCATTATGGAAAATATTAAGAAGTGCAGGCTTCACCTTTAGAAAGTATGCTGGTGGAAAAAACATTATTTGTGAGAAGCCACATCTAGTAGCTCTTAGAAGCAAGTATTTACGTGAAGTGAAGGAAATGCGCGAAAATGATTATGATATTGTTTATTTAGATGAAACTTGGATCAACGCTCATCATACAAATGAAAAGGAATGGCAGTTAGCAGATGGAAGTATTAAAAGATCAGTACCAAGCAGTAAAGGGCAACGTTTGATAGTTGCACATGCAGGTAGCAGACATAATGGGTTGTTGCAGAATGCTCATCTCGTTTTCATTTCAAAATCCATAGACAATAGAGACTACCACTCCGAAATGAATGGGCACATATTTAAAGACTGGATCGAGAAAAGTATCCTTCCAATATTAGATCGACCTTCTTGTCTGATAATGGACAATGCTTCATACCATAACGTAGTTAACGTAGAAGATAGAATCCCAACATCATCAAGTACAAAAGATGCAATCAAAACATGGCTCATAAAAGAACACATACAAGTTAACGACAGCTACTTGAAACCCGAATTGCTTAGCCTTGTAAAACAGACACAACGTACAAAGATATTTAAAATAGACAAGTTAATTCAAGAACATGGCCATAGATGTTTGAGACTACCTCCATATCATGCACACTTAAATCCTATAGAACTAGTTTGGGCAAAAGTTAAAGGACACGTAGCATATACAAATAAAACTTTCAAATTATGCGATGTTGAGACACTTACAAATCAGGCTCTATCAAATATAAATAAAGACTACTGGGTAAAATGTGAGGATCATGTGTTACGACAAGAAGAGGAATATTGGAAAAAGGATGGTTTGTTGTTTGTTCAGCCGAAAGCAGTAATCGACCTATTTGACTCGTCTGATTCTGAATGATCATTACTCTGATTAAGTCTACAGATAAATAGTTTGATTTGCAAAATTTCCTAGTTGATTTGTTAAACAGTTTATTGTTCAAGACCACCCAAGCAATCAAAAATATGTTATAAGCAAACCAACAACCATTACTTTAAATGGAAGCCTGCTTGAGTCAGTACAGAAGTTCAGCTATCTTGGATCCACTATTACAGCCACACTTTCCTTAGATGAGGAACTAAATGTACGTATTTGAAAGGCAGCGACAACATTTGGGAAACTCACACCAAGAGCATGGAACTATATCAAATTGACTCTACGAACAAAAGTTCTATATATAATTTAAAATTTGTATACTTGCCACCAAGTAAAATTTTATGGACACGCCTATGGGTCATCGTTGCACTAGATTACTGTAAAACATTTTGATTAGGGTCAAAATAATAGTTACATGGGCAAAGATCAAAGGAATTCGCCGCTTTAAGAAAACCGTTATAGCTAGACATCGAGTAACACATATGTTCTCGTGACATGGACATTTTAACACCGTATGCCAAAAATCATGTGAAATCATCAAGAACTTTTTGAATTATAAATCATAACATCTCGGCAAACGAATCTGAACGGACTATAATTTAAAAGGAAACACAACAAACAATATCGCTGATATGGGACATCAGAGATATCAGCTCATGACGAGATATGATCGTGTATCATTTCTTCAATAATGTTCATGTCATTTTTATCGCCAAACGAAGCAGTTTAAAATCCCCCAGCCCCAACAGTTAAATCAACAAATCAAGCTGCTATTAATCTCGTCCTGACGTTATATAAATTGCATTAAACAAGAAAAGAATGAAACCGCGGTCTTGATTTCGCGTTAATTCAAGGATTTGCCGTACATGAGAGCGGTTTTGTGTCGGTTGTACACAAGAATTGTATAATCCTGGTCAGGATTTGTCTTCACTACAGTGAAGCTCTTGTATCTCATCTGCTGATGTTGAATAATTTATTTCTGAGCCAACAGTCTTCTCTGTCTTGAATTGCAAAGAAGACATAATGTTTGGAAACAAGCCCAGCTAATTAATAGTCGAGATTCTTTCGTTGAAGAGTCAAGCTTTTTCTTTATCATCATGTGCTCTACCGGTTGGCGTAGGTGATCATGTCCTGCCACAATTTTCCTTCTACAATGCATCGTATCAGTTCTGTTGTTGATTATTTCCATGCTATGACACCAAGATATCCAGTATCTTATCTCTTTGTCGTCCGCGATCTCTCTTTCCCTGTATTTCGACAGTTGTAACCAAGTATTCCAACGTTCCTCTTCTCATGATGTGCCCGAAAAATGTCGATTGTTTAATTTTGATGTTTCTTATGAGCTATTTTTTGTATGTTGGCTTCTTGGAGAATTTCCTCATTGGTCTTTTTAGCTGTCCATGGAACTTTCAACACATGCTTTTTTTTGCAAAATAAAAATAGATGAATTTATAAAGATATTTGCATTATTTTAACCATATTTGTATTTGTTGTTTTTAGCTTGTAGCTATTGCTATGTTATTAGTAAACGTAGAGTATAGTTTAATATCATAACTTAGTTAAGGAGAAGAAGCATTTGAGAGAAAGATCTGAAGTGTTAATCAGATGGTACAATAAACAAAGAAGAAAATTTAGCAATACGAATTGGAGAAACATGATCACCGAGGACATACGGCATGGTTTTCAATTATTTAGCTAAGTTTTGACAGGTGGACAATAAGTGAACTTTAACTTAAAACCAGAAAGTCCTAGGAAGGAGAAAGCTCCTGACAATAGTGCAGATGATGAGAACAAAAGAAGATGATGAAGAAAGAGTAGGGAGGTGTTACTGATCCGTGACGAAATATAAGAGCTCGCCGAGAATACAACAAAACATTGAAACTCTTCAACGGAGACTTCAGGTCGATATGGTGAATAGGCGGAATAGAACCATTAAAGGTTGTGTCTGAAACGTGTTTCTTGTTGCAGTTTCCTCATATTCCAAGTCCGGCTTGATGCCGAACTACTGAGTTAAGTGCTCTGTGCCCACCGTGAACTGTGCGTTTCATCCGTTTTGATTCATTATCATCATTGAGTGCCGTCTCTGCAACGAAGGTTGGCTACCATGGAGCGCTATTCTGCTCTGTCTCCTGCTTCGACGGCGCAGGCCGCCATAGGCCGACCCGTCCATCCCCTGATGTCATTCGTCCATGTTAGTCCTGGTCCGCCTCTGCCTCTCCCACCTTGTATTTTCCCCTCCAAGATTACTTTTAGTAGGCTGTTGTGTCCTCTAACATGGCCCCAAAATCGCATTTGTCTTGTTTGAATTGTGTTTAGTAGTTCTCTTTTCATTTCCAGCCGTTTCAAGACCTCGTCGATTGTTTTCCTTTCCCTCCATCCAATTCCACCCTCTCCTCTATATATCCACATTTCAAAGGCCCCAATTCCCAGCTCTGTCCTCCCGTCTAATGTCCTTGCTTCTGCAACACACAGGAATATTAACAAGATGTAACATTTTGCTATTCCTATTTTTAGCCCTGGTGTTATTTGTTTTGATGTTAGTATGTTCTTCATGGCATTAAAATTACTTTTTGCCATTCCTATTCCTCTGCCCATTCCAGTTGTACACCCTCCATCACTGGCTGTAGTATTGTTCAAGGTAGTTGAAATTCTGAACTGTCTCCAGGTCTATTCCTTCAATTTTGATACCCATTTGTGGGTTTTGAGTATTTCCTTTGTTTATGATCATAGTTTTAGTCTTTTTGACACCCATATCCAATCCATATTTTTCGCTTATCATGTTTATTTCATTAAGTAATTGCTGTAGATCTTTAGGATTTCCTGCTAGTAGTAGAGTATCGTCAGCATATCTTAGGTTATTGATTATCTTTCCATTAATTTGTAGGCTTGGCATCTCTATAATGTTTTTAAAGATTTGCTCAGTGTATAGATTGAACAAGCTTGGTGATAGGACGCGTCCCTGTCCCACTCCTCTTTTTACACCAATGGGTGTAGAGTTCTCTTTGCTATATTTTGCCATTGCTGTCTGCTCCCAGTATAGATTGCATACCAGTCGCGTGTCTATGTCATTCAGATGTATCTCCCCTAGGCATTCCACAAGTTGTTTGTGGTGTACTCTATCAAAAGCTTTGGTGTAGTCTATGAAGCAGTTATATATTGGCCTGTTTACCTATGTGTACTTTTCGATTAATGTTTTCATGCACAATATGGCTTCTTTTGTTCCGCTACTTTTCCCAAATCCAAATTGCTGCTCATCTAATTCAGTATTGACCTTATTCTGAATCCTTCCTTGTATAACTTTTAGCAAGATTTTTGTAACATTGCTAATTAGGCTTATTGTTCTAAAGTCACTGCATTCAACTGCACCATTCTTTTTAGGCAATGCAACGAAAGTTGATGTTTTTAGTTCATTTGGTATTTATCTCGTGTGGTATATCTACTCGTATGTCGTTGCATATGCCTGTAATCACTTCAATGCCAAAATCTTCTAGTGCCTGTATCATCTCTATCTGTATGCTGTCAAGTCCTGCTGCTTTTCCCTTTTTCATTGTTTTTATAGCTTTTTCCACCTCAGATTTTAAAGCCTGATGTACATTTTATAACTGGTTTCTTGTCCCTTTGATCATGAAATAGTTCTTTTATATATTCATGCCATCTATCTATAATATCTTTATTGTCTGTTAGCATTTTTCCTTTTTTTGTCTGCAATGCATCCACCTTCTGTGGCTTTTTTAAATTTTTATTAGTCATTCTCTTTATTTCTGTGTGCATTCCTCTTAAGTCTTGTTTGCTTTCCATAGTTTCTATTTCTATGCATTTTTGGCTGAGCCAGTCTTCTTTTGCTTTTTTTTTGCACATTTTGCGTATTTCATTATCTATTTTATTGTATTGGGCAGTGTTCTTCGCTTGTCTCATTTCTTCCATTTTTTCTAAGATGGTGTTAGTTATCCATTTTTGTTTTTTGTTCTTTTCTTTTTTGGGTAAGGTTTCGCAGATTTCTTGTATGCTTTTATTTATGCATTGCCATTTGGTTGTTACTTTTTTATCAGGATTTTCTCTTCTGTATTGTTAAATTCCTTCTTCTAGCAGCTTCTGGTATGTGTTCTTTACTTGTATTGTATAGGTATTTTTAATATCTTTTTTTTATTTAAAATTGTTATATCTAGTGGATTTGTTGATGAATTAGACTTTGGCTTGTTTCTCTTTAGTTTGATTTTAATTTTAATCATTACAGGATTGTGATCTGAATTTGAATCCGTTTTAATTGTGTTTTAATATTCCGATTGCTTTCGATGAATAATGATATCGTATGACGGGGAACAGATGGCTGTGTTCACTCTCTGTGCGGTTTTGCTTTATATCTCTTGGCGTGTGTTAAGACTGCTATGAGGGGGACTGCAGCTAGCTTTTTTTGTTTGAATGATGAGATATTCATTCGGATGATTCCACTGGCACGGGCAGTTGAGTAATTGTAGACTGTAATTCGTTTGCAGTGATGCCGGGACCTTCCATAACCATTACTTTTAAACGACGAACAAATTGTTAACACTGAATGTAATGACGTTTTGGTAAATGTGAGCCAGTACTTTGAACTGTAAATGCTACTTTTAAATTGGAATGAATCAAACTTTGATATACAACTTTTGAAATCAGAATAGCAGCGTCTATACCTTAAGGGCATAGAAACGGATCATCTCTACCCAATTCCTTTGTGCAACACTGGTCTACGCCTTTGATCTGAAACGAGTAAAATGAGTCTGTCTAGTGATTGTAACAACCAACTTGCATTTCTCCTAGCACTTTCTTTCATTCACAAGTTCACTTTCCGCACATATTGACCTCCTGTTTTAATCAATGAATCTCTACCACTCCTCTGGGTCCAAGTATTTTCTCCAACCGCATCTAAGTTCAATAAACTATCCGTCAGAATTCTTTTAGCTCAGTTCACGTTACCTTACGCCATCTTATTTTCCATGAACCCCTTAATTAACGTTTCTTTGGTTTCATTGCCAACTTGTTTATAATTCTATAAATTCAACGTCAATTTTTCCTTAGTTCTATAAACTAATTGCTTGTATTATCCACATTTCTTCGATAAATCATTGTTTATATAAGCTTCCAATCCTCTATAAACTCATTGTTGTATCACCCTCCCGCCTTCTATAAACTCATTGTTCTATCACCCTTCCACCTTCTATAAACTCATTGTTCTATCACCCTTCCACCTTCTATAAACTCATTGTTCTATCACCCTTCCACCTTCTATAAACTCATTGTTCTATCACCCTTCCACCTTCTATAAACTCATTGTTCTATCACCCTTCCACCTTCTATAAACTCATTGTTCTATCACCCTTCCACCTTCTATAAACTCATTGTTCTATCACCCTTCCACCTTCTATAAACTCATTGTTCTATCACCCTTCCACCTTCTATAAACTTATTGTTCAATCACCCTCCCGCCTTCTATAAACTTATTGTTCTATCACCCTTCCACCTTCTATAAACTTATTGTTCTATCACCCTTCCACCTTCTATAAACTCATTGTTCTATCACCCTTCCACCTTCTATAAACTTATTGTTGTTTTACCCTCACGCCTTCTATAAACTCATTGTTCTATCACCCTCCCAACTTCCTTCTACCAACTCGTTGTTGTATCACCCCCCCCCCCCTTTTCCCGCCTTCTTTCTATAAACTCAGTGTTGTATTACCCTCCCGCCTTCTATCAACTCATTGTTGTATCACCCTCCCGTCTTCTATAAACTCATTGTTTGTATGAAGGGGATAATAGAACAAAGAAGTATGTGTTAGCACTCGGAAAAATTGACAGACAAACAACAATAGAAAAAAACGAAGAACAATATATGGTCCGAAGTGGGATCGAACCCGTACTCAGTGGCACCGCGCCTTGCCACGAGAAGCCGAACGCTTGGCACACTACCACGCAGCCAAACTTGGCTGCGTGGTAGTGTGCCAAGCGTTCGGCTTCTCGTGGCAAGGCGCGGTGCCACTGAGTACGGGTTCGATCCCACTTCGGACCATATATTGTTCTTCGTTTTTTTCTATTGTTGTTTGTCTGTCAATTTTTCCGAGTGCTAACACATACTTCTTTGTTCTATTATTCCCTATTATCGCCTCGGAAGTTCCCCATATAATAATATTTATGTATTATTATTTGTACCTTGTTTGTATGAACCTGCTTTCTTGTATGAACTCATATTCAGCGTCACCGATGTTAAACGAATTATCTCAACGTCTTGTTTTCATTGTATCCCCATCTGTATTTGCTACCTTACCCCTAAAGTGAACAAGTAAATAATTTATTAAACTCTCCTACTGATTCATCACTCAAACAGTTCACAAATATTTGACAAGAAAAAAACGTAATCACTCCTTAACATGAGCTGATCAGTACACACCGCGACCAGAACATCCTGTAATGTTGACTGAATGTAAAACGTACAGATCACAACTTCAAACTTACAGGGAATATTAGTGTTAGTGTCCTTTTGTTTCGTTCTAATTGGTAAAATTATGGATGGTTGAACAGTGCTATCTAAAACAGGCACAGCATTTCAGCGAAAAAAATCTGACGCTCATTTTCATGGGCAAGGGGATGACGTCGCCGTATTTGGAAATTAAACTAAAACTAATCATATCAGTAGACGAACCTACTAACCACTTCATCATTAATCAATGCCTTGTGTTTCTGCTAGAAGACACACTATTATACTATCATTCTCCGACAGCGATTATTCTTGCAACCTTACACCGACAGCTACATTGTCCCGACATCACATTTTTGCTGTTGCAAACTCTACGCCTTCTCGCCCCTCCCCCCAAAAAAAACCCCACCACAACCCCCCCCCTTTTTTTTTTACACCTTTTACATATTCGCTTTTAGTATATTGGATCTTACATCCATGAAACGTTTTATTTGTGCTGTCCATTCCCTTGCTTGTTGTAAAGTTCAACAATCTATAAGTTCTAACAGTGTTTTGTTTTCATCAAACTCGACGATTTCGTCTGTAAGTGTCTATTATATTTTAAGTTCTAACAGTGTTTTGTTTTCATCAAACTCGACGATTTCGTCTGCAAGTGTCTATTATATTTTAAGTTCTAACAGTGTTTTGTTTTCATCAAACTCGACGATTTCGTCTGCAAGTGTCTATTATATTTTAAGTTCTAACAGTGTTTTGTTTTCATCAAACTCGACGATTTCGTCTGCAAGTGTCTATTATATTTTAAGTTCTAACAGTGTTTTGTTTTCATCAAACTCGACGATTTCGTCTGCAAGTGTCTATTATATTTTAAGTTCTAACAGTGTTTTGTTTTCATCAAACTCGACGATTTCGTCTGCAAGTGTCTATTATATTTTAAGTTCTAACAGTGTTTTGTTTTCATCAAACTCAACGATTTCGTCTGCAAGTGTCTATTATATTTTAAGTTCTAACAGTGTTTTGTTTTCATCAAACTCGACGATTTCGTCTGCAAGTGTCTATTATATTTTAAGTTCTAACAGTGTTTTGTTTTCATCAAACTCGACGATTTCGTCTGCAAGTGTCTATTATATTTTAAGTTCTAACAGTGTTGTTTACATCAAACTCAACAACTTCTGCTAGTGTCTATTATATTTTAAGTTATAACAGTGTTGTTTACATCAAACTCAACAACTTCTGCTAGCGTCTATTATATTTTAAGTTCTAACAGTGTTGTTTACATCAAACTCAACAACTTCTGCTAGTGTCTATTATATTTTAAGTTCTAACAGTGTTGTTTACATCAAACTCAACAACTTCTGCTAGCGTCTATTATATTTTAAGTTCTAACAGTGTTGTTTACATCAAACTCAACAACTTCTGCTAGTGTCTATTATATTTTAAGTTATAACAGTGTTATTTACATCAAACTCAACGACATCTTGTGTCTATTATATTTGTTTTTGGCTGTGAGAGAACGGTTTGCTGGGAAGTGAACAACAAAATGATAAAGAGCTGGAGAGATAGAAAGTTTTGGAGAGACATGATCAATTACGTCAGCAGGTACAATACTTTATGTTTGATTATGTTTAAAATATCTTACAATTGTAACAATATTCCATTGGAAGCGATGATAACACCTTCAAACTATTTGAAATAGTTTGCGCTGAATTTCGACTTTGGTGAAGACGAGTTGTTTCGTATGTCAGTGTCACTCCCTTGACCTTATCTACCATAAATAGAACGAGGTCTAGTCGAGATAGCCCGAAGATAGCATTCACAGACATAAGACAATATCGATTCTCTGCTGCAGGAACAAGTTCTTCTTCATTTGTTTGCCCTGGCTGAGGATGTAATAAACCGTTTAGTGAAGTTACCGGGGAACATTCTCATAGGAAACAAAGGAATTCGAGTCATGTATTTTCCTTGACGCAGATGAACACATTGGTAACAAATAATACGTGAATATTATTATAGTTATAGCTATTCGAAGGCCTCGGTATCACTGCAAACGAATGGAAATCTACAATTGCTCAACCGCCCAAGCCAGTGGAATCATCCGAATTAACATCTCATCGAATATCCAAACCGAGAAAGGCAGTTTCAGTCCTCATCGTAGCAGATACAGAACACGTCAAAAGACATCAGACGTTTCCGAACCGAATTGAACGCATGTGAACTGTCCTTCGTTATACAATATCATCATTCATCGTAAGCAATCTAAATATAGAAACACCATCTGGATGAAACACACAGTTCACGGTGTGCACAGAGCACTACTCAGTACCTCCGACAGCAAGCCGGATTTGGAATATGAGGAAACTGCAACAAGAAACATTTTTTCAGACGGTGACTCAACGGTTTCCTGTCGCCTATACGCCAAATTGACCGGAAGTCAAGTGAATAAAGTCGGAAAACATCACAAATAACCAACAACAGAAAAAAAAAACACACAAAGAACAATTTAAGGTCCGAAGCAGGATCGAACCTGCACTCTTTGACACAGCGCCTTGCCAGAAGAAACCAAACGCTAGAGCACACAGCCAACTCAGTAATCTAATAAAGCAGCTATCATTGACCATGTCATGCAGATGTTTGACTCGGAAGTTTCCCTCTATAATAATATTTATTTATTATTATTTGTCTCTAGTCTAAACCACCGGAAACTACTATTTTGCTGTTTCGTCCTATAACTGTTTGTCTGCAACGCAAGTATTCAGCCCTACCCTATCCGAGAGATGTTTGTCTTAATAGCAAAATACAGATACCCAATTTATCCCCGAACTGTGATCGCAACCCTATGCTATAGTCATGAGTACACCAATGTGAAAAACATCGCAATGATAGCTATTTGTTTAGGTAGCTGAGTTGGTCGTGTACTCTACCGTTTGGTTTCTCGTGGCAAGGCACTGTGCCAAGGAGTACGGGTTCGATTCTAATTCTGACCATATATTGTTTTTTTTTCTGTGTTGTTGATTATTTGTTTTTTTCGAGTGTTGTAAACATAGCTCCTTATCTGAAATAATTCGCTGAACACATTGGAACCTGACTCCAGGTTAAAGATTAAAGGGTGTCCAGACAGACAGAGAGAGAGAGAGAGAGAGAGAGAGAAGGGGGGGGGGGGGGGAGAGACAGAGCACTAGAGAACACACTTCACTCTTCAATAACATGACCAGTCTTAGATCCCTTTTCGAGATAAACGTTAAATTGTTTCGACCATCCCAGGGGATGAATGAACAATGTTTTATTTATATATTTTCCCACAACCACACAAACGTTTCGACCAACAGACCCTTATCAAAATGAAGACGAACGAAAGTAACAGACTAAATGCGTCGAATCAAAATAAAGTCATGAACGCAAAAAAATAGCTGTTGCGTTATGTTAAATCATGATTGCCTACGCGTTTTATGAAGATGTTTATTGCTTTATGTCAGTTCTGGAAAAGTCACAACCAACCGTAGTTTTACTAAGGCCACGGGCTCAAAGGGATCACCCAAAACATGTGATGTTTTAAGCTTTGAGACATAGCCAAGTATATAATTGTAGATGGTCGTGATTGCTAGCAGCGGCGGTTGTGGGTAAAATGACGTCAGTCGTCTAGAACTCGCAAAGCTGAAGACTTCACAAGCTCTGGGTGATTTCAGAAAAAAACCCTCTCAAAACGCAGGGCTTAGTAAAATTATAGTTGGCTTGGTGGTAAAGTATACGAGGGTTTTTATCTCGTTGGCTTGGTGGTAAAGTATACGAGGGTTTTTATCTCGTTGGCTTGGTGGTAAAGTATGCGAGGGTTTTTATCTCGTTGGCTTGGTGGTAAAGTATACGAGAGTATTTATCTCGTTGCATTGATGGTAAAGTATACGAGAGTATTTATCTCGTTGGCTTGGTGGTAAAGTATGCGAGAGTTTTTATCTCGTTGGCTTGGTGGTAAAGTATGCGAGAGTTTTTATCTCGTTGGCTTGATGGTAAAGTATACGAGAGTAATTATCTCGTTGTCTTGATGGTAAAGTATACGAGAGTATTTATCTCGTTGGCTTGGTGGTAAAGTATACAAGAGTATTTATCTCGTTGGCTTGGTGGTAAAGTATGCGAGAGTATTTATCTCGTTGGCTTGATGGTAAAGTATACGAGAGTATTTATCTCGTTGGCTTGGTGGTAAAGTATACGAGAGTATTTATCTCGTTGGCTTGGTGGTAAAGTATGCGACAGTATTTATCTCGTTGGCTTGGTGGTAAAGTATGCGAGAGTATTTATCTCGTTGGCTTGATGGTAAAGTAAACGAGAGTATTTATCTCGTTGGCTTGGTGGTAAAGTATACGAGCGTATTTATCTCGTTGGCTTGGTGGTAAAGTATGCGAGAGTTTTTATCTCGTTGGCTTGGTGGTAAAGTATGCGAGGGTTTTTATCTCGTTGGCTTGGTGGTAAAGTATACGAGAGTATTTATCTCGTTGGCTTGGTGGTAAAGTATGCGAGGGTTTTTATCTCGTTGGCTTGGTGGTAAAGCATACGAGAGTATTTATCTCGTTGGCTTGGTGGTAAAGTATACGAGCGTATTTATCTCGTTGGCTTGGTGGTAAAGTATAATAGCGTATTTATCTCGTTGGCTTGGTGGTAAAGTATGCGAGAGTTTTTATCTCGTTGGCTTGGTGGTAAAGTATACGATCGTATTTATCTCGTTGGCTTGGTGGTAAAGTATACGAGCGTATTTATCTCGTTGGCTAGGTGGTAAAGTATGCGAGAGTTTTTATCTCGTTGGCTTGGTGGTAAAGTATACTAGGGTTTTTATCTATAGTTTGCCTGGTCGTAGAGTATACGAGAGTTTTAATCGCGCTGGCTTGGTGGTAAAATGAGTCGTCATGGTTCATATAAAACCTGGGTACGTGAAGAGAAAGAGCATTTGCTTTGAAAAGATGTATCAATTATAACTACTGGTCACGAAGTCGTTTTCATTTAATATTTTTAGATAGCAATTGTGGTATAATTTAACCTACCTTCGTCTGAGGTTAAACAGATCGTGCCTCGACAACGAGTAGGTAAAACCATAAAACCCTCAAGAAAGCAAATTTGCGGTTACAAGGCAAACAAGTAAGAAAGAGCATTCTCTCCAAATACTTCCATCTATTTTCTGTGTAAAAAAAACAGTAAAGAGCCCCCGTCACGCCAAGTGGCGTATAGGGAATATGGTGTTAGTGACCATACATTTTACGGACCTTCAGTACATGATTTTTGGGGTAATGTGGTCCGTATTACGCCCGTGCTGCTTTACTTTCCCTGAAAAAATCCGGTACCCATTTAAGGCTGGGTGAACCCGGAAGTCGTCGGTTGGGATCGAACCCTACCTCTTGCTTTGTAGTCCAGTTCCCTAACCAGTGAGCTATCGCGGCTCCCCTATTTTCTGTGTATTGTGTATTTAATACTGAACATCTTTACTATATTTTATATTACGAAACATCCCTTACGTTACTTCAGTAATGGTTAATTTACGAGTTTAGAGTCTCAAATTATTTCTGATACACAAGTGATCTCCCCTTTCACTGATCGAACATATCTGAATTATCAAGTGTTTCTAGTATTTTGTGCACTTAATTATATTGCTTTTTAAATAAGTTTTAGGGATAGGGTTAGTTTGTAGGGCAGGCTATTCTAAACACTAAACCTAACCCAGGGAGCTTCTATTGATTGATTGGAGATCTACGGAATAAAGTACATGGGGACGTTACTATGAGCAGAAATAATTTGGAACGCTAAACTCGTAAATTACACAGTAATATCCTTCTTTGCACTTTATGTTCACAGTCGAACTATACTTTTGCCTCACAAAGATTTATACAGAACAAGTAAACTTTCTATCATTCAAAATGGCCCGCAGGTTTTTCTCGGATCGTGTGTGTTGATCGCAAGCAACGTCCCATTCTAGTCTGTGTTCATTCACAATCACGACAGTCTCTGTGATGCTAGTTTTTATTTTGTCACTATTGACAGTATCGAATTTGTGATGGAAATCTACTTAGAAACCTTGAGAATGTCTTCTCTTTAACTCCTCTTTGATTTAAATGTCCTCTGTTCTATGTTGCTGCCAGTCTGGTTCATTTCATTTTTTTAAAAATCATGTATAATTTGATCGCCTCTCATTCAAGGCACATAAACATAATAACTAAGAAATATAAAGAAATAACAATCTCTTTAAATGTATACATTTCTAAAGAATGTTAGAGTATTTTATAAAAACAGACAAAGCTAATAGGGAAAGAAAGAAACAAACACAACTATAAAGTGGAGAAACTGAAGCGCCAAGAATTATGCTGTGGCGTGAAAGAAAGAAATTTATAGGAAATAGTCGATTAAGTGATTGGTTACTCTATAGAACGGATCCCCGTTGTTTTCAGAATAAGCCCACAAATGTTCCAGAAACGACAGCAATATCGTATGGTAAAGGTAGTTCAATAGGGAAAAAAATACTGGGCTATGTATTTATATTTAAAATGATTTCCACAAGTTCTCAATCAGTGTTTGTCATTATTTAATGTTCATGGAAGGAGAAAGAAGTATACCTGTCTTTGTTACAGGCATGTTTATTGTATGTTTATTCCACTTGATAACACTTGTTGAGTAGTTATTGTTTAATGATTTTGCTTTCTGTAATCTATAAGGGGAGCTGCGATAGCTTAGTGGTTAGTGAGCTAGAACAACGGTTCGATTCTGATCGACGGCTTCCGGGTTCACCCAGCCTTAAATGGGTGCCGGATTATTTTTCTGGGAAAGTAAAGCGGCACGGGCGTAATGCAGACCACATTACCCAAATAAATCATGTACCGAAGGTCTATGCAAATTATGGTCATTAACACTATGTTTCCTATACGCCACTTGACGTGACAGGGCACTTTACTTACTCTACATATGCTTGTTTATTATTTTGAAAACATTCCAGCAGATCTGACTAACGGTTTCAGAATTCAGCATAAAAATAAGAACTCCTAACGTGATCAGCAATCATGATAATAATCTACACAATAGATATTTAGATACAATGTAGAGATTCAAACCGTTATAAAATATCACGCGCGGCCGCGTGTAGACTTGAATAAAGCATTTAAAATAATCATACATTGGTATTAAACAGTTCAACTTATAGAGAGACAGACAAAGTATGATGTTTTGACGAAGGCCTTCGGCAGACACCAGAAAACGAACAACAAAAAACACGAAAACTTTGCTTCGTTACAACACAACAATGTTGATCGATAAAAAGATCTCTCTCTCTCTCTCGCTCTCTCTCTCTCTCTCTCTCTCTCTCTCTCTCTCTCTCTCTCTCTCTCTCTGCGATCAAGACTCAATCAGAGTAGGATTCCAGACTCTCTCGTGAAATCAGCTGTCTGTTTAATTGAATCGATTGCCCCATATAGTTTCTCTTCCAGGGAGGTGGGTGTGGACCACATTGCTCTTCTCAGGTCTGTGTACTGGGGGCAATCCTGTAGAACATGTTTTATAGTCATATTGTCCAGTGTACAGTGGCATAGGCTGGTTGTACCTATTTTGAATTTGGTGAACATGTGATTTCCCATTCTATTGTGGCCAGTGCGTAGGCGAAGTATGATGACTTGATCCCTCCTTGATCGTTGGTGGTATCCGTCACTCTAGTTATGCTTTGGGTGTTCTCGTTTCCATTTTTCATGGAACTGACCTTTGAGGATGGATTTGGCTTCATCATAACTGAGCGGATGGTTCTCTTGTGGTAATCTCCCTCCCTCTTAAAGCTAATTTGTCTGCGCGTTCGTTCCCGTGTATATTACAGTGTGATGGTATCCACTGAATGACTACTCTCTGGAAGTTATTGCATAGTTGGTCCAGGGTTGTTCTCAAGTCATTTAGTTCATTGTTCTTGGGGCTTTTTAGAGCTGATAGTACTGACAGAGCATCAGTCAGAATCACCAATTTATTGTGCACGTTTTGTGTGTGTTGAGTAGCCAGTGTTGCAGCATCTCTGATGGCCTCAGTTTCTGCTTTAAAGTTGTTTGAGAATTTTCCAGTAGCTATTGACTTGGTGATCTCGTCCTGATTATTCAGCGTCAAGAACACACCTCCCCTCCATTTCTGGTGGCATTTGTAAAAGAGACATTTGTGTATATGTGAGACCAAGAGTCCTGTAGGTAGGTATCGTGTATGTGTTTTTCTGCTACGTGTTTTCTTTCTGTGTCTGATTGGGTGCCTTTTTCATGATTCCTGTTATATTTTCCTTAAGTTCTAGTATTTTATGTTTTCCATGCGGAGACATATCAGATAGGCCCAAGGGTTTCGATAATGTTTGGGAAAGTACTGGATCCCCAGTAGTTAGTTCATTGACGATTGCATCGAAGCTGCTCCTCTTTCATTATCATCATCAAGTACCAGGCCTAGTGGCGTAGGTGATCATGTCTCTCCACAACATTCGATCTCGGCAGCTATTTATCATTTCTGTTGTTGACCTTCTGCCAAGCCATTCTCTTAAGCTGTCTGTTATTTTTTCTCTTTGCTTCCCTCTATCTCTTCGTCCTTCAATTTTTTCCAGTTGTTACAATATATTCAAGTTGTTCTCTTCTCATTACATGGCCAAAAAATGATGATTGTCTCTTCCTAACATTGGAAATTAGCTCTCTTTTTGCTTTGACATTTCTCAGAACCTCTTCATTACTCTTCTTAGCTGTCCATGGTATTCTCAACATTCTTCTGTAAAACCACATTTCTACAGACTCCAGTGATTTTCTTGTCTGTTGTCCTATTGTCCATGATTCGCATCCGTATGTTAAGACTGGCTCTACGTAACATTTAAGAACTCTTTTTCTTGTTTCTATTGTCAAAAATGGATTGCATAGTATTTTCCTCATTTTTTGGAAAGCTGCTTTTGCCTGAGCCATTCTACATCTCACCTCTTTTGTACATCTTCCGTCTGAGGTTAACAAAGTTCCCAAATATTTAAATTCATTTACCTATTTTAATAGTGTTCCACTTGTCTTTATTTTACACTGAAGTGATGTCTTTTTCTTTGTTGTTACCATTACCTCTGTCTTTTTGCTATTAAGGCTGAGTCCTTTATTTTTGCTCCTCTTTAGTCGCACAATTCCGAAACCATTTATTATTTGGTGCATGGGGTGGCTAAGGAGCTTTCTATATTTCTCCGCTTGTTGTAATACATTATAGCTTGTTTCATAACTCGTGCCCAACTTTTAAAATCGATAGCTTTTTAACCGCTTGTTGTAAGTTATTCAAAATTTGCATGTAAAGTTATAATGATTAGAACCCAACAGGGAATTAATTTCATTAAAAAAAACAACATTTGGTTATTATTGTTGCTTATTTGATTTATATAAATTTATAACGACCCATTGATGTAGTCAAAACTTAATGTTTACATTATTTTAATTTAAAAATAGCGATTAAAAATCCATACACGGTACAATTGACGTGTTTGCACGCTTTCGCCGTGGTTTTTTTGACACAATTAGACACTTGAGAAATTGTGTGTTCCATTTCCGTTCATTCATAGGTGTAGACGTGGAACGATAACATTTATCATGAGTCTTAAAATGAAATTCTGCAGTTTACAAAACATCGCAATAAAAATGTATGACTATTTTTGCAAAGAGGCTAAACGAGGAAGATTATTTCATTCTTTAGAAAACCCTGAGAATAGGACAAGACACATTTTGGATTTATCTAAACGGTCATTTAATCGCTGGATTCAAGCACGTGACCGTCAATGTTCAAAATATACAAAATCACAAGGAAGAGCAAAAATGTTGGATAATTTCGACAGTGAACTTATTAGAAGTGAAATTCGCAAAATGTTGGGTATGAATGAAACTGTTACAATAAGAAAATTAAAAATTTCGCTGAAAAAGAACAACAGTATTGAAATATCAAAGTCTACATTATGGAGGAATGTGAGAGCTGCAGGCTTTACATTCAGAAAGTATTCCAATGGACGAAACATCTTCTGTGAGAAGCCACATATAGTAGTCATGAGAAGTAAGTACTTACGTGAAGTAAAAGAGGTGCGCAAACAAGGTTATGATATTGTGTACTTGGATGAAACATGGACCAATGCTCACCACACTAACCAAAGGGAATGGCAGTCATCAGATGGAAAAATTAAGAGATTAATACCTAGCAGCAAAGGACAGCGCTTGATAATTGCTCATGCAGGTAGTCGACAACATGGACTAATACAGAATGCAGAGCTCATTTTTCTTTCAAAATCCATAGACAATCGGGATTATCACTCTGAGATGAATGGTCACATATTTAGACATTGGATTGAAAATTCTGCTCTCCCATCACTAGATCGACCATCTTGCCTAATAATGGACAATGCAGCGTACCACAACATTGTTGCACTTGAAGATAAAGTCCCGACGTCATCCAGTACAAAAGATGCTATTAAGATATGGCTCACAAAGGAGCACATACAATTTAACAACATGTACTTAAAACCTGAATTACTATCTCTAGTAAAGCAAAAACAAAGGACAAAGATTTTTCAAATAGATAAGATTATCCAAGAGCACGGTCATATAAATTTGAGGCTGCCACTTTACAATGCTCATTTAAATCCAATAGAACTAATCTGGGCAAAATTAAAAGGACAAGTGGCAGATGAAAATACAACATTCAAAATATGCGATGTAAAGACTCTTGCTAATCTCGCTTTATTAAATATAGACAAAGATTATTGGGCTAAATGTGAAGACCACGTCTTAAAACAGGAAGAGGAATATTGGAAAAATGATGGTTTGTGGAATGTTCAACCCCAAACAGTTATTAATCTTTTAGACTCGTCTGATTCAGAATGAAAGTATATAGCCCCCACAATGTTGGCCCCTATATTACCTTAAATTAGTTCAACAAACGGTCCTTATCAGGACCACACAACTATGAAAATTGGACATACAGGTATACCTTGATATTATCGTCCTTCCTCGAACTGAGAAGACAATAATTCTCCTGGTGTTTTGTCTTATTAGGTTATTTCCCCATTACGGCCACGCCTTTACCTAGTGAAAATTAATCATAGACCAGCAACTACGGTAATTTCTATTATTTAGGCGTTCACAATTTACAATTTTGACAAACATCAAAGAAATTCGCCGCTTTAAGAAAACTGCAGCTGCAAGATATTTGTTAAATATACATTTAAAGGGTCTTTTGCATTCTAATAACATTTGGAAAATTTCAACAGTTTTTAACAAACGGTTAGTGAGTAATAGCGTTTTGAAGTTGGGCACATGATTTGAAACGAGCTATAGTGACCCGTCTGTCATCTAAGGGTTGTAAACCTGTTACTGTTTCTAGAGTCTTGATAGGTGTAGATTTCATAGCACCAGTGATGATACGGGCAGCTTGGTTCTGTTAATTTTGCTACGGTGTGATTTGGAGCCATAGCCCAGGCTGTGACTCCATACTCTAGGACTGGTCTGACTCTTCCTACGTATAGTCTTTTCAAGATATTGCTGTCTGCTCCCCAGTCCGTTCCTGTCAGTTTCTGCATAATATTAGTTCCTTTTCTGGTTTTTCTGGTTTATCTGATTTTTCCAAGTCATTCTGCGATTCATGGTGACGCCAAGATATGTTGGGTTTTGTCAATAGGGAGTGTATGTTCAAGTTTGCAGAGAGTGTGTTTCTTGATAGGCTGAAAATTGTATATGTAGTTTTTTTTTCGTTGATTGGTAAGAACCAGGTGTTCGTCCATTTTTCATGTTCACCTAGGGCATCTTGCATCCTGGGTCCCGCCACCGACATACTTTCCTCGCGAGCCCATAACGCCAGATCATCTGCGTATATTCTTCTACCATTTAGCTCCCAGTGGAGCATAGGTCTTCAACAAACACTTTCCAAGTCGTTCTGTTTTTTGCAATTCTTTTAAGGGATCATTCCATGTCTTCCCCATCATCTTCATCTCTGCTTCAATCTGTCTTCTCCAAGAATTCCTTGGTCTTCCTCTTTGTCTTTCCCCTGGGGATTCCAAAAAAGGGCCTGTTGTGTAATACTCTCAGTTGGTTTCCGTAGTGTGTGTCCTATCCATCGCCATCGTCTTCGCTGTATTTCTTTATCCACTGGTATTTGACCGGTACATTTCCATAATTCCACGTTAGTGACTTTGTCCTGCCATTTCCATCCCTTTATTCTGCGCAAGCATCCATTAATGAAAGTCTGTACCTTCGTGATTGTCAATTTTGTTATTCTCCATGTTTCACAGCCATATAATAGAACCGACTTAACATTGGAGTTGAAAATTTGTATTTTTGTATTTAGCCTAATTTCTTTGGATTTCCATATGTTTCCCAGTGCAATGAAAGCTCCTCTTGCTTTTGATATCCTTATTTTGGTATCGTTTTCTGTTCCTCTCTCTTTATCTATATTACTGCCCAGATATATATAAGATTGTACGTCTAGTAGAGGTATTTCTCCTAGTTTTATTTGGTTATTGCCAACTGCATTAATTCTCATAATGTTGGTCTTATCTCTATTAATCTTTAGTCCCAGCTGTTGTGATCTCTCATCTAATATACTCATTTTATCTTGCATCTGTTGGTGGCTGTGTGATAGGAGAGCTATGTCATCAGCAAAGTCTAAATCATCAAGTTGTTTGGTCAGTGACCACTGGATCCCATTTCTGTTGTTTTGAGTTATTTTCATAATCCAATCTATGGCCAGTAGAAAGAGAAATGGAGACAGAAGGCATCCTTGCCTTACTCCTGTTCTTATTTCAAATGCTTCTGTAAGCTGTCCTTCATGCACCACACTACATTTTGTTCCTTCATACATTGTTTTTATCAGGTTAATAAACTTTATGGGGATTCCATAATGACTCAGCAACTTCCAAAGCATTCTTCTGTCTAAACTATCAAATGCCTTTTCGTAATCTATGAATCCAATATAAAGTGGGGATTTTAGTTCTAAACTTTGTTCAACTATTATACGTAAAGTAGTTATTTGATCAGCACATGATCTGTTCTTCCTAAAACCTGCTTGTTCATCTCTCAAGTGTTTCTCTATAGCCTCTTTTAGTCTCTCCAGAATGATTCTGCCTAATATTTTTCCTTGCACTGATAGTAGCATAATTCCCCTATAATTAGTGCACTCCTGTAAACTTCCTTTCTTTGGTAGTTTGATCATATAACCTTCTCTCCAGTCTTTAGGTATTTCTTCCCTCTCCCAAATTTTATCCAATAGATCATGTAACATCTTGGTAGAGGTGTTAATATCTGCTATGATGGCTTCCGAAGGAATTTCATCTGGTCCTGTGGCTTTACCATCTTTTAATAGTTTGATGGCTTTCATTATTTCTTCTTTGCTTGGTTTTGCGCATTTAACGTGTAATTCCTCTTCTGCTGGTAGTATATCTGGAGGATTATTTGAGCCGGGTCTGTTCAAAAGTTCTTCAAAGTGCTCTTTCCATCTCTCCATTTGTTCCCTTATATTACTAAGCAGATTTCCTTTCTTATCTTTGATAAAGGCGTTGATCTGTTTGTATTTTCCACCTAATTTCTTTGTGCTGTTGTACAGTTCTTTCATATTCCCTTTATTTGCTGCTTCTTCTGCCTCTTTAGCTAATTCATCTATATATTTTCTCTTATCCCTTTTAATGCATCTTCTCACTTCTTTGTTCACCTCTGTGTAAGCTTCCTGTGTCTTGGCTTTATTACTTCTTGTTTTGCTTTTATTTATGTCTGCTTTCTTGTTCTTTCTTTCTTTAATTTTATCCAGGGTCTCTGCTGTCATCCATGCCTTATTCTGGCGTTCTCTTTTCCCCAGTGTTTCTTCGCATGTCTCTTTCCATATATTTTTTACCTGTTTCCAATGATCTTCTATATTTATTGTATTTTCTAGTTGTTGGAGGACTTGGTATTTGTTTGATATTGTGACTGCGAATTTATCTTTAATTCCTTGTTCTTTAAGAAACCCTACATTGAAATACTTTCTGCCCTTATTCGTTGTAGTATACCTTTTTAATTTAATTTTAAGTTTGGCTAACAGAAGATGATGATCAGAAGCTATATCTGCCCCTCTATATACTTTTACATCCTGTAAGGATGACTTAAACTTATTATTAATACATATGTGATCAATTTGATTTTCCGTTCTATGATCTGGTGACACCCATGTAGCTTTGTGTATTCTTTTATGTTGGAATATTGTTCCTCCTAGGCTCATTTGATTAAGGGCGCAGAAATTCACAAATATCTCTCCATTCTCGTTTATATCTCCAAGTCCATGTTTTCCCATAATCTCTTCGAAGCCTCTGTTGTCTGATCCTACCTTAGCATTTAGGTCTCCCATCAAGATTATAATATCCTTGGCTCGTCTTGCATCCATCTGGCATTGTAGCTGTTTATAAAAATCATCTTTAACTGAGTCATCTTTATCGTTGGTTGGTGCATAGCATTGTATAATGTGTAATTTTATTTTGTTTTTGGTTGTTCTAAATGTTGCTCTCACCAGTCTTGGTCCCACTGCCTCCCATTCTATTAGTGTCTTCTGTGCATTCTTTGATAGCATTATAGCTACCCCTTCGCTATGTTGTGCTCCTGGTTCCTGGTGTCCTGATGATAAAATCATCTCCCCTGTATTCAGTTTTATTCTCTCCGCTCCCAGCCATCTTGTTTCACACATTCCCAGAATATCTATCTTGTAGTTGGTCATTTCTGCTGCCACTTGTGCCGCTTTTCCCTGTTCGTTAAGGGTACGAACATTCCAGGTGCCAATTCTGGATGATTTCCTGGTAGACAAAGGGTGAGTCGGCAACCCGGACTCCTTATGGCTTTCTCCGGATTGCGTCATATGTCTCTTAGACAGAGATCCCTTCTCTTTCCTGGTTGAGGGATTTACTTTATCTTTCTTTGACTTGTTCATGTTTGTGAAGTTTATCTGCGTATATTGCTGAGTGTATTCTGGGTGGAATGTCCATTATGATGTTATTTATGAAAATTAAAAAAAAAAGATAAAAATATAATTAGATAAAAAGAAATTTAGATAAGAAGTTATTTAGATAAAAATATATTTAGATAACAAGATATTGTCAGAGTGAAAGAAATGGTCTTGCCATGAGCCCATAAGAGTAGCTTATGTAATTTAAAGTGCAATCAATATGCATTGTAATAAGCAGTTCAATTAGTAATGTTATAAACAGTGCAATATTATTTGCAGTACAGTGAGTAATGTTATAATCAGCGCAGTGAACAATATTGTTAAACAGTGCAACGATTACTGTTATAAACAGTATAATGACCAATGCTGTAGTCAATTAATAGTTGAATTTTAATAAACAGTGCAATAGTTTATGTAATAGAAAGTGCTATGGGAAATGTTACAAACATTACAATAGGCAATATAATAGGTAGTACAATGTGCAATGTTATAGTCAGTCCAATGTACAATGTTATAGTCAGTCTAATGGGTAATGTTATGGACAGTGCAATGAGTGGTGTAATGGATAAACAGTGCAATGTTTGTTTGGGAGTTACACCAGCGCAGTGGTTAGTGAACCGATCTCAGTCGGCAACTTCTAGTTTCACCCAGCTTCAAATAAGTCACCATTAGGGGGTATGCCCCTTGTAGAATGTTGCATGCACTACAGCCCGTATGAAAGAATCTCTGTCTCTAGTCAGATATCTCAATGGACGTTGCATGCATTCCAGCCCGTCTGAAAGAATCTCTGTCTCTAGCCTGATCTCCCAAAGAATGTTCCATGCACTCCAGCTCGTCTGAACGAATCTCTGTCTCTAGCCTGATCTGCCACAGAATGTTCCATGCACTCCAGCCTGTCTGAACGAATCTCTGTCTCTAGTCAGATCTCCCACAGGACGTTGCATGCATCCCAGCCCGTCTGAAAGAATCTCTGTCTCTAGCCTGAACTCCCACAGAATGTTCCATGCACTCCAGCTCGTCTGAACGAATCTCTGTCTCTAGCCTGAACTCCCACAGAATGTTCCATGCACTCCAGCCCGTCTGAACGAATCTCTGTCTCTAGTCAGATCTCCCGCAGGACGTTGCATGCATCCCAGCCCGTCTGCAAGAATCTCTGTCTCTAGTCTGATCTCCCAAAGAATGTTCCATGCACTCCAGCCCGTCTGAACGAATCTCTGTCTCTAGTCAGATCTCCCACAGGACGTTGCATGCATTCCAGCCCGTCTGAACGAATCTCTGTCTCTAGTCAGATCTCC
Organism: Megaustenia siamemsis; assembly: GCA_032433765.1. Lineage (NCBI taxonomy): Eukaryota > Metazoa > Mollusca > Gastropoda > Stylommatophora > Ariophantidae > Megaustenia > Megaustenia siamemsis. The sequence continues at coordinate 36,514,599 of JAVIAB010000124.1, forward strand.
CACAAAATGTTCCATGCACTCCAGCCCGTCTGCAAGAATCTCTGTCTCTAGCCTGATCTCCCACAGAATGTTGCATGTACCACAGCTCGTCTGATAGAATCTCTGTCTCTAGTCAGATCTCCCACAGAACGGTGCATTCACCATAACCGCTTGAAAGAATGTGTCTCTAGCCAGATCTTCTACTGTTACAGTTGTCATTGTCTCCTTGATGTCTTGAAATCACCTTCTTCTTGGTGTGATTCTGATACGTCGCCCAGGAAACATGCCCTCCATTATTGTTCTTTCCAGTTCACATTGTTTTTTTAACGTGGACATAATATTGTAAAACAGGCAAATGAATTTAAATATTTGGGAACTTTGTTAATCTCAGATGGAAGATGTACAAAAGAGGTGAGATGTAGAATGGCTCAGGCAAAAGCAGCTTTCCAAAAAATGAGGAAGATACTATGCAATCCATTTTTGACAATAGAAACAAGAAAAAGAGTTCTTAAATGTTACGTAGAGCCAGTCTTAACATATTGATGCGAATCATGGACAATGGGACAACAGACAAGAAAATCACTGGAGTCTGTAGAAATGTGGTTTTACAGAAGAATGTTGAGAGTACCATGGACAGCTAAGAAGAGTAATGTTCTGAGAGAGGTCAAAGCAAAAGGAGAGCTAATTTCCAATATTAGGAAGAAACAATCATAATTTTTTGGCCACGTAATGAGAAGAGAACAACTGGGGAATATTGTAACAACTGGAAAAATTGAGGGACGAAAAATATAGAGGGAAGCAAAGAGAAAAAATAACAGACAGCTTAAGAGAATGGCTTGGCAGAAGGTCAACAACAGAAATGATAAATAGCTGCCAAGATCGAAGGTGGTGAGAGACATGATCACCTACGCCAGTAGGCCCGGTACTTGATGATGACGATGATAATATTTTAATTTACCTCTGTAGAATGGTGTTTATAAGCCATTTCTTTTTATTAATGTTTATATCCTTTTATATACCTTAATTGTTTTTTTTTCTGTAAGTATTTTTCTGTAGCATTTTGTTTCGAATGAATCGACTGTCTTCCTTGCAGTTTGCGAGATTGTACATGATCCACAACCATAGGATGCTATCTGGAAGATACATGTCCTCAATAATGTTACTGCCTTGTTGGTATTGTACCACATGTTATTCATGGCGTTTAATGTTTGTGTTGTTATTGCTAAACTGTTTTTTTTAAATCTCTTTCTAGCAGTCTCCATTGTTAGTTTCTACATATCTCCGATATTCATAGTTTGTTACAATTTAACGTTCTTCGCTGTTCATGATGATTCCGGGTTAGCCGTTCTCAAATAATTACAGAAGATTTTTTTTTCGATGAAGGAAGACGTTACATCGTTGTGGTGGCAACTTTACTCAAACTTGTGCCGATGACAAAAATGTAAATACACTATCATCATTGAGCTGGACTACAAAGGACAAAGATGTCGGGTTCATCCAAACCGACGGCTTCCGGTTCACCCAGCCTTAAATGGGTACTGGATTATTTTTTCTGGGAAAGTAAAGCGGCACGGGCGTAATACTGACCACATTACCCCAAAAATCATGTGCCGAAGGTTTATAAAATTTATGGTCCCTAACACCATATTCCCTATACGCCACTTGGCGTGACGGGGCTCTTTACCCTTTTTTTTATCTTTAACTATCATCATATTCCATATACGCCACTTGGCGTGACGGGAGCTCTTTACCCTTTTTTTATCTTTAACTATCATCATATTCCATATACGCCACTTGGCGTGACGGGAGCTCTTTACCCTTTTTTTTTATCTTTAACTATCATCATATTCCATATACGCCACTTGGCGTGACGGGAGCTCTTTACCCTTTTTTTTATCTTTAACTATCATCATATTCCATATACGCCACTTGGCGTGACGGGAGCTCTTTACCCTTTTTTTTTATCTTTAACTATCATCATATTCCATATACGCCATACTTGAGTTATCTTCCTATTCTTTGTTTTATCGTACTGTCTGTGCTTGTTAGCGGTGCAGAGAGGAGGGGTGAGCAATATTTCGAAGTCGTTAGTTAGTCATCTGTTAATCGTTAGTTAGTCGTTAGCTAGTCGTAAGTTTGTCATTAATCGTTAGTTAGTCGTTAGTTAGTCGCTAGTTAGCCATTAGTTAGTCGTTTGTTAACCGTAAATTAGTCATTAGTTAGTCGTTAGTTAGTCGTCAGTTTGCCATTAGTCGTTAGTTAGTCATAAATCGTTAGTTAGTCGTTAGTTAGCCATTAGTTAGTCGATAGTTAATCGTTAGCTAGTCATTAGTTAGTCGTTAGTTAGTCGTCAGTTTGCCATTAGTCGTTAGTTAGTCATTAATCGTTAGTTAGCCATTAGTTAGTCGATAGGTAATCGTTAGTTAGTCGTTAGGCGTGGTATTAGCACATAGAAAAACTATATCCGCTCAGACCTCGTACTTAGTAATCCCGCAGCATGAAACAATAAACTGGTTCGCAAGTCATCCCCTCCACTCACCTGAATTTTGACAACATCACTCTTGTCTAGCATGAAGATCCGGCAAGCGCCAGGGCTGCAGATTCACAAACATCGACATCCATTTTGTGGAACATTTTGTTTTCGTCTGATTTCTAAACCGCTTGATTCGTTGTTTGTTCAAAATGGTCAAGAGCTGACTGATGTTATGCTCGTCATTTTCTTCAAGGTTTCATTTCGTTTTTTTTTCTAGTTTTGTTGACAGCTTTCTTAATGACTTTCATTTCACGTGTTTATATTTTACGCGTGTGTATTGCAAGTACTGTCAATGTCGGCCATTGGTAGCACAATGTGGGTAGCACAAGATCACGAGGTTACTTCATATTTAATCTTCTTCTTCTTAACTTCCTCAATTGCCTTTCAGCGTCGAGGGGAGATATAATTTGATGTATTTTGCTTTTCAATTGGCCTCTGCTGCTATGTTTCCAGTGTTTCTAACATTCAATCAATCCAACTCTTTCGGACCTCCTCCCCCCCCCACCCCCCCCCCCCCCAAATTTTTGAGTTTTGTGTTCTCGCAAGATTTACTAAAGGTGCGTTGTGTTGTACTTTGCTATTTCTGTCTTACCACGTGGTCAAACCATTTTGTCTGTTGTTTCTTTAAGTATTTTCTGGCGGGAATTATTCCTAATTTAATTGTTTTCTCAGTTATTCAATTCTGATCTTGTCTCTCAGGCTATTTCCTGTCATTGGTCTAATACATTTCATCTCTGTAGTGCTTATTGTTCTAGAGTCTAGGGTCAAAGCCAGACATTGGTAGCATATTTAATGACTGTAATAATCAATTCAATGGACAAAATAATTATGAATGCAATAGATTGAGATTAAGAATGTAATGGGCAATGTAATCCTCAGTATAATCAATGATGTAATAATTTATGTAATTAAATAATTTATGTAATGAAAATGCAATAACCAATGTAATAAACAATGTAATAATCAATGTAATGTAAATGCAATAACCAATGCAATAAACAATGTAATAAACAATGTAATGTAAATGCAATAACCAATGTAATAAACAATGTAATAATCAATGTAATGTAAATGCAATAACCAATGTAATAAACAATGTAATAATCAATCTAATGTAAATGTAATAATCGATGTAATGAGCAATGCAATACACAGTGTTATGACAAAATCAATTTGTTCTGGATTAATTTTTCCCCTTCCCACATGCAATATCTCATCCTCTCATTGATCTGAGCCCCTTCAAACGAACACTATCGACGATACCACGACTGTCCTAATACCTCGACTTCCGTTTCTCTCTATCTTCCAATATATCGCATGATTATATTTCTTAGTTCCATTTCATTGAATAGTATTGCCTTCTTTCTCTGAACCTAAATTTGTCCTGAAAATCGTTCTCCTGCAATATTTTCTCACTTTATTTATTACGCGATTTCTGTAGCATTTCTTTTCTTCCCTCACATTTCTGTTACACCAAGCGATTTTACCGATTGCCTGTTCACTGTTCGCATCCATTAAAAAGTGTTATTTCTGGTAACCGTGTTTGAACTAAATAGTCCAAATATTGCTCGGTCTAAGATGACTGTAGTTTTCAAAAACAAGACTAAATAGCTGACTAAATAATGTGAGCAATTGTGAATTATTCCCGTTTTTATGTCTGGTCTTGTTGGCAGTTGCGATACTGCATGTAGAACAGACTAGAAACGTGTGGCTGCAAGATGGCTTAACACTTGTGATCAATGTAAGGTTTGCAAGTTGTATTGTTGTATTTTTAGCTTTCATCTAATTATATATATATATATATATATATATATATATATATATATATATATATATATATATTTCATGATCATCATGTTCCATGTCTTTTGCTGAACGTTGCATTCACCACAGAACATCTGAAATAATCTGTCTCTAGACAAAATTCCAACTTCTTCTGTTTTGATGTGTAAAGTTTCCTTAATGTCTTGAAACCACCTTCTTCTTGGTCTACCTCTGTTGTGTCGCTCAGGAACCATACTTTTCATTATTGTTCTTCCCATCCTGATTTGTTTTTTTGACGTGGCCATAATATTTTAATTTAATCTTTGGAATAGACTGATCAACATTTTCAGTGCCTATGTACTAACAATGGCAGCAACCACAGGAGATGAAGATATATTTTTAGATGCTCCAAGTTACGTTGAATTCAATCCCCAAAGTAGATCAACTTTACGTGCTGGTGATCTAAATACACGCATTGGATCTGACCATCATGGTTTTGGCAAAATGAACGATAATGGTCAGAGAGACCATCATGGTTTTGGTAAAATGAACGATAATAGTCAGAGAGACCATCATGGTTTTGGCAAAATGAACGATAATGGTCAGAGAGACCATCATGGAATTGGCAAAACGAACGATAATGGTCAGAGAGACCATCATGGTATTGGCAAAATGAACGATAATGGTCAGAGACTTCTAAAATTTTGTTCCCTTAATAACCAGTGTGCTGCCAACACTTTCTTCAGCATCAAGAATCGACAAAAAGCAACATTGTGCCACCCAAGGTCCGGGCATTGCACCAGCTTGGACTCTGTCTTAGTTCGATGACAACACTTAAATAGAGCATACCATAGCGCAGACTGTGACACAGACCATGCACTTGTCATTAGCAAAGTGAAGGCAGCCATTGCCAATATACAAATCTAGAGAACCATCCAGGCAGAAGATTAATATCGCTGCAACAAAATTACCTGACAACCAAGTCCTGTTCATGAATGCCTTCCAGAAATGCATGGAGAAAGCAGGAGACCTAGACAATGTAGATGATTCATGAAATCGACTAAATTCGCACATCCTTGACTGCGCAATCTCTTCCTTTGGTAAAGATAAATACTCCCAAGGATTCGGTTCAAGAAAACTCGATAAAGTTCTTGCTACTTGTAGAAAAGAACGAGGCATTCCTAGCCTTAAAGAACTACCCATGCCAGAACACAAAAGACAAATTCAAACAAGCAAGAGCAGAAGTACAAAGGGAATCAAGGAGATGTACGAGTGAGTACTGGTCAAATCTGTGCTCTACGATCCAGAAAGCTGCCGAGCTGGCGATTCATAAAATATGTACAACATTCGGATGGCTCTAGGCCCAAGCAACTAAAAAAAAAACATTGCTCCTTTAGACGACGCGAACAGAGAGCCTATCAGTGACAAAACTAAACAGCTGGAAAGATGGGTCAAACATTACTCAAGTCTATATTCTGTAAACAGACGAGCAAGTCCACTCATAGACCAGCAAGTCCACTCATAGACCAGCTAGTCCACTCATAGACCAGCTAGTCCACTCATAGACCAGCTAGTCCACTCATAGACCAGCAAGTCCACTCATAGACCAGCAAGTCCACTCATAGACCAGCAAGTCCACTCATAGACCAGCAAGTCCACTCATAGACCAGCAAGTCCACTCATAGACCAGCAAGTCCACTCATAGACCAGCAAGTGCACTCATAGACCAGCTAGTCCACTCATAGATCAGCAAGTCCACTCATAGACCAGCTTGTCTCAAAATACTCAGAGCTGGCTGAACAGGACAATGAACCTACTGAGAAGGAACTTCATAATTTCATCCGCGACCTCCCAAGTGGAAAAGCTTCTTGTAACAACAACATCCCAGTCGAAATACTCAAGGAAAACCTTGAAACATTCCTGCCCCAACTCTACAAACTCCATGCCCAATGCTGGAGAAGTTGTGATATACCCCAAGACATGAAAGATGCCAAGATTGTAACGTTGTACAAAAATAAAGGGGACAAGGTCGACTGCAACAACTATAGGGGTATATCTCTCCTGAGTACAACTGGAAAGGAATTCGCAAGAATTGTTTTAAAGCGCCTACATCATCTGGCAGAACGTATCCTTCCTGAGTCCCAGTGTGGGTTTAGAGCTGGACGGTCAACCACGGATATGATTTTTACTCTTCGCCAACTGCAGAAAAAGTGCAAGGACAGAGAAGACCTCTATTTATAGTCTTTGTTGTTCTCACAAAGGTGTTTGACACAGTGAGCAGAGCAGGTCTTTACAGGGTGCTGGAAAATGTTGGCTGCCCTCCTACATTGATCTCACAAAGGCGTTTGACTCAGTGAGCAGAGCAGGTCTATACAAGGTGCTGGAAAATGTTGGCTGTCCTCCTACATTGATCTCACAAAGGCGTTTGACTCAGTGAGCAGAGCAGGTCTATACAGGGTGCTGGAAAATGTTGGCTACCTTCCTACATTTCTCAAGATAATCAAGTCATTTCACAACATGTCTGCCACAATCCACTTCGACGGCAGATCCACCCAGCCCTTTGAGATGAACTGTGGAATCAAACAAAGATGAGTCCCTGCCCCTGCTTTATTTGGAATATTTTTTTCCTGCCCTTCTACACAATGCGTTTGAAACCGTCTCTGGAGACATTTACATCCGTACAAGATCTTACGGCTCCTTATTCAATCTATCATGTCTGAGGTCGAAATTTAAAATAACTGGGACAATAATCAAGGAGCTTCTATTCCTTGATGATGCAGCACTGGTTGCTCACGATGGATACGCCCTACTATCAATGATTGACAATCTAACTAGATCACGTGATTTATTCTCCCTGTCGATATGTATACAGAAGACTGTTGCATCAACAAGGTGTAGCCATTCCCGCAGCTATATCATTAAATAACACACCCCTTGAATCTGTGAGAAAGTTCACCTATCTCGGTTCTAAAGTCACAACCAATGTCTCCCTTGAAGAAGAAATAAATTCACGAATCGGAAAGGCAGCTTCCATATTTGGTAAACTTAAAGATAGAGCATGGGTCAACACCAAATTAATAATCAGGACTAAGATTCAGATTTACCAAAGTTGTGTGCTTAGTACACTTCTATACGGATCAGCAATTTGGGCTACCAGTGCAGGGGAGGAGAAAAGGTTAAACAGCTTTCATGAATGATTCAAAACATTGACGCTCAAAATCTCCCAAAGAAACAAAGAGAGTAGTATTTAATTATTCTTTAACCATGACATTTCTTTGACTCACTTAGATAGTTGCTCATTAATTATCTTACCATGCCATCGCACTTCCACTGATAGAATCCATTTAGAAAGATGTATATTGTACTGATTTCAGTTTCTCTTCTTTTCATCAACTATTATTTAACAATATGAAGATTCTAATCTTTGAAAATTTCTTAATTTTACCAAAGGTTTAAAGAAAAGTTGATTATTTGCTTTTAGATTACAAATAAAAACTGGTTTGTTCTCATGTTTCTTTTTAACGTAAGATTCAATTATTATAGATAAATGTTACACTTTTTTCAGTTTTGAATACAATACAAATATTTTCTTTTTAGCCATCTCGGAATATATCATGACACAAATAATTATATTTCTCATTTTCCTGACATCGTATTGACGTCACTTGCCATATGATCCAGCTTGCGTCAACCCAAACTGCAATCACATATAGGATCAAGGGCAAGGTTTCAGACACCCAATCAAGTGATATTATATGTAGCGAACTGCGGAGCTCTGTCACGAACACTTTATTTTTCGTCAACGTTTCAGTATTCAGAAAGATAGATAACAGAATCGTCTAAATACAGTATGATAGATAGTCCCTGTTTTCTGTTCATTGAAAATGAACCATTTTCGAATTTTCAAAGAATAAAAGCTCACCTGTGATGTTTATCAAATCAGGTCTAGATGTGAATTTTGTGACCTGCCTTTTCGTGGCAGTTTTGTTCATTCCGTGAACTATGTTGCCGATTAGGGCACGATGATTGTAAGGCTAATTACAAATACAGAAAACTTGTAACGTTGATTCTTAATAAAAACTATTATCATAAACAAAGAAAATACTCAAAACCGACAAGTGGATATAACAATTAAAGGAATAGACCTGGAGACAGTTCAGAACTACAACTACCTTGGCCATACTAATAACCAGTGATGACAAATGTAAAACTGAAATAAACAAAAGTATAAGAATGGCAAAACATAATTTTAATATTATGAAAAATATTGAGTTATTGAGTTATTTGCGGATCATCATCATTGCACTCCGAACATGTCCATAGGTGCTCAGATCCCAAGACTAACATGGACGAGTAATATCAAAAGATGGACAAGTCAACCTATGACAACCTGCACCATCAAATGAAACAACAGAGCAGAATGGCGCTCCATTAAAAAAAAAAAAAAAGTAAAGTACCCCTGTCACGCCAAGTGGCGTATAGAGAAATATGGTGTTAGTGACCCTATATTTTACAGACCTTCAGCACATGATTTTTGGGGTAATGTGGTCGGTATTACGCCCGTGCTGCTTTACTTTCCCAGAAAAAAAGCCGGTACCCATTTAAGGCTGGGTGAACCCGGAAGCCGTCGGTTGGGATCGAACCCTACCCCTTGTCCGTAGCAGAGATTGCACTCGATGATGATGATGTAACGTTGATGCAATGCCACTGGGGTGTTGTGTTTGTGACCCGTTTACGTGGGCTACGTGTTGATGCAGCTTTCATAATTTTCTATTTCTTGTTAGGGAGGTCGCCTTTGTGGCTACAGGGGCCACCTTCGAGGGAGAGAATAATAGAGCCACTGTCACATGCCACGCTCGTGTGTGGCTATATTAGTTCTGATGACTGTTAGGAGAGAGAATAATATAGCTAATGTCACATGCCACGCTCGTGTGGCTACATTAGATATGATGACGGATAGGGGAAAGAATAATAGAGCCAATGTCACATGCCACGCTCGTGTGTGGCTACATTTGTTCTGATGACGGTTAGGTGAAAGAAAAATAGAGCCACTGTCACATGCCACGCTCATATGGCTACATTAGTTCTGATGACGGTTAGAGGAGAATAATAGAGCCACTGTCACATGCCACGCTCATGTGGCTACATAAGTTCTGATGACGGTTAGAGGAGAGAATAATAGAGCCACTGACACATGCCACGCTCATGTGGCTACAATAGTTCTGATGACGATTAGGGGAAAGAATAATAGAGCCACTGTCACATGCCACGCTCGTGTGGCTACATAAGTTCTGATGACGGTTAGGTGAAAGAATAATAGAGCCACTGTCACATGCCACGCTCGTGTTGCTACAATAGTTCTGATGACGGTTAGGGGAAAGAATAATAGAGCCACTGTCACATGCCATGCTCGTGTGGCTACATTAGTTCTGATGACGGTTATGGGAAAGAATAATAGAGCCACTGTCACATGCGACTCTCGTGTGGCTACAATAGTTCTGATGACGGTTATGGGAGAGAATAATAGAGCCACTGTCACATGCCATGCACGTGTGTGGCTACAATAGTTCTGATGACGGTTAGGGGAAAGAATAATAGAGCCACTGTCACATGCCACGCTCGTGTGGCTACATAAGGTCTGATGACGGTTAGGGGAAAGAATAATAGAGCCACTGTCACATGCCACGCTCGTGTGTGGCTACATTAGTTCTAATGACGGTTATGGGAGAATAATAGAGTCACTGTCACATGCCACGCTCATGTGGCTACATAAGTTCTGATGACGGTTATGGGAGAGAATAATAAAGTCACTGTCACATGCCACGCTCGTGTGTGGCTACAATAGTTCTGATGACGGTTATGGAAGAGAATAATAAAGTCACTGTCACATGCCACGCTCGTGTGTGGCTACAATAGTTCTGATGACGGTTATGGGAAAGAATAATAGATTCACTGTCACATGCCACGCTCATGTGGCTACATAAGTTCTGATGACGGTTATGGGAGAGAATAATAGAGCCACTGTCACATGCCATGCACTTGTGTGGCTAAAATAGTTCTGATGACGGTTATGGGAGAGAATAATAGAGCCACTGTCACATGCCATGTTCGTGTGGCTACATTAGTTCTGATGACGGTTAGGGGAAATTATAAAAGAGCCACTGTCACATGCCACGCTCGTGTGGCTACAATAGTTCTGATGACGGTTATGGAAGAGAATAATAGAGTCACTGTCACATGCCACGCTCGTGTGTGGCTACATAAGTTCTGATGACGGTTATGGGAGAGAATAATAGAGCCACTGTCACATGCCATGCACTTGTGTGGCTAAAATAGTTCTGATGACGGTTATGGGAGAGAATAATAGAGCCACTGTCATATGCCACGCTCGTGTGTGGCTACATTTGTTCTGATGACGGTTAGGGGAAAGAATAATAGAGCCCCTATCACATGCCATGCACGAGTGTGGCTACAATAGTTCTGATGACGGTTATGGGAGAGAATAATAGAGCCACTGTCACATGCCACGCTCATGTGGCTACAATAGTTCTGATGACGATTAGGGGAAAGAATAATAGAGCCACTGTCACATGCCACGCTCGTGTGGCTACATAAGGTCTGATGACGGTTAGGGAAAGAATAATAGAGCCACTGTCACATGCCACGCTCGTGTTGCTACAATAGTTCTGATGACGGTTATGGGAGAGAATAATAGAGCCACTGTCACATGCCACGCTCGTGTTGCTACAATAGTTCTGATGACGGTTATGGGAGAGAATAATAGAGCCACTGTCACATGCCACGCTCGTGTGGCTACATAAGGTCTGATGACGGTTAGGGGAAAGAATAATAGAGCCACTGTCACATGCCATGCACGTGTGTGGCTACAATAGTTCTGATGACGGTTAGGGGAAAGAATAATAGAGCCACTGTCACATGCCACGCTCGTGTGGCTACATAAGGTCTGATGACGGTTAGGGGAAAGAATAATAGAGCCACTGTCATATGCCACGCTCGTGTGTGGCTACATTAGTTCTAATGACGGTTATGGGAGAATAATAGAGTCACTGTCACATGCCACGCTCGTGTGGCTACAATAGTTCTGATGACGGTTATGGAAGAGAATAATAGAGTCACTGTCACGTGCCACGCTCGTGTGTGGCTACAATAGTTCTGATGACGGTTATGGGAAAGAATAATAGATTCACTGTCACATGCCACGCTCATGTGGCTACATAAGTTCTGATGACGGTTATGGGAGAGAATAATAGAGCCACTGTCACATGCCATGTTCGTGTGGCTACATTAGTTCTGATGACGATAAGGGGAAATAATAAAAGAGCCACTGTCACATACGACGCTCGTGTGGCTACAATAGTTTTGATGACGGTTATGGGAGAGAATAATAGAGCCACTGTCATATGCCACGCTCGTGTGTGGCTACATTTGTTCTGATGACGGTTATGGGAAAGAATAATAGAGCCCCTGTCACATGCCATGCACGAGTGTGGCTACAATAGTTCTGATGACGGTTATGGGAGAGAGTAATAGAGCCACTGTCACATGCCATGCTCATATGGTTACATTAGTTCTAATGACGGTTAGAGGAGAGAGTAATAGAGCCACTGTCACTGTAACGTTGCGGCTCAGTGGGCCTTCAGCTGGAAAAATAAACACAACGCAAATGTAAAAATTAAAAAAAAAAAATAGATAAACAAGCAAATATAGCTATATTGGGATGATGTGATGTACTGTCTGAAAGGGAAAAAAACAATTGGCTACGTGGCTACAGGGTCCTAACAACAGTCAGTTGATAATAATAGAGAGTTACTGCCGTCATTTGTCAGGCAGATTGCAAGAAGTGACAAAATAAATTGGTCTTCACTCGTGCGGAGTTTTTGTGCCAGAGTTGAGACCATTTAACGCGCTCTTGCTGGTGTGCGGTGCGCGTCTGCATACTGGGGGAGTGGGGGGGGGGGTGGGAGGGGGGGGTACGACCCTGCGCGCTGAGAAGCAGATTTAATCAGATGTAGTTGTCCGTTGTGCAACGAAGATTATCTGTCGTCTTAAATATACTAAACTAGACTCATCATTATTGAGTGCCGTCTCTGCATCGGATTTGGGTATCATGAAGCGCTATTCCGCTCTGTCTCTTACTTTGGTAGTGCAGGTTGTCATATGCTGACTTGTACATCTTTTTATGTTACTCGTCTATGTTAGTCTTAGTCTGCCTCTATTACCTTGTATTTTCCATTTCAAGATTACTTTTACTAGGCTCATCATCATCATCATGTGCCATACCGGTTGGCGTTGGCGATCACGTCCTTCCACAATATTCTATCTACAGTGCATCGTATCAGATCGTACATCTGATCTTGCTACTACACCATGGCCTTTGATGTCTTGTTTTGACCTTTAGAACACTGCAAGGACGGTGTTCGCTGTCACGATGTCCAAGGACAGATCAGCAGCAGACTGTAAAGAGTGAAGGGATATAAATAGCAGATTGATAGCACTGTCCTCGTGGCCTGGTCGCTGGTTCTAGTGACGTAGGCACGGTTGACGCAAACCAGATCGGTGGTGTCAAGAACAACCTGAAGTCCCCATTTTTGTTGTGAGATACATTTCCCCCTGATCTGCTCTTGGCGTTAAAGTGACCACAGAAAGTCACTGACTTTTCTTGATCTATGATCTCATGAAGACACTGCTATCTTTGGGAGTCCACAAGCGTACATGTTGATCAGGACAGCTGGTTCTCAGACTGGACTATAACGACCTGAAGCTGCTTACATCGATGTCCCATCTGGACAAGTCTACCTCTGACGCCACAAGGCTGTTACGTACGAGAATAGCCAAGCCATGAAGACTATATACAACGTCTGTTGTAAAAAGTGTTCAAACTAGCCTGACGGAGAAAGTGTTCTCACAATCACGTCTCTAGAAGAGCAATTATATTAGTCCTATACCGTGGGCTGTCAAGGATGTGCCCATGTTGTCGAGCGCTCTGACAATTCCAATAAAAGATACGGAGATTTTTTTTGCCTAGACGTACGTACTTTATGTAGCACCAACGGCTGCGCAGCGTTTACCTTGTCGTTTTCTTCTGCCTGGTTTAGACCATCATTTTTTTTTGTTCTGGCGGTTACACGCAGTTTGGTCCGCCACGATGACGTATACTGAATTAACAACATAATACATTATTGCACACACTCTAGGGAATTTCAGCTCAGATGTGCGTACTCAGTTGCACCCGTGAAGATCCCAACAGTGGAACTTCCGATCTATACAAATCTATAAATTGTTTTAAATTTACCAGTTTTATCGCCAAAGAACGTAACGCTGAAGGTTGATGGAACCATCAAAGCACCATTTTGAAATCGGAACAAACAAATGCAACCGAAAAGGTTTCAGCGACGGCGTTAGTCTCTGCAAAATGGAGAGAGTGTGGTTTAACTGATAGATAACAACATTGCAGTTATTGAGTTATTTGCAGGTCATCATCATTGCACTCCGAACATGTTCATAGGTGCTCAGATCCCCTCCTCAGCAATTCCCTCAGTGTCCAGCGACTGACGACTCCAGTTCTATGTTGGTTGATAAGTTTTCTTACACGGCCACTAAGTTTCTCATTTCTGGCTGTGCCCATTTTAACTCCCATCTCTTTCATCCGAAGAAGTGATGTGGATCTGTGTTTGTCGAAGTCATGTGCTCTTCCCACATCTCGGAAGGCATTGATGATGTCCGCACGATCCATTGGTTGCCCGTCCTCAACAACAGCGCTGCTAGCCAACCTGTCCGCTCTTTCATTTCCCCGTACTCGCGCATGTCCAGGGACATAGACAAAGGTGTCCTTACGTATTTTGGATTTCTGCAACGACTCTACCCATTGCGTGCGTACAGAGCCCGCCTTCACTTTTTTTTATCATACTCATCGAATCACTCAGTATACATGCGTGGATGTAGTCTTGTGACTCTAACCATTTGAATGCCTTGGTCACTGCCATCGCTTCCATTGTCATGCTACTCGTGGTCAAGACGTATGCACCACTGTCTTCCTTGACTATTCTGCCTGCCGAGCGTGTTGTAAATGCCCATGCACTTCTTTGGTGCATTGCAGTATAACTGATAACGACCTCATTTGTAATATAACTGGTAGATACCTCTATTTTAGTTTTTAATACGTGAAACTAGAATTAGTATAATCTCATATTAATTCACTTCTTTTGAACGTCACATTTGTATAGGCTTTTATTATAGTAGTCTCCGTCAGTCATAATGAAGTATGGATTTTGCAGCGCCACCAGGAAATATTATTCTTTTCTTTTTTCTTTCACGGTGTTTCACAGTTTTCTTTTCTTTCTTTTTCAATGAATAAGTCTGCTTCTTACTTGGATCTTTAGAGTGTGTTTTCATAGATTTCAGCCTGCAGCTATATTTTCCCCGGTTGCAGAATTTATGTTCATAGTCTTCATGTCTCGTTAACATAAATCTATGATTCGATGTATGATTTCGGCACCCCCTATATGTTTTGCAATCTGCTAGTTGTAGTTCATAACATAATTTTATTTGAAATATTTATTTGTTGGTATCTAAGTGATATATTGCTCTTGGTGTTTGAAGTTATTTGACCCCTGTAATCCTTACGCTATAAAATATTTTTGTAAAAAAAATTGTTTCCAAAAAGGCAAGTTGAACCCCTTTGCCATTCATGTTCAGAGTGACGTTTAAAACAAATGTTTGCAAGGAAAGGTCAAGGTAAAGTAAAATACGATTACCTGAATCTGCGTCTTAGCACGCAAGTTTTCACACATGTGTTCGGCTGCCAATCTAGAAGTGTTCGGAGACTTCTGGATAGTGTCGCTTCAACACATAAAGAACATAATGTTATGTTTGTTGCATTCCTCATCTTCCCAGAGTAAAAACCTGGTACCCATTTCTGCCGGCGGCTGGGTCGGCCACGGGTTTTTTTTTTTTTTTCCAACCACGAGTACAGCTCACATTGCTCCCAGCGGGAATCAAACACTGGTTGTCCAAACATCGGTAGCCCTATCGGGTGGTTTTCCCAACTCAGCTACCGAGGCTCCACATTTACAAGTAAATTATGGGGCAAGAAGGCGTCCTAAAGGGGTTATTAAATATCAGACGTGGCATAATTGACTCTTAATAAGGCAAACAACGTTACCAAGAGCACAGTTTCATTTGGATCTTAGGGGACACAAGAGGACACAGAAGGGCAAGTGAGGGGGAGTGTAGTGGGGTGGGGGAGAAACAACACATTAAGAAACCATTATTCGTATTTCGTTTGTTTACAGCTGAGCACACACACTTTTAATAGGAACTGATCATTCGTCAACGAGATGTTTAGTGTCTGGGCCACTATGGTTGTTCCACCACTCTGACATTAATGAGATGTTTAGTGTCTGGGCCACTATGGTTGTTCTACCAGTCTCTGACATTAATGTGAAGTTTAGTGTCTGGGCCACTATGGTTGTTCCACCAGAACCTGACATTAATGAGATGTTTAGTGTCTGGGCCACTATGGTTGTTCCACCAGTTTCTGACATTAATGTGATGTTTAGTGTCAGGGCCACTATGGTTGTTCCACCACTCTGACATTAATGAGATGTTTATTGTCTGGGCCACTATGGTTGTTCCACCAGTCTCTGACATTAATGTGATGTTTAGTGTCTGGGCCACTATGGTTGTTCCACCACTCTGACATTAATGAGATGTTTAGTGTCTGGGCCACTATGGTTGTTCCACCACTCTGACATTAATGTGATGTTTAGTGTCTGGGCCTCTATGGTTGTTCTACCAGTCTCTGACATTAATAAGATATTTAGTGTCTGGGCCTCTATGGTTGTTCTACCAGTCTCTGACATTAATAAGATATTTAGTGTCTGGGCCTCTATGGTTGTTCCACCAGTCTCTGACATTAATAAGATGTTTAGTGTCTGGGCCACTATGGTTGTTCCACCAGTCTCTGACATTAATAAGATGTTTAGTGTCTGGGCCTCTATGGTTGTTCCACCAGTCTCTGACATTAATAAGATATTTAGTGTCTGGGCCTCTATGGTTGTTCTACCAGTCTCTGACATTAATAAGATATTTAGTGTCTGGGCCTCTATGGTTGTTCCACCAGTCTCTGACATTAATAAGATGTTTAGTGTCTGGGCCTCTATGGTTGTTCTACCAGTCTCTGACATTAATAAGATATTTAGTGTCTGGGCCACTATGGTTGTTCCACCAGTCTCTGACATTAATAAGATATTTAGTGTCTGGGCCACTATGGTTGTTCTACCAGTCTCTGACATTAATAAGATATTTAGTGTCTGCGCCACTATGGTTGTTCCACCAGTCTCTGACATTAATAAGATATTTAGTGTCTGGGCCATTATGGTTGTTCCACCAGTCTCTGACATTAATAAGATATTTAGTGTCTGGGCCACTATGGTTGTTCTACCAGTCTCTGACATTAATAAGATATTTAGTGTCTGGGCCACTATGGTTGTTCTACCAGTCTCTGACATTAATAAGATATTTAGTGTCTGGGCCTCTATGGTTGTTCTACCAGTCTCTGACATTAATAAGATATTTAGTGTCTGGGCCACTATGGTTGTTCCACCAGTCTCTGACATTAATAAGATATTTAGTGTCTGGGCCACTATGGTTGTTCCACCAGTCTCTGACATTAATAAGATATTTAGTGTCTGGGCCATTATGGTTGTTCCATCAGAACCTGACATTAATAAGATGTTTAGTGTCTGGGCCACTATGGTTGTTCCACCAGTCTCTGACATTAATAAGATATTTAGTGTCTGGGCCTCTATGGTTGTTCCACCAGTCTCTGACATTAATAAGATATTTAGTGTCTGGGCCACTATGGTTGTTCCACCAGTCTCTGACATTAATAAGATATTTAGTGTCTGGGCCATTATGGTTGTTCCATCAGAACCTGACATTAATAAGATGTTTAGTGTCTGGGCCACTATGGTTGTTCCATCAGAACCTGACATTAATAAGATATTTAGTGTCTGGGCCTCTATGGTTGTTCCATCAGAACCTGACATTAATAAGATATTTAGTGTCTGGGCCTCTATGGTTGTTCCATCAGAACCTGACATTAATAAGATATTTAGTGTCTGGGCCTCTATGGTTGTTCCATCAGAACCTGACATTAATAAGATGTTTAGTGTCTGGGCCTCTATGGTTGTTCCACCAGTCTCTGACATTAATAAGATATTTAGTGTCTGGGCCACTATGGTTGTTCCACCAGTCTTTGACATTAATAAGATATTTAGTGTCTGGGCCTTTATGGTTGTTCCACCAGTCTCTGACATTAATAAGATATTTAGTGTCTGGGCCACTATGGTTGTTCCACCAGTCTTTGACATTAATAAGATGTTTAGTGTCTGGGCCACTATGGTTGTTCCACCAAAACCTGACATTAATAAGATGTTTAGTGTCTGGGCCACTATGGTTGTTCCACCAGTCTCTGACATTAATAAGATATTTAGTGTCTGGGCCACTATGGTTGTTCCACCAGTCTCTGACATTAATAAGATGTTTAGTGTCTGGGCCACTATGGTTGTTCCACCAGTACCTGACATTAATAAGATATTTAGTGTCTGGGCCACTATGGTTGTTCCACCAGTCTTTGACATTAATAAGATGTTTAGTGTCTGGGCCACTATGGTTGTTCCACCAGTACCTGACATTAATAAGATGTTTAGTGTCTGGGCCACTATGGTTGTTCCACCAAAACCTGACATTAATAAGATGTTTAGTGTCTGGGCCACTATGGTTGTTCCACCAGTACCTGCCATTAATGAGATATTTAATGCCTGGGCCACTATGGTTGTTCCACCAGTCTCTGACATTAATAAGATATTTAGTGTCTGGGCCATTATGGTTGTTCCACCAAAACCTGACATTAATAAGATGTTTATTGTCTGGGCCTCTATGGTTCTTCCACCAGTCTCTGACATTAATAAGATATTTAGTGTCTGGGCCACTATGGTTGTTCCACCAGTCTTTGACATTAATAAGATGTTTAGTGTCTGGGCCACTATGGTTGTTCCACCAGTCTCTGACATTAATAAGATATTTAGTGTCTGGGCCACTATGGTTGTTCCACCAGTCTCTGACATTAATAAGATATTTAGTGTCTGGGCCACTATGGTTGTTCCACCAGTCTCTGACATTAATAAGATATTTAGTGTCTGGGCCACTATGGTTGTTCCACCAGTCTCTGACATTAATAAGATATTTAGTGTCTGGGCCACTATGGTTGTTCCACCAAAACCTGACATTAATAAGATGTTTAGTGTCTGGGCCACTATGGTTGTTCCACCAAAACCTGACATTAATAAGATGTTTAGTGTCTGGGCCACTATGGTTGTTCCACCAAAACCTGACATTAATAAGATGTTTAGTGTCTGGGCCACTATGGTTGTTCCACCAGTCTTTGACATTAATAAGATGTTTAGTGTCTGGGCCACTATGGTTGTTCCACCAAAACCTGACATTAATAAGATGTTTAGTGTCTGGGCCACTATGGTTGTTCCACCAAAACCTGACATTAATAAGATATTTAGTGTCTGGGCCACTATGGTTGTTCCACCAGTCTTTGACATTAATAAGATGTTTAGTGTCTGGGCCACTATGGTTGTTCCACCAAAACCTGACATTAATAAGATGTTTAGTGTCTGGGCCACTATGGTTGTTCCACCAAAACCTGACATTAATAAGATGTTTAGTGTCTGGGCCACTATGATTGTTCCACCAAAACCTGACATTAATAAGATATTTAGTGTCTGGGCCACTATGGTTGTTCCACCAGTCTTTGACATTAATAAAATGTTTAGTGTCTGGGCCACTATGGTTGTTCCACCAAAACCTGACATTAATAAGATATTTAGTGCCTGGGCCACTATGGTTGTTCCACCAGTCTTTGACATTAATAAGATGTTTAGTGTCTGGGCCACTATGGTTGTTCCACCAGTCTTTGACATTAATAAGATGTTTAGTGTCTGGGCCACTATGGTTGTTCCACCAAAACCTGACATTAATAAGATGTTTAGTGTCTGGGCCACTATGGTTGTTCCACCAAAACCTGACATTAATAAGATGTTTAGTGCCTGGGCCACTATGGTTGTTCCACCAGTCTTTGACATTAATAAGATATTTAGTGCCTGGGCCACTATGGTTGTTCCACCAGTCGTTGACATTAATAAGATGTTTAGTGTCTGGGCCACTATGGTTGTTCCACCAAAACCTGACATTAATAAGATGTTTAGTGTCTGGGCCACTATGGTTGTTCCACCAAAACCTGACATTAATAAGATGTTTAGTGTCTGGGCCACTATGGTTGTTCCACCAAAACCTGACATTAATAAGATGTTTAGTGTCTGGGCCACTATGGTTGTTCCACCAAAACCTGACATTAATAAGATGTTTAGTGTCTGGGCCACTATGGTTGTTCCACCAGTACCTGCCATTAATGAGATATTTAATGCCTGGGCCACTATGGTTGTTCCACCAGTCTCTGACATTAATAAGATATTTAGTGTCTGGGCCATTATGGTTGTTCCACCAAAACCTGACATTAATAAGATGTTTAGTGTCTGGGCCACTATGGTTGTTCCACCAGTACCTGACATTAATAAGATGTTTAGTGTCTGGGCCACTATGGTTGTTCCACCAGTCTTTGACATTAATAAGATGTTTAGTGTCTGGGCCACTATGGTTGTTCCACCAGTACCTGCCATTAATGAGATATTTAATGCCTGGGCCACTATGGTTGTTCCACCAGTCTCTGACATTAATAAGATGTTTAGTGTCTGGGCCACTATGGTTGTTCCACCAGTACCTGACATTAATAAGATATTTAGTACCTGGGCCACTATGGTTGTTCCACCAAAACCTGACATTAATAAGATGTTTAGTGTCTGGGCCATTATGGTTGTTCCACCAGTCTCTGACATTAATAAGATATTTAATGTCTGGGCCACTATGGTTGTTCCACCAGTACCTGACATTAATAAGATGTTTAATGTCTGGGCCACTATGGTTGTTCCACCAGTACCTGACATTAATAAGATATTTAATGTCTGGGCCACTATGGTTGTTCCACCAGTACCTGACATTAATAAGATGTTTAATGTCTGGGCCACTATGGTTGTTCCACCAGTACCTGACATTAATAAGATATTTAATGTCTGGGCCACTATGGTTGTTCCACCAGTACCTGACATTAATAAGATATTTAATGTCTGGACCACTATGGTTGTTCCACCAGTACCTGACATTAATAAGATATTTAGTGTCTGGGCCACTATGGTGGTTCCACCAGTACCTGACATTAATAAAATATTTAATATCTGGGCCACTATGGTTGTTCCACCAGTACCTGACATTAATAAGATGTTTAATGTCTGGGCCACTATGGTTGTTCCACCAGTACCTGACATTAATAAGATATTTAATGTCTGGGCCACTATGGTTGTTCCACCAGTACCTGACATTAATAAGATATTTAATGTCTGGACCACTATGGTTGTTCCTCCAGTCTCTGACATTAATGTGAAGTTCAGTCCGTCGTGTTCTCAGCATTTTAACATCAGCAAGCTACTCGATGCAAAGATTCTACACCACGCTGTTTCTATTGGGAAACGTTGTGTGGAATCATTGTTATACACTTAATCAACAATCAAGAAATGCATCACAATGACATGCAACTGAGCAGGTCACGTGCTTAAACAAGCTGAGCGAACTATAACGTTCCTTCTTTATATACAAAAAACTTACGAAAGTGTAAGAAATGTTAATTAACAACAAAACCATCTTTTTTTCATAACTGGCAATTCAAATAACTAAGATATTATGATATACTTATAGTTATGATAATCTAGGGACATTATTGAAGAAACAATTTCACGTCTCGTAATGTGTCGTAAACTTATGTTTTTGTCGTAAATTATCAGGTCAAAGGTCAACTAAACATTTCGGAAGCAAACGGGAAATGTTTTTTTTTTTTTTATATGTGATGCGACCAATTATCGTGTCCTGGCCTACTTAGGTTTCGATCTCACCGTCTGCGGCTGATAAAGATGCAGGAAAAGATTAACTTAACGAAGGTAGCTGTTGCGGAAGAGATGCACAGTATGGGCTAGACATAGGGAACTTTGCACAGGAATGATCAAGATAAGAGAGTTTGCTACTACTAACTTGCAATTTTCAAGTAGTGGAAAGCGCGATGGAGTAGAAGGCCTTATGTTAACATTGGTTTCATTAGAGGTAGAATGTTAACATTAGCTTCACAGGAAGTCGCATGTTAACAATAACTACATGTGGGGTTTATCGCATGTTAATAATAGCTTCATTTGAAATTGATCGTATGTTAACAATAGCTTATTAGGAGATCGATCGCATGTCAACAATAGCTTCATAAGAGATCAATCGCAAATTAACCAAAGCTTACCAGCAATAGTTTATTATGAGATCGATCGCATTTTTAAAAACAGTCTCATAGAAGATCTATTGCACGTTAACAATAGCATAACTGGAAATATCGACAACATATTAACAATAGCTTCATAGGAGATCGATTGCAAATTAACAATAGATTAATAGCAATAGCTTATTAGGAGATCGATCGCATTTTTAACAATAGTTTCATAGAAGATCGATTGCACGTTTACAATAGTTTAACTGGAAATATCGATCGCATATTAACAATACCTTCATAAGAGATTGATCGCATGTTAACAATAGCTTCGTAGGAGAGCATTCGCGTGTTATAACGATAGCTTAATAGGAGATCGATTGCATGTTAACAATAGCTTAACTGGAAATATCTATCGCATTTTAACAATAGCTTCATAAGAGATCGGTCGCATGTTAACAATAGTTTCGTAGAAGATCGATCGGACATTAACAATAGCTTAATGGGTGATCGATCACATGTTAATAATAGCTTATTAGGAGATAAATAGCATGGTAACAAGAGTTTATGTGGAGATCGATCGCTTGTTAACAATAGCTTAATAGGTGATCGATCACATGTTAACAGTAGCTTTTTAGGAGTTCAATCGCATGTTAACAAGAGCTTATTTGAAGATTGATCGCATGTTAACAACAACTTATTAGTAGACAATTACATGTTAACAATAACTTATTTGTAGATCGATCGCATGTTAAAAATAGCTTATTAGTAGATCGATCGCATGTTAAAAATAGCTTATTAGTAGATCGATCGGATGTTAAAAATAGCTTATTAGTAGATCTATCGCATATTAAAAACAGCTTATTAGTAGATCGATCGCATGTTAACAATATCTTATTAGTAGATCGATCGCAGGTTAAAAACAGCTTATTAGTAGATCGATCGCATGTTAACAATAGTTTATTAGTAGATCTATCGAATGTTAAAAACAGCTTATTAGTTGATCGATCGCATGTTAACAATAGCTTATTAGTAGATCGATCGCATGCTAACAATAGCTTATTAGTAGATCGATCGCATGTTAACAATAGCTTATTTGTTGATCGATCGCATGTTAACAATAGCTTATTAGTTTATCTTTCGCATGTTAAAAATAGCTTATTAGTTGATCGATCGCATATTAACAATAGCTTATTAGTTGATCGATCGCATGTTAACAATAGCTTATTAGTTGATCGACCGCATATTAACAATAGTTTATTAGTTGATCGATGGCATGTTAACAATAGCTTATTAGTTGATCGACCGCATATTAACAATAGCTTATTAGTTGATCGATCACATGTTAACAATAGCTTATTAGTTGATCGATCACATGTTAACAATAGCTTATTAGTTGATCGATCGCATGTTAACAATAGCTTATTAGTTGATCGATCGCATGTTAACAATAGCTTATTAGTTGATCGATCGCATGTTAACAATAGCTTATTAGTTGATCGATCGCATGTTAACAATAGCTTATTAGTTGATCGATGGCATGTTAACAATAGCTTATTAGTAGATCGATCGCAGGTTAACAATAGCTTATTAGTTGATCGATGGCATGTTAACAATATCTTATTAGTTGATCGATCGCATGTTAACAATATCTTATTAGTTGATCGATCGCATGTTAACAATATCTTATTAGTTGATCGATCGCATGTTAACAATAACTTATTAGTTGATCGATCGCATGGTAACAATAGCTTATTAGAAGTTTCTATTGCGTTTTTTTTTAAACATCAGCAGAATATGTTTTTTATTTTAATTTCCTTCGCGAAATTCAATCTTAATGTCTCGGGTATACAATTTCATAGATTAAGTGTAACATTAACAGTGCTTGCATACGTACATGATCGATGCTTGACGCAAACTGTGACGTAGCAATGCTTTCGTGAACACGATAAGGTTAATGTCCCTTTGCACCGCTAGATATGTATTTTCAATATTTTCATTATCGAGATGATTAGAGGCCACAGAGATGGAATTTCTCAGAAGAATGTTGAAAGTTCACTCAACAGCTAAAAAGACCAATGAGGAAATTCTCAAAGAGGTCAACACATATTGGGAATTCCTAAACAACACCAGAAAGAAACAATCAACATTTTTCGGACACATCATGAGAAGAGGAAAGTTGCAATACTTGGTTACAACTGGCAAAATAAAAGGAAAGAGAGATCGCGGACGACAAAAAGAGAAAATACTAGATAGCTTGATGTCATGTCATGCAAACAGTCAACAACATAACTAATACGATGCACTGTAGATAGAAGATTGTGGAAGGACATGATCACCTAAGCCAACCGGTATGGTACATGATGATGATGAACGAGATAACCTCGCATTGTATGTTGTTTAATAATAATGAGTCAATACGTATTTCGAGACATTTCAACGCTGACTAACCTGAAGAAATTGATGGTTAACCCCGAAGACGGCGTTTTTAATGGAAATTTGATAAAATAAACAATGGTTTCAAATGTAGATAAAATAACAGTTGTATATAGACCACGCGTTTTCCAGATAAAATAATGAGACGCAGTTAATATCCGCTTGTTTAAAAGCGTTACCAATTAATATTTTATGTTATCTTACTCTGCTACGTTTCAGCGTCGAGGCAAAATTGAGCGCTCTGTAGTATGTCTCCTTATGGTAATCATAGTGATATCTGCTACTTCATTAATCTAATGTCTTCTGGGTCTTTTTCCCTCTTGACTTTTTTTCTGAGTGTTAAGGTTCTCTAAGAGATACCGTCCTGTGGTGATTACATTACGTGTTCAAATCAATTGACATGTTGTTATCTAATGTGGTGCTCAGCACTGGTGGTAATCAGGGAGCCGCGATAGCTCAATAGTTAGTGAACTGGACTACAAAGGAGAAGAGGCCAGGTTCGATCCTGATCGACAGCTGCCAGGTTCACCCAGCCTTAAGTGGGTACCAGATTTTTTATGGGAAAGTAAAGCGGTACGGGTATAATACCGACCACATTCTCCCAAAAATCATGTGCCGAAGGTCTATAAAAATTATGTTCACTAACACCATATTCCCTTTACACAACTAGGCGTGACGGGGCTCTGTACTTTTTTTTTTACTGGTGTTAATCCAACTTTTGTCACTTTATTCTCAATTGTAATTCTCTCTTTTTTTGTCAAATCAGTATCCTTCTTAAACAACAACGGGCATATACCAGACCACCTGCTCAAATCAATATTCATAGCCCTACCAAAAAAATCGGGTGCGATTGAATGCGATGATCATCGCACAATAAGCCTTATGAGTCACATGACTAAGATATTACTAAGAATCATCATGTGAAGAGTGCAAAACAAAATCAGTCCAGAAATTAGTGATGAACAATGTGGTTTTGTTAGAGATAAAGGAACAAGCAATGCCATATACGTCATAAGTTCTTTAATAGAAAGAGCCATTGAAGTGAAATCAGAACTATACCTATGTTTCATAGAATATAACAAAGCATTTGACAAAGTAAAGCACCGAGAGATAATCAACATTTTAGAAAGCATAAACGTAGACAGTAAAGATCTCAGAAAAAAAAGAACATGTACTGGCAACAAACAACGGCTTTAAGAACTTGAGACCAATTGAGAATGTTTCAACAAATAAAACAGGGTGTTAGGCAAGGTTGTGTGCTGTCACCAGATTTGTTTAATATTTATAGTGAGATTATTTTAAGATCCATAAGGGGCATGCCTGGAATAACAATCGGAGGTCATAATATAAATAATCTAAGGTATGCTGATTATACAGTCTTAATCGCTAAGAGTGAAAATTAGTTACAAGAAATGTTAGACATTATAGTGAAAGAAAGCACAAATAAAGGACTCAGCCTTAATAGCAAAAAGACAGAAGTTATGGTAACAACAAAGAAAAAGACATCACCTCAGTGCAAAATAAAGACAAGTGGAAGTAAATGAATTTAAATATCTGGGAACAATGTTAACCTCAGATGGTAGGTGTACAACAGAGTTGAGATACAGTATGGTTCAGGCAAAAGCAGCTTTCCAAAAAATGAGGAAGATACTATCATCATCATCATGTGCCGTACCGGTTGGCGTTGGCGATCGTGTCCTTCCACAATCTTCTATCCACGGTGCATCGTAAGAGTTCTGTTGTTGATTGTTTTCCATGCCATGACACCAGGCTATCCAGTATTTTCTCTCTTTGTCGTTAGCGATTTCTCTTTCCTTTTATTTTGCCAGTTGTAACCAAGTATTCCAACTTTCCTCTTCTCATGATGTGCCCAAAAAATGTTGATTGCTTCTTTCTGATGTTTTTTAAGAGCTCCCTTTTTGTGTTGGCCTCTTTGAGAACTTTCTCATTGGTCTTTTTAGCTGTCCAGGGAACTTTCAACATTCTTCTGAGAAATCCCATCTCTGTGGCCTCTAATCGTCTTTTCATTTCTTTGTCTATTGTCCATGATTCGCTTCCATAGGTCAGAATTGGTTCTATATAGCATCGATGAACTCTCTTTCTCATTTCTATTGACATAGATTTGTTGCATAACATATTTTTCATTTTCTGAAATGCTATTTTGGCCTGAGCTATTCTGCTTTTTATTTCTGTGTTGCACCTTCCATCTGATGTTATCACTGTTCCCAAGTATTTCAAACTTTGCACTTGTTTCAGATTTGTCTTGTTTATTTTTATGCTGCATGATGGTAATGATTGTTTCTTCGATATAAACATTACTTCTGTTTTCTTACTATTCAGACTGAGACCTTTCTTGTTGCTTTCTTTTACTATTATATCTATCATTTCTTGTAGATCATTCTCTGTCTCTGCTATTAAGACTGTGTCATCCGCATATCGTAAATTCTTTATGTTGTGACAGTTGACTTCAATTCCATTTTTCTCTACTATTGATCTCATAATATGTTCGCTGTAAAGTGAAAACAAATCCGGCGACAGAACACAGCCTTGTCTGACTCCTTGTTTTATAAATTGAAGTTGTCCTGTTTGGTTGTTAATACGTATATCTGCTGTTTGTTGCCAGTAAATGTTTTTATGATTCGCAGATCCTTGCCATCAATGTTTAATTTCTCCAGCATATTGATTATTTCCACATGCTTTACTTTGTCAAATGCTTTCGTGTAATCTATAAAGCACATATGAGTCCCCATTAACGTCGTTAGCTGTAAATATAAAGTTGTGGTTTGTCATGATTATTCCAGGCAATTTAAGAAGGTAGTTTGCCATTCCTTTCCTTCTTGGCAGTGTGTACTAGTCGGAGATCGCAGCCATTGTCTCTATACATGAGAGCCTCTGCCTGCCATCGCGGTGTGGGGACCATAACCGGCACCATTTGTCGGCTGCTTCCACAACACCATCCACCAACTGCTCCAATGGCTTCACATAACCCTGATAGGGGGGCTAAACGGGAGCTCCACTTTGCCCAAGGGTGTCCCGAAGACTAGCGGAGGAATGAGACGTCTTACCCCTCCTTTGGTAGGGCAGAACTCTACCCCGCTATCCGAAGGTACTATGCAATCCATTTTTGACAATAGAAACAAGAAAAAGAGTTCTTAAATGTTATGTAGAGCCAGTCTTAACATATGGATATGAATCATTGACAATTGGACAAAAGACAAAAAAAATCACTGGAGGCTGTAGAAATGTGGTTTTATAGAAGAATGTTGAGAATACCATGGACAGCTAAGAGGTGTAGTAACAACGTTCTGAAAGAGGCCAAAGCAAAAAGAGAGCTAATTTCCAATATTAGGAAGAAACAATCATCATTTGTTGGCCATGTAATGAGAACAGAACAATTGGAATATATTGTAACAACTGGGAAAATTGAGGGCCGAAGAGATAGAGTGAAGCAAAAAGAAAAGATACCAGACAGCTTAAGATATATACCGTATTTATATATAAACAGTAGCCTCCGTTAGTCATAGTTCACTATTGACATTTTGGAGCTTTAGAGTCTTTCCAAAAACTGCGGTCTGCAGCTATTTCTTCCCAGGCTTCATAATTTATGGTCAGAGTCTTCATGGAGATTATATATATTGGATATGTAGCTCACCGAGTTGGAAGAAGGTAACAAAAGCAAAGAAGAGCTCTGACCTTATCATCTCTAAATAGCTATACCTAGTCCGGTAACGTTGCATATTATATTCCTATTATTATTTGTTTCCATATTGTAAGTGATGTACATATTTAACACTCTTGGTGCACTTGATGTCATTTTGTACCCTCTAAACAGGTGACTTTGAAAGGCGTTTACAAGATGGGGTGTCATGCATCTACCAACTCTCAGAAAAAGGAAAACATTAAAGAAATTGACAGTTTTCTAACACCTGACGAGGTTCGCGTCGTTCAAGAAAGTTGGGCCTTTGTGGCTTTGGACTTGCCGGCGACTGGACTGTTCATTTTCACAAGGTAAGTAAATATGGTACTGAAATTGTTCTGTGTATACGGCAATCATCATTTACTACAACTATCCTAGTTAATTTAAGTCAACATTTACTAGAACTACCTAGTCCATTAAAATCATTATTTACTAGGACTCGTCTAGTCCATTAAAATCAACACTCACTAGGACTATCCTAGTCCATTAAAATCAACATTCACTAGGATTATCCTAGCCCATTAAAATCAACATTCACTAGGATTATCTTAGCCCATTAAAATCAACATTCACTAGGACTATCCTAGTCCATTAAAATCAATGTTTACTAGGGCTATCCTAGTCAATTAAAAATACAATCTCTTTCTTGATCATAAAATGAAATTTCCGCACAGAACACGAACTCCATTCCGACGGACGAATGTGCGGTAGTGTTTTGTGAAAATTGGTTAATGTAGCTTGCCAAGAATTCTGACAAATTTGTATCAGAAATATTTTCAGATAGGGAAAAGTAGCGAGGAAGTGAACTGGTCACCTCACGTCTTACGTTGAGGCTTACTCACTAACACTTCATTACATTAAATCACATGCTATGATAAAAAAAAAATTAAAGTACCCCTGTCACGCCAAGTGGCGTATGGGGAATATGGTGCTAGTCACCATAAATTTTACAGACCTTCAGCATATGATTTTTGGG
Source organism: Megaustenia siamemsis (assembly GCA_032433765.1). Classification (NCBI taxonomy): domain Eukaryota; kingdom Metazoa; phylum Mollusca; class Gastropoda; order Stylommatophora; family Ariophantidae; genus Megaustenia; species Megaustenia siamemsis. The sequence goes on from JAVIAB010000124.1 coordinate 36,543,430, forward strand.
GTAATGTGGTCGGTATTACCCACGTGCCGCTTTACTTTCCCAGAAAAACATCCGGTACCCATTTAAGGCTGGGTGAACCAGAAGCCGTCGGTTGGGATCGAACCCTACCTCTTGTCCTTTGTAGTCCATTTCACTAACCACTGAGCTATCACGGCTCCCACTTGTTATGGAACTACCTCTTATTAACCTCCTTTAGAAGGTTCTCATTAATCATTTTAGCTGTCCTTGACATTCTCAACGTTCTTTTGTAAAACCAAATAACTGTTGTCTCTAACAATGTTCTTGTCCGTTCTTCGATTGTTCTAAATTCTCAACCAAATATCAAAATTGATTCGACAAAACACTGAAGAGTACAGGCGTTGCATATTTTCAAAATTCTTTGGAACTTAAGCCTTGCCTGGACTATTCCGCTTCTTGCTCATCGTCTTTATTGTACATCTAAAGTCAGGGGAGCTAACACCTTTTCTTCTAGATGTTTTCATTCATTCCATCCATTTAGTTCATGTCTCGACTATCATTAACGCATTAAAACATTATTGCATCGACAAACATTAATGCATTAAAACATTATTGCACCAACAAACATTAATCCATTAAAACATTATTGCACCAACAAACATTAATGCATTAAAACATTATTGCACCAACAAACATTAATCCATTAAAACATTATTGCATCGAAAAACATTAATCCATTAAAATATGATTGCATGGACAAACATTAATGCATTAAAACATTTTTGCGTCGAAAAACATTAATCCATTAAAATATTATTGCATGGACAAACATTAATCCATTAAAACATTATTGCATCGAAAAACATTAATCCATTAAAATATTATTGCATGGACAAACATTAATGCATTAAAACATTATTGCACCGACAAACATTAATGCATTAAAACATTATTGCACCTACCTAACTTAATTCATTAAAACATTATTGCATCGACAAACATTAATCCATTAAAATAGTATTGCACCTACAAACATTAATGCATTAAAACATTATTGCACCTACAAACATTAATGCATTAAAACATTATTGCACCTACAAACATTAATGCATTAAAACAGTATTGCACCTACAAACATTAATGCATTAAAACATTATTGCACCTACAAACATTAATGCATTAAAACAGTATTGCACCTACAAACATTAATGCATTAAAACATTATTGCACCGACAAACATTAATTCATTAAAGCATTATTTCGTCAACAAACATTAACGCATTAAAACATTTTATTGCGCCGGATGGCAAGAATAGAAAACAAAAAAGATGAATTCTTAAAACAACTAAAAATGAAGAGAACGACTAAACACAATTCAAAAAAGACAAATTTAATTTTTAGGACATGTTAAAAAAAAAAACACAGCAGCCTAGTAAAAGTAATCTTGAAAGGGGAGATACAAGGTAAAAGAGGCAGACCAAGACTAACAAGGACGAATAACATCAAAAGATGGACAAATCAGCCATGACAACCTGCCCCATCAAAGCAAGAGACAGAGCAGAATGGTGCTACATGGTAGCCAACCTTCAATGCGGAGACGACATGAATTAAATGTCTTGACAAACAATAATACATGAAAGTAAGGTTGTCACGACAAACAATAATACATGAAAGTAAGGTTGTCACGACAAACAATAATACATGAAAGTAAGGTTGTCGCGACAAACAATAATACATGAAAGTAAGATTGTCACGACAAACAATAATACATGAAAGTAAGATTGTCACGACAAACAATAATACATGAAAGTAAGGTTGTCGCGACAAACAATAATACATGAAAGTAAGATTGTCACGACAAACAATAATACATGAAAGTAAGATTGTCACGACAAACAATAATACATGAAAGTAAGGTTGTCGCGACAAACAATAATACATGAAAGTAAGATTGTCACGACAAACAATAATACATGAAAGTAAGATTGTCACGACAAACAATAATACATGAAAGTAAGATTGTCACGACAAACAACATGAAAGTAAGATTGTCACGACAAACAATAATACATGAAAGTAAGGTTGTCGCGACAAACAATAAATACATTAAAGTAAGATTGTCGCTGTAAAAACGTGACTGTTCCGGCAAACGTTGTTTTAAAACATGATTATTCCGACAAAGGTGAGTGCATTAAAAACATGATTGTTCCGAATACATGAAGGCATTAACACATGACTCCAAATTGTGTTTGCTGCAATGCCCTGCTTTGTATACAGCATTGCTGTGCTCACGACCAGCTACAGAGAAGTCTCAAGTTCAACCCAACAACTGTGGCGTCACCGTTCAAGATTCCCCCATTCGATGGCAGCTGCAATAACTCAACCAATAGCCGCCCCTGCTCGCAAGGCTGGAAACTTGGCCTGAAAGTTCCCTAGACAGCTAAAAAGACCAACGATTACATTCTCAAAGAGGATAGCATAAAAAGGGAGCTCCTAAAACGAGATCAGAAAGAAAGAATCAACATCTTTCGGGCACATCATGAGAAGAGGAAAGTTGTAATACTTGGTTAGTACTGGCAAAATAGAGGGAAAGAGAGTTTCGCGTACGGCAAAGAGAGAAGACATTATGTGCAATGAAAACAGTCAAGAATAGAATTGATGCGCTGCACTGTGGATACAAAATTGTGGAAGGCAATGATCGCAACGCCATCCGGTATGGGACATGATGACTGATCGATCGAGGCAAGAATGTATTGTAATTAACAACCTTAGCTCTCTCCCCATACTATACTATTTATTGTATCTGTGCAATTATCGAACAAATTCCAGCAACTCTCTTGTGTTTAAAACATCACAAATGCATGGAATTCAACGACTGAAGATGTTGGGGATGTTACATCCAAGAAATGATGACAAATAGACATAGCAGCAGGCTGCAATTACAGTGCTCTATCCCTTTACAAACTAGAGGAGGAGAATAAAACAAAGCTAGAGATGACAAAGAGGAGGAAGAGGAACAGTGGGCAAAGAGTAAAAAAGATGAAGAAGAAAAGAAGGGGAAGAAGACAATGATAAATAAGACGACGATAAAGAAGAAGACGAAGAAGAAGAAAAAAAAAAACAATATTATTATATAATCTTTAGTTTGCTTAAATAAAATGCGGTACAGATTTTCGATAACATGGCCACTGCTCGGACGATCTTTCTCCAGCGATACTTGCAGCATTAATTCTCTGTGCTGTCACAAACAATTCGTGGGCTCTGACATTTCTTGTGCGTTTATGCCATAATTATATTTCCTCAATAAAACTAACGATTTCATCGCTGACGTCATGCTTTTTGTGTGAAAATGTCTCAATTTCTTTCAAGCCGCGGGTTTTTTTCATGAAGGATTAACAATGAAAGCCGACGAGTTGCTTACCCCTGATATTTTCTGTTGTTATTAAGCTATTGGTGATAATTGCTGGGTTGTAAATTACTCTCTTTGTCTATAATAAGCCCCTCGACGCTAAAAGGCAAATGAGGAAGGAAAGAAAAAGTATATAATGATTTATAAGAATGATCAACCTACATAATCTGTAATGTTATGAATGTGACTATTTTCAATGGAGGCGAGTATCCAACCATAAATTTCACTTTGAAAAATCAATTACAAGAAATTATGCTATCGTCACGTTTGTCTTTCTATTTACTTCCTGATCCCTGGGGGGGGGGGGGGGGGGGAGTAACTGGTTGGTCTCCAGGCAAGACTCCAGCCTCGAGACAGAGAGGTTGTGAGTTCAAATCCCGGATGAACTCAGTTAGAATTTTTATTTGTAATTTCTCGCTGCGGCAACCACTCCTGGTCTCATCAGCGAGGCCCGGCTTGGAACGTCAATTACGCATCGAAGAAAAAAATGAGTACCTCCGAAGACGGAGTTATCTGCCTGTACGGCGAGGGACCCCTGCGCACACGGCTGTCAGGAAAAATGGATTAACACACAAAATTCACTTCCTAGTCTCTAGGGACTTCGTCAGAGGTGAAAGCTGGCGAACGCAAAAAACAAAACAAAAAAACTTCCTGATGCTAAGAGAGGGAAGAAGGAGTCTCGTTATATCCCGTGTAATGAACACAGCCCTATTGTCTGTATTTTAACAATTCAAAGATATTTAGATAATGTGGTCAGAACAGCGCCAGTACTGTTTCTCCCTTGTATGAATGTAAGACGGGATGAACCTAGAATCCGTTGATCGAAATCGACCTCTTGCTCTCAGTAGAGCTGTTCATTAACGCGGTTCCATTCATAATGCTAAAAAAGATAAGCAACAACATCACATATAAAACATCGTATGGGGGCACGTCTTTAAAGCAGTAGATAGTATGACAAAGAACGACGCAATGATATGAAGCAGCTAAAACATATAGAGAGACAAGGCAGACTATAACGCTTCGGCCAAGCTCTTCGTCAGATACAAAACAACGAATAGGAAACGTACACACGAAGGGAATACGTAGCTTAATCAAAATTCCTACCTAGTGTTAAAGACCTCATTAAATCAAACGCTGTTGCTAAAGAATGACTTTTTCAACCATTAGGGACAAAAACGATTGATCGGTTCAATATGGCGGATAGGCGGCAAGAACCTTTAAAGGCTGCGTCTGAAAAATGTTCCTTGTTGCAGTTTCCTCGTATTCCAAGTCCGGCTTGCTGCCGGAGCTACTGAGTTAAGTGCCCCGTGCACACCGTGAGCTGTGTGTTTCATCCGTTTTGATCGTGTTTCGATATTCCGTATGCTTATAATGAATGATAATATCGTATGACGGGGAACAGATAGCTGTGTCCTCTTTCTGTGCGGGTTCGCCTTATGTCTTTTGGCGTGTGCTGAGACTGCTACGGTGGGGACTGCAAGTTACCTTTATTTGTTTGGGAGATGAGATATTAATTCGGATGATTCCACTGACACGGGCGGTTGAGCAATTATGGATTTTAATTCGTTTGCAGTGATACCGGGCCTTCCATAACCATAACCATAACGAATGAACTAATGCACGAATCAGGAAGACTAATGGGATTGCGCAGTATCCCTGTTTAAGTAAATTTCGATTTTTCCCTGTTTAAGTCAATATCGTAATTTCCTTGTTTAAGTTAATGTCGTAATTGTTTGGAAATGTCGCATTCCATTAAATAAACAAAAACCTGAAGCAAATAAATGTAGGAGAGACCCATCATTCTGGTATGGTTGAATTTCAAAGATAGGCAACTCAGGCTACAAATGTCTGCTACCTTGCAATAAGGTTTAGGTAGAATCAAACGTTTTCAGTGCTCTAGATCTGCTTCGTATGTCCAGTACTCTAGATCCGCTTCGTATGTCCAGTACTTTAGATCCGTTTCGTATATCCAGTATTCTAGATCCGCTTCATGTGTCCAGTACTCTAGATCCGCTTCGCGTGTCAAGTACTCTAGATCCGCTTGTGTGTCCGGTACTCTAGATCCACTAATTGTCTTGTACTCTATATCCTCTTTGCGTGTTTTCTACCTGTAAAATTGACTTGTCTTAAATTTAGAGTCTCATCGTTAACGGCTTCCTGGAACGATTTAAGTTCGAAGTACGAGGCAACCATTGCATACTTTCTGTCTGTTTTTAACTGATTGATCAACTGTTAGTAATCTCCCTTATACAAAACTTCTTTCTATGTGTCAGCTGTTAATATTAATCTCCCTTAGTTTTACAGGGCTGACCCCGCCCAAACACCCCCCCCCCCCCCTTTTTTTTTTCTACGTACATTTTATTTTTCAGTTAAGCCCTTAACTTATGACAAACTTAACATGTTGGTAAGGGATAAACGTTTATGACCAGAGAAACTACAAACATGGATAAACATAGACTCAGAACCATGCCAACAACAGAGGCCAGCAAAAAAAAACAAATTTCAGCAAAGCCATATCTCCCCTCGACGCTGAAAGGCGCAAATGGGGAAGGAAATAAGAAGAAATAGTAGCTGTTAATAATCTCCCTTAAACAAAATCTTTGTCTGTCTTAAACACTTGTACTAGATTACCATCCCGCTGTTTCGTGGCTGATCTCAGCCATCCCGTATTTATGCGATTTTCCTTGGTCTTTAATAACACTGAGCTTGCTCGGTTAACTTCGGAAATATGGCTTCGTAAGTTTAGCTCAGTTCGTAAACGGAAAGGTTGATGTAACCTATTGACCAACGGGCGGTAAATCTGTCTAGATTTGCTCATAAATTTGACGGATAAATGTGGAAATTGTCTCCCTGCAAGTGATTGTCTCTTAGGATTAGATTGAGGAAGATTTCGAAAGTTCATGTTTTTTTCTCAGATATTTTGTTAGATGCCTTCTGTTTATTGAATGGTTTTGCTCTTGGGCAGATTATTCATAATTGTTCTGATGGATGCTTCCTTCCTCCTCCTCCTCGTCCCTACCCCAGCGTTTTTAACAATTTATTGCTAAATGTAGAAAATGAACATAACTATAGGAGGCAGGCAACTAAAACAAGTAGAGCAATTCAATTACCTAGGAAGTTTAGTGACAAACGATAATTCACAACCAGCAGAGATAGAATCAAGATGCAACACAGCTTGTCAAATCGTTTGACATCACCACAATTGTCCAACAAGGAATTAACTCTAGCGGCAAAAACGGGCACTCTACAATACAATGTTCATCCCACCGTTGTGCTACCAATGCCAGACCTGGACCCTAGATGCAAGAACAATAAGAAAAAATAACCTCTACAGAGATGAAATGTGTTTGACGAATGACAGGAAACAGTCTGAGAGATAAGATCAGAAATGAAGAACTGAGAAAAAAGCTAGGAATAGCCCCCGTTTGACACGTTTCTGCTTCTCCTCTCTTGACACTCTTCTGCTTTTCCTCTCTTGACACTTTTATGCTTCTCCTCTCTTGACACTTTTCTGCTCCTCCTCTCTTGACACTCTTCTGCTTCTCATCTCTTGACACTTTTATGCTTCTCCTCTCTTGACACTTTTCTGCTCCTCCTCTCTTGACACTTTTATGCTTCTCCTCTCTTGACACTTTTCTGCTCCTCCTCTCTTGACACTTTTATGCTTCTCCTCTCTTGACACTTTTCTGCTCCTCCTCTCTTGACACTCTTCTGCTTCTCATCTCTTGACACTTTTCTGCTTCTCATCTCTTGACACTTTTCTGCTCCTCCTCTCTTGACACTCTTCTGCTTCTCCTCTCTTGACACTTTTCTGCTTCTCCTCTCTTGACACTTTTTTGCTCCTCCTCTCTTTACACTCTTCTGCTTCTCCTCTCTTGACACTTTTCTGCTTCTCCTCTCATGACACTCTTCTGCTCCTCCTCTCTTGACACCCTTCTGCTTCTCCTCTCTTGACACTTCTGCTTCTCCTCTCTTGACACTTCTACTTCTACTCTCTTGACACTTCTACTTCTACTCTCTTGACTCTCTTCTGCTCCTCCTCTCTTGACATTCTTCTGCTTCTACTCTCTTGACACTTCTACTTCTACTCTCTTGACTCTCTTCTGCTCCTCCTCTCTTGACATTCTTCTGCTTCTACTCTCTTGACTCTCTTCTGCTCCTCCTCTCTTGACACTTCTACTTCTCCTCTCTTGACACTCTTCTGATTCTACTCTCTTGACACTTTTACTTCTACTCTCTTGACACTTCTACTTCTACTCTCTTGACACTTCTACTTCTCCTCTCTTGACACTCTTCTGATTCTACTCTCTTGACACTTCTACTTCTACTCTCTTGACACTTCTACTTCTACTCTCTTGACAAAGCCGTATTGTTTACTTCATGGACCTTACGACGATCCCGATCTTGATCAGCTTTAGTTCACTGTATCTAAGGCCAGCAGATAGTTTTGAATAGATGGCGTTTATCAGCTCATGCGTTGGGCCATGGGATCTTGAACAATGGTAGTGGATTGAAAGGTTGATGGGGATTTCCTACAGAACTTCCTTACCTGTCATCTTACAACTGCCACATCATCTTTTTTTTATCTTTCTCTCCTTCTTTATCCCTTAACCCAGGTGGTCGTTGAGACATCACGGGCTTCACCATCCTTCTTCTTTATCCCATAACCCTGGTGGTCGTTGAGACATCACGGACTTCACCATCCTTCTTCATTGATAATGATCTTCTGCCATTTTTGGGGATTCTGCAAAGTCTAGGCCTGTCCATTCTTCAATATTAGCTTCCCACACCTTTCTCTATATACCCCGTCTTCTCCAGCCTTTCACATTACCTTACAGAATTGTCTTTGTCAGGCCCGATGATTCCGATATGTGACCACATCATTTCCTTGTGAGCTTCATCACAAAAGTCCAAAGATCATCATGGACTTCTATTGCTTGTTGTGCCCTTTTTTGAGAACATTTTAATTCGTGATACGATCTAAAAAAGAAATGTTTATTTCATCGCCATTGCTTGTATATAGCTCTGTAAGGGTGCATATTTCGCAAGCGTGTGGGAAAAACAATCACCACCATCATGCAGTATAAAAATAAACGAGACAAATCTGAAACAAGTGCAACGTTTCAAATACCTGGGCACAATAATAACATCAGATGGGAAATGCACCACAGAAATAAAAAGCAGAATAGCTCAGGCCAAAATGGCATTTCAGAAAATGAAAAATATCTTATGCAACAAATCTATGTCAATAAAAATGAGAAAGAGAGTTCATCGATGCTATATAGAACCAATTCTGACCTATGGAAGCGAATCATGGACAGTAGACAAACAAATGAAAAGACGATTAGAGGCCACAGAGATGGGATTTCTCAAAATAATGTTGAAAGTTCCCTGGACAGCTTAAAAGACCAATGAGGAAGTTCTCAAAGAGGCCAACACAAAAAGGGAGCTCTTAAAAAACATCAGAAAGAAGCAATCAACATTTTTCGGGCACATCATGAGAAGAGGAAAGTTGGAATACTTGGTTACAACTGACAAAATAAAAGGAAAGAGAGATCGCGGACGACAAAGAGAGAAAATACTGGATAGCTTGGTGTCATGGCATGGTAAACAGTCAACAACAGAACTGATACGATGCACTGTAGATAGAAGATTATGGAAGGACATGATCACCTATGCCAACCGGTATGGCACATGATGATGATGATGATGATGATGGGAAAAAATGATATAACAAAAGTGCGCTTCAGCCTGAGTTTAGAGCTTAAATTGATTTTTATCATCATAGTTGAGTGCCGTCTCCGCAACGAAGGTTGTCTGCCATAGAGCAGCCATTCCGCTCTGTCTCTTGCTTTGATGATGCAGGTTGTCGTAGGCTAACGTCTCCATCTTTTGACGTTATTTGTCCATGTTAGTCTTGGTCTGTCTCTGCCTCTGTTACCTTGTATTTTCCCTTCCAAGATTACGTTTAGTAGGCGGTTGTGTCTTTTAACATGCACTAAAAATCTTATTTGTCTTGTTTGAATTGTGTTTAGTAGTTCTCTTTTTATTTTTAGTTGTTTTACGTTTGTTGTTTTTTTCTTTCCATCCAATTCATCCTATTCTTCTATATATCCACATTTCAAAGGCTTCAATTTTCTGTTCTGTTTCTTTGTCAAATGTCCATGTTTCTGCACCATACAGGAATAGTGAGAAGATACAACATTTTTCTATTCTTAGTTCTCTTCTATGATTGATTTTATTATTTTTGTTTTTTAAAATTAAGGCTTCAAACTTGCAAGGGCTGTCAAATTTGTGTTACCCCAGCCGATCTTACAGCTTTCGAGCCCAATTCGCTAACAAATGATCCTAATTATTTAACTTTGTCAACTATTTCTATAGTTCGTTCACAAATTCGTGCCCACAGAGTTGATAAATTATCTCGGAAACAGTTTGATGAATTTCTGTAATTCTTTTCATTAAATCTTATTTTTTCACCGACCTTCAGATTTTATAACATTTAAGTACAAAGGTAGTCTGAATTTTGCACAAATCGTTTTTTGTTATATAATTTTAGGAAAATATCAAATCACGTGCTTTAAACATTAGAGTTTACTGTAAATTATGTTAATTTTCTAACAATACAAGCCAAAGGCGTATCCGTATTACATTGAATAGGGCAACATGTTTCATTTGATTTTCAAAAGTTCTGAAGTATATTTCCGCTCATCTTTTGTTACCATACGTCATCAAACTGTCCATATATTAGTAGATTTTGTTTGTTTGTTTGTTATATCGTAAAATTTGTTTAGTTGGTTCATTATTTGTTAAATGGAAGTAATAATCTCAATTCCAATGACGTTTGTATCCACAGTCTGATATTCTAAAACGATCTCACAAACATTGAGGTTCTGATAATATTTATAAATATATTACTATTTCTTCTTATCAAAATAATAGCATTTCCTTCAACCATTCTGTTTTCGTGATTTATTTGTTCTATTTCATATAAAAATTAAATCTTGTTTTCTTGAAATAGAGAGAACGTAGCAGTCTTCTCCCTCCCGACAATCATTCCAATGTCGTCTGGGGCTGTTTCCTCCTTCATTGTCAATGTTTGCATGTTTGTACTGCAGAGACTCACTGATGGCTAAACAGAAGAGACTTACTGATGGCTAAACAGAAGAATCACTCACTTTGTGCAGTTAATAGATCAAATGTGACGTCTGTGTTGGTACAGCTTATTTACATAGAAAAGTTGCAATGGTTGCATTAGGATATTACTCGTAAGATTAATTTTAAAGAAAGTATCCTCAAGAAGTCAAACTATTGAATTTACATCAGGATTTAGTCCCAAGGCTGTCCTATATATGGGTGGTAGATGAGAACAGTTTGTTTACTGTAATTCGTTTACAGTTTCGGATTTTGATTGTATTAATTATTTTCTTTTTTTATTAATTTTTATTTCACTTGTCTCAAAAATCCACGGAACTTACAACTTGCAACAATCCGCAAGAACATCAAATTGTATTGAATAAATGTAATTTTTTCACTGCTTTGAAAAGTGTTTTTTTTCTCCACTTATTTGTTATATTGTTTGTGGTCAAATACCTCATTTTAATAATAGTCTGACGTTCTTTTCTGCATGTTGAGTACATTTCCACTGTTTGTATTTCAATATTCTTATGTTGTTTTTGTTCCACATTTGATTTCATTTCCATATTTTAAATTATATCCTACACTCAAATCGTGCACTTTTTATGTTTATACAATTTCGTCCTAGTTATAGTTCTCATTGTATCTGGTAATTATCATAGTCTTTATTCTCTGACTACTAATATCCAAGTCAAATTCGTAAATTCTGTTGTGAACTTACTGCTAGTCAAAAGAAGGCAACAAACAATTCATTGAGGTGGAATTATTACTAGACTGAGTTAGAGATCCACAACTGTACAGGAAATTAATGCCTCTCTCCTTATATCATATAATAACAACAAAAACAGAAATGGACGTAAACTAAATTAACGTAAAAACCAATCATGTACGAAGAAATTAATATCGATTGAGAGTAGTGCCCTCTTTTTGTGTGCTCATTGTGTTCTATTTTGGCTAGAACCCGTTCCGCCTCGTTGGGCACCGAAGATATCCAAGCTCATAGGCAATCATGGCATTGCGTCCTGTTCCATTAACGATAATCATGTGTTGAATATTCAATAAACAATCGAGATCTCCGGATATTGCAGGAAATTATTTGCCAAGTATGTAAAACACGTTTTTAATGATCAAATTTATGCACTGCCAGGGAAAAGGGATAGGGACAAGGTTGGAATTTGCGGGAGGGAGGGGAAAGATTATATTGGTTAAAAATGTAATAAATTACATTTCTCTTGAAAAAAAAAATATTCGGTGTCAATATAATTCAATATAAAGAAGAGCGGACAAGAGAAGGAGAGAAGGGAGTTGGAGAGAGTGGATAGAGAGAAAGGGAGAGAGATGGTGAGTGGAGGAACGAAATTCAACGTAAAAAAAAAGTGATAAATCGATTCACTTCGGCAAGACATTTATCCGGCTAACTGATTGTTCCATTCAAATTTCAAAAGTCAGTTTTCATTTTAATGGCTTTGCAGAATTGGAGAAGTTAGAGTACATATTTTCCCAGGTTTTGATAATCTCTCTACCCCAAGTATATATGTATGTGTGTGTGTATATATATATATATATATATATATATGTGTGTGTGTGTGTGTGTGTGTGTGTGTGTGTGTGTTTGCTGAGGTGTGCGTGTGTCTACAACAGAAAGTTTTCCTGATTTAACCTTCTTGTACCAGTTGTACTAAACCTCGTACACAGCATCTACTGAAATAACAGCTACTGCCTTCAATGTAAAAACGTACTGGTATCAATATAAAAACGTACTGGTATCAATATAAAAACGTACTGGTATCAATATAAAAACGTACTGGTATCAATATAAAAACGTACTCGTATGAGCAGTAATTATAGACACTAGACTGGGAAAACAAACATTAAATGTTGCAATATTAAATAGTAAAGCTCTAGATTGGGAAAACAAACATTAAATGTTTCAATATTAAATAGTAAAACTCTAGATTGGGAAAACAAACATTAAATGTTTCAATATTAAATAGTAAAACTCTAGATTGGGAAAACAAACATTAAATGTTGCAATATTAAATAGTAAAACTCTAGATTGGGAAAACAAACATTAAATGTTTCAATATTAAATAGTAAAACTCTAGATTGGAAAAACAAACATTAAATGTTTCAATATTCAATAGTAAAACTCTAGATTGGGAAAACAAACATTAAATGTTTCAATATTAAATAGTAAAACTCTAGATTGGGAAAACAAACATTAAATGTTTCAATATTAAATAGTAAAACTCTAGATTGGGAAAACAAACATGAAATGTTTCAATATTAAATAGTAAAACTCAAGATTGGGAAAACAAACATGAAATGTTTCAATATTAAATAGTAGAACATTAGACCACAAAAACAAATATTACTTACTTTTACTTACGCCTTGCGGCTCCTAGTAAGACTGTTATCATACTCTTAAATTAGACCGGATTATATGCTATATCCTCCAACTGAGCTCACGCCCACTATACCACCTTTGCTTCTGTCTCAGCGGTTCTTCTCCATGTCTGCTTCGGCCTTCCAACTTTTTAAAATCCTTGTGGATTCCTGATCATTGCTTGGTGGTCTTACAATGGTTATGGTTAGGGTTGTGTAAGGCCCCGTAACCACTTCAAACGAAATAAAATCCATAATTGCTCAAGCACCGGTGCCAGTGGAAGCATCCAAATTAGTATCTCATCTCCCAACAAAGAAATGTAGCTGCAGTCCCCATCATAGCAGTCTCAGCACACGCCAAAAGACATAAGACGAACCGCACAGAAAGTGAACACAGCCATCTGTTCCCAGTCATATGATATCACCATTCATCGTAAGAAATCAGAATATCGAAACACAATCAAAACTGATGAAACGCGTAGCCAATGGTGTGCACAGAGCACTTAACACAGTAGCTCTAACTGCAAGCGGGACTTGGAATATTAGTAAACTGCAACAAGGAAAACTTTTCAGACACAGCCTTTAAGGGTTCCGGCCGCCTATCCGCCATATTGACGGACATTTCTGGTCTTGCAGTATTGCTTGTTAGTCGTGCAGTAAGGATTGGTAGTCTAGCAGTATTGATTGGAAGTCTTGCAGTATTGATTGATAGTCTTGCAGTATTGCTTGGTAGTCTTGCAATATGGATAGGTAGGCTTGCATTATTGTTTGGTGGTCTTGCAGTATTGCTTGGTAAAAAGTAAAAAGTAAAGTACCCCCGAAAGCCGTCTTTTGGAATCAAACTCTATCTTCTGTAGTATTGCTTGGTGATCTTGCAATATTGCTTAGTGGTCTTGCAATATTGCTTGGTGGTCTTGCAATGTTGCTTGGTGGTCTTGCAATGTTGCTTTGGTTGTCTTGCAGTATTGTTTGGTGGTCTTGCAATATTGCTTGGTGGTCCTGCAATGTTGCTTTGGTTGTCTTGCAGTATTGTTTGGTGGTCTTGCAATATTGCTTGGTGGTCTTGCAGTATTGTTTGGTGGTCTTGCTGTATTGCTTGCTAGTCTTGCAGTATTGCTTGGTGGTCTTGCAGTATTGCTTGGTGGTCTTGCAGTATTGCTTGGTGGTCTTGCAGTATTGCTTGGTGGTCTTGCTGTATTGCTTGGTGGTCTTGCAGTATTGCTTGGTTGTCTTGCAGTATTGCTTGGTGGTCTTGCAGTATTGCTTGGTGGTCTTGCAGTATTGCTTGGTGGTCTTGCAGGATTGCTTGGTAGTCTTGCAGTATTGCTTGGTAGTCTTGCAGTATTGCTTGTTGGTCTTGCAGTATTGCTTGTTGGTCGTGAAGTATTGCTTGGTAGTCTTGCAGTATTGCTTGTTGGTCGTGAAGCGTTGCTTGGCAGTCTTGCAGTATTGATTGGTGGTCTTGCAGTATTGCTTGGTGGTCTTGCAGTATTGCTTGGTAGTCTTGCAGTATTGCTTGGTGGTCTTGCAGTATTGCTTGTTGGTCTTGCAGTATTGCTTGTTGGTCGTGAAGTATTGCTTGGTAGTCTTGCAGTATTGCTTGTTGGTCGTGAAGTATTGCTTGGCAGTCTTGCAGTATTGCTTGTTGGTCGTGAAGCGTTGGTTGATAGTCTTGCAGTATTGATTGGTGGCCTTGCAGTATTGTTTGGTAGTCTTGCAGTATTGCTTGGTAGTCTTGCAGTATTGCTTGGTGGTCTTGCAGTATTGCTTGGTGGTTTTGCAGTATTACTTGGTGGTCTTGCAGTATTGCTTGGTGGTCTTGCTGCATGGCTTGGTGGTCTTGCAGTATTGATTGGTGGTCTTGCAGTATTGCTTGTTGGTTTTGCAGTATTACTTGGTGGTTTTGCAATATTAATTGATATTCTTGCAGTATTGCTTGGAGGTCTCGGAATATTGCTTGGTGATCTTTCAGTATTGCTTGGTGGTCTTGGAATTGCTTGGTTGTCTTGCAATATGGATGGTGGTTTGACTATATTGCTTGGCGGCGTTCGCAATGTGTTGTCAATCCTTCCCCATTTTCTATTCGAGATCCTCAGTCCTACTGGCATCAGGACAGTTTTTTCGTTTCCAAAGATTTTCGTTTGTAATTTTTATTGGCCACCTAATAATAAGAACCTGTCAGGTCATCTCTTTATAAGAGGCTGGAGTATGCTGTTGTTAGTCTTTGTTTTCCTCCATGTTTTGGAACAGTAGAGTAGACCTGTCTTGTCATATGTGTTGAAGATCCTGACTTTGTTCCACAGTGAGAGTGCACTGGACTTTCACACGAAACAAAGTGTATTGTTGTCAGTTTTGACTTTGTTAACGCCGCTTTTAATGATTTCGTCAGTTTCGTGGTCTTTACGTGCTACATAGCCTAAATATGTGGACGTCCCTATCTCTTTGATAAAACACAATTTAAATGCCTCTCTTTTTCAATATTAAAATAGTATAACTGGGAAATCAAACATCAAATAATGCAACATTAAAATAATAGTACGCTAGACTGGGAAGAAAATAGCCGCTTAATTTGTATCAACAATAAGCAAAGACAGTAAAATAGGAAAACAAACTTTGTACTGACAACGAAGAAGAAAGTTTGGTCCACAAAAGTTGTAAATGTTGACTGATAGTAAGAATGCAGTGGCTACCGCCCATCATTTGACCTTATCAGTATTGCTAGCAAGTTGGGCAGTGAGATTATGTTATGAATGCATCACTGAGAACCTTAAAATATCGACAAAACGCCCGTGCGGTTACCGGATACCTGACCACGGAGAGGGAAGAAAATAATAGAGCCACTGTAACCTGCCACCCGTGTCGTCAGGGGCGACTAAAGGGCTTTTGAATCGTCGCATGTGCAGTCGAATAGGATGTACACGAAGTGACCTTGAAAAAAAAATATACCAACAAGTTGTGAAGTGGATATGAGGAATTCCCGACTACAATGAAATGGAACTTCCATGGATAGAATAAAATAGAATAGAATGGAAGTTGATAAGTATAGGTCTGGATGCATTAAAAGTACCTCAAGAATGAATTGTGTTCTGATGTTATCAATAAACTCTGACAATTTCTCATGATGATTTCTATAAATTCAAAGATCTACTTTTGTAGGAACTGCACTTCATGTAGCAGGAATTTCGTTGTCAATATTTTTACTGAACATTCGGCAGTATCGAAGGACGTGCGCTGAGTTCAGAGTTCAAAGTTCGCTACAAGGTAGACGAGGCAGAGGCAGACTAAGTCTAAACTGGATTGATAACAGCAACAGATAGACAGGTAGACCTATGACAGAGTGCACCATCAAGACAAGAGACAGAGTAAAATGGCTTCCATGGTAGCCAGCCTTTGATGTGTAGCCGTCATCCAATGAATAAACTTTATCACAGAATCAGAGAGAGCTAGAGAGATAGTGCTCTTATTCGTTGTTATTACCTTTCTATAGATCAGTGAACCACGAAGCTATTGCTTTTTTCTCTATTTCTTCTGGATTGGGTGAAGAACGCCAGACTAGGGTTGAACCCAGTTCGCCATTGATGTGACCGCTGAACGCTACAGCTCACCAAAACACTGGTTTCATTACTCAGGGGAGTTAACCCAGTTGTTGTCTGTAGCCTGAAAACATTTTACTTGTTACATGTCTTACATATCTGCAATTTGCTGAGACTTTACCTAAAGACAAATACTAAATCTATGAATATTAACGTAGCTTCGTTGGCAATGGGAGCCGCGATAGCTCAGTGGTTAGTGAACTGGACTACAAAGGACAAGAGGTAGGGTTCGATCCCAAACGACGGCTTCCGATTCACCCAGCCTTTAATGTGTACCGGAATTTTTTTATGGGAATGTAAAGCGGCACGGGCGTAATACCGACCACGTTACTCCAAAAATCATGTGTCTGTAAAATGTATGGTCACTAACACCATATTCCCTATACGCCACTTGGCGTGACAGGGATCTGTACTTTTACTTACTTAGTTGGCAATGCACTGTAACGCAAATCTCTGGTGGCAAGGCGTTGTGGTAGGGTGTACGGGTTCGATCCTGCTGAGGGTTCTGTTTTTGATTCTTTTGTGGATTTTTCCGAGTTTTGTAACCGGTGCTCCCTGAAATTATTCGTTTAAACTTCAACTACCTAGCTGCTGCTGTTGGCTGCTGCTGTTGGCTGCTGCTGTTGGCTTCCATGTCTGGTAAACAGCTTCTAGACATTGACTTAGGTCACTTATTAAACTGTCAACAACAACGAAAACAACTTGCTATTTAAATAACTAGCGAAGGTTATCACTTCTGATTTTGTTCACTCTGATCTGTTCACAGTTAACGTTCCGTTATGACAGTGGTATCCAAATCTGTTCACAGTTAACGTTCCGTTATGACAGTGGTATCCAAATCTGTTCACAGTTAACGTTCCGTTATGACAGTGGTATCCAAATCTCTTCACTGTTAACGTTCCGTTATGATAGTGGTATCCAAATCTGTTCACAGTTAACGTTCCGTTATGACAGTGGTATCCAAATCTGTTCACAGTTAACGTTCCGTTATGACAGTGGTATCCAAATCTGTACACAGTTAACGTTCCGTTATGAAAGTGGTATCCAAATCTGTACACAGTTAACGTTCCGTTATGACAGTGGTATCCAAACTTGTATCTATATACTCCTTATTTCTACACTCTTCCGTAGATACTAACTGACACATAATGATGGTGCTGAAACGTCACTAACACAGGAAGTTATTGTTCCACCTACATCGCCGAATGCCTATTGTGAAATCACAAAGTGTGAATGCTCATAAATAATAATCTGTAATATTTAATAGAGAGAAAGTAAAGAGTCCCCCGTCACGCCAAGTGGCGTATAGGTAATATGGTGTTAGTGACCATAAATTTTAAAGACCTTCGGCACATGATTTTTGGGGTAATGTGGTCGGTATTACTCCCGTGCCGCTTTACTTTCCCAGAAAAGAATTCCGGTTCCCATTTAAGGCTGGGTGAACCGGAAGCCGTCGATTGGGATCGAACCCTACCCCTTGTCCTTGTAGTCCAGTTCACTAACCACTGAGCTATCGCGGCTAATGTTTAATAGGGTGAAGTAAAGTATCTATTACCTTTTCATAAAAATTATGACATTTCTAAAAAATAAAACTTTTATACAAAAAAATGTGACATTTATACCTATTTGTTAATGTCACAAGTACAGCAGTTTTATTAGCAGTTGTATTAGATTGCTGCACATTTTAAACTGGGATCAGTTCTGCCAAAGTTCCTACCCGTTATTCTCTTGGACTCCAGCAGCAGACCTTACTTTGTCTTTATAGATGGTTTGAGGCAGGCTATTATCCTCGGTGGCTTCTACCACACGCTATCTTCTGGTCGCCTTATGTCGTGCCTGCTTCTGTTAATAACATAATAGTAGTTCCGACTACGAAGACTAAAGACACTTTCACGAATAAGATATCACCATTTTCTTACACCTTGTAGGGTCTAATTTTGACTTCTTTCACTTTCGAATATTATGTGCAATCTCTTGATTTTGTTTTCCCCTACGGCCATAAAATTCTATGACTTTTTCATTTCTAAAATTTGTGTTCCCTATGTGCTATACTATTTTATGATCTTTGCCATCTCTTAAGTGTTTGTTCCCTATGTGTTATAGCATTCTATGATTCTTATCCGTTCTTTATCACTGATGTAGCAGTCTTTCATGGATCATTACTCTCTCAACGTTGGTCTCCGCACAACACAACACGATAAATAACAGAGGACGGAGATAGATGAGATAACAGATGAACATTATTTGTTATATTTTTCTCTCAGATAGTAATGTCTTCATTTGTTTCTGTTTGTTCTGTTGTTTCATTCTAAATTATTTTTAGCAGTCAAATGTTTAATAACGTAATTCAAATTATCTGTTTCTGACTATTCATGTTTACTCTAATAAAAATAAAGTCTGAATTCATGACTAGTTTATGTTTTTGGTGAGTTGTATAATTGTCAGTTTATATTTCACCTATTGTCGATACTTGTAAGAGCACCGACTTGTCGATAAAGTGGTCGAATTTCAATCACAGCCTGAAACTCTTTACTCTACTCACTTGGTTAAAAATGAGTACCTGACTCGCTGAGGTGAGGAAGATATTAATAGCAATGGAGCCGAACGCCGACTCTCTTATTTCCACATTTTGTATCTTGCGAGATTTATCTCACTCACTTGGTTAAAAATGAGTACCTGACTCGTTGAGGTGAGGAAGATATTAATAGCAATAGAGGCGAACGTCGGCTCTCTTATTTCCACATTTTGTAACTAGTGAGACTTATCTCACTCACCGGGGACATTAAATGTTCGAGACATCCATTGCGTGTGCTTTATATTAAGAAGTAAAAGAAAACAGGAAAAAAAACTTACAGCAAAAAAGAAAACAAATTCTCTACATTTTTTTGTTTCTTTCAATCAGGGGTAGGTATAATTGTCATTTCTGAAGGCCGGATCTGAAAACTATGAAGACACCAGGGAGCAGACACCATCACCCAATGAAACCATTATATAAATGACCTAATTTGCATTCACAAGCAATTGTATTGTAAAAAAATATTATTAGTGATGGAAAGTGGAAGACAGAAAAGAGAATGGAATGAAAGGGAGAGGGGTAAGACAGAATAAAAAGGGAGAGGAGGGGGGAATTCAACAATAAATTATAAATATAAATATTACTGGTTTAATGACAAGATTGTCCATGTTTGGCGGTATTCGATTAACAGCAATGTGTAGAATACTTTTTAAATGTGTGCCAGTTAATAAATTTCTTGCTTTTTTGTTACTTTTTAATTATTTATTTTCTTTTTATCCCAGGGAATGGAGCGTATAGTGTAAATTATATTATAGTGTGCAGTGTAAACTTTATTTGTAACTTCTCTTTACTAACATACATTTTATGCTGCAATTTTCATTTGTTAATGAATAGTTTTTAAATTACATTTTCTACTAATATTCTCTGTTAATATTTTATGCAACGAATTTTCTTTTTTTTTAAGTTTTCTTTAACATGTTGTTATTATTTATTTTTCAGACATTGTTTTTATTATTATTCTCTTTCTTCTTCGTACCTTTCTCATTTGCCTTTCATCGTCGAGTAGTCATAATTTGTGGTCTTTTAATCTTTTGTTGGCTGGCCTCTGCTGAAATGTTTCTTAGTATTTCCAATATTCCATCAATCCGTCATTGATTGTGGTGGGCCCTTGAGTCTCGTGTTCTCGCAACGTTTATTAACGACCAGTTGTGTTGTGATTTGGTCTTTCTGTCTTACCACGTAGCCAAACCATTTTATCTATTGCTTCGTTATATTCTATCATCATCATCGTGTGCCATGCCGGTTGACATAGGCGATCGTGTCCTTTCACAATCTTCTATTCAAGTAGATCGTATAAATTCTGTTGTTGACTCTTTTCCATGCCATGACACTAAGCAAATTAATATTTTTATAGAGAGGGTATTCTCGTTAATCTTTTCAGCTGTCCAGGGAACTTTCAACATTCTTCTGAGAAATCCCATCTCTGTGGCCTCTAATCGTCTTTTCATTATATATATCAAATTGTATTTGGATATAATTTTTACTTGGCAATATAAGAAGGTAATGTCTTCTATGCCGGGAGCTATTACTATCTATTTTCTCAGTTCTTATCTTGTGATCTCATCTCTCAGGCTGTTTCCTGTCATTCGTCTAAAATATTTAATCTCGGTAGTGATTATTTCACTTATTGTTCTTGCATCTATGGTGCAGGTCTGGCATTGGTTTTTTTTATAGCACTACTTTAGAATGAAGATTGTATTGTAGTTTCCGTTTTGCCTCTAGAGTTATTTCCTTGTTGGACAACAGCTGTCCGATGATTTGATAAGCTTTGTTGCATCTTGAAGTCTATTTCTGATGCTTGTGAATTGTCGTTTAACATTTGACATTTAAATTCCTCCACTTGTTTTAGTTTTCTGCAATCTATTGTTATATGATGTTCGTTTCTTTTTCTCGATATTCCTGACTTCTGTTTTATTGATGTTGATTTTCATGTTGTATTGAGTGTTTGCGTTGTTAAGTCTATTTAAGTGTACTTGTAGGTCATATACTTTTCCATGCATTAGCGTCTACTTGTCTGAAAATAGAAGCTCGTTAATCTCCTCTGTCTCAGGTGGGTTGGCTAACTTACATATGTTGTCCTTGTATGTAATAAACAATAGGGGAGATAGTACGTACCCTTTGTCTCACTACTGATCTAACTTCGAAGTGATATGTGTACCCTGCTGCTGTTCTGACTGTGCAGCTGCTGTTGATGTAGCGACTTTTACATAGTTTAATTAGATGTTGGTTTTCTCCGTATGATGCTTGTATCCCTCACAGATGTACTCTGTTTACTAAACTCGGCATATCCTTGGTTAATGAAAGCTATGTACACAATTTGATAGTGTTCTGTCTCTTTTCTGCTAGCTGCTATATGGTGATTATTACGTCACTACATTCTCGGAACCCCGTTATTATTATCATTATTATTGTTATTATTATTATTACTATTATTATTATTATGCTCTATGTCTTTGTTCTGTTTCCTTTTCTGTTACAGTTTATTGTCTGACATTGGTTTTTTTCTTATCTTAAATTCCAGGCTGTTTGAGATGGAAAAGGATTTGAAGAAACTCTTCCGAAGACTCATGTCCCAGACAGAGAGTGGGGAGTTTGTGTTTGATTCTGTCAGGCTGGAGCATCATGCTACCCTTGTGATGAAGAATATAGGCCAGGCGGTGGAAAGTCTAGATGACTCATCCTATGTCTCGGAAACGCTCACGTTACTAGGAGAGAGGCACTGCGCTTACAACGTTAGACCTGAGATGCTACCGGTAAAGTGACGACTTTGTTACCTGCAATGGAGGGGTGTGGGTTTGTTACCTGCCTGACGGGAAAGGAAGGGTGTGGGTTTGTTACCTGCCTGACGGGAAGGGAGAGGTGTGGTTTGTTACCTGCCTGACGGCAAAGGGAGGGGTGTGGGTTTGTTACCTGCATGACGAGAAAGGGAAGGGTGTGGGTTTGTTACCTGCCTGACAAGAAAGGGAAGGGTGTGTGTTTGTTACCTGCCTGACAAGAAAGGGAAGGGTGTGTGTTTGTTACCTGCCTGACAAGAAAGGGAAGGGTGTGTGTTTGTTACCTGCCTGACAAGAAAGGGAAGGGTGTGTGTTTGTTACCTGCCTGACAAGAAAGGAAGGGTGTGTGTTTGTTACCTGCCTGACAAGAAAGGGAAGGGTGTGTGTTTGTTACCTGCCTGACAAGAAAGGGAAGGGTGTGTGTTTGTTACCTGCCTGACAAGAAAGGGAAGGGTGTGTGTTTGTTACCTGCCTGACAAGAAAGGGAAGGGTGTGTGTTTGTTACCTGCCTGACAAGAAAGGGAAGGGTGTGGGTTTGTTACCTGCCTGACAAGAAAGGGAAGGGTGTGGCTTTGTTACCTGCCTGACGAGAAAGGGAAGGGGTGTGAGTTTGTTACCTGCCTGACGAGAAAGGGAAGGGTGTGAGTTTGTTACCTGCCTGACGAGAAAGGGAAGGGGTGTGAGTTTGTTACCTGCCTGACGAGAAAGGGAAGGGGTGTGAGTTTGTTACCTGCCTGACGAGAAAGGGAAGGGGTGTGAGTTTGTTACCTGCCTGACAAGAAAGGGAAGGGTGTGGGTTTGTTACCTGCCTGACAAGAAAGGGAAGGGTGTGGCTTTGTTACCTGCCTGACAAGAAAGGGAAGGGTGTGGGTTTGTTACCTGCCTGACGAGAAAGGTGTCAAGACATATAAATGCGTCCTTATGCATAAAAGTGATAAGTTGCTGTAAAGCTGATAATAAGAATGAAAATGTAAAAGGAAACAGGAGTTTTTTGTAACCGCTTTACGTAGGTGATAAACAAAATAAAAGTACAACGACGTTGGAGCTTAGTTGGAGCTTAGTTGGAGCTCCAGCTGAAACAATAGATACAACACACATATCTATATGTATATATAACTGCATAGTGTTCATATGCTAAAGTTTCTGAGCGGTAAATAAATAAGTCACTTCCCTGAATTACTTGCCCGTCCGACACGTGTTCAACTACTAACCGGATTAAAATCACAAAAGAGGGCTACAAAAGCTGAAATATTGCAGCATGTCACTGCAGCAAGATACCAGACTAACTACTTTTATTGTTTACTAGAATGTCTCCCTACATTTAGCAAAAAAATAACCGAGTTTCTATTTAATTATGTGTGCGAAGCTGGAAAACAACTAAAGAAATATAGAATAAACTGAATACACTTGAAAACAAATGCCTCAGGAAAATATGTTGTATACCATGGAGTGAATTTCAAACTAGTGCAGGAATAAGGGAAATAGCAAAGCATCCAAAAATATAATCTATAATCAAGAGAATAATGTGGTTAGAAATGTGATGAGAAGAGACAACAATGGAATGTCAAAGCAAGCCCTCAAATGGGAACCAGAGAGTAAAACAAAAATAGGCTGACATAGAGGGACACTAAAAAGAACATTGAAGCGAGAGACGACTACATCAGGAATCAGCTCACTCGCTGAGATTGAGCGACTCGTCCAGAACAGGAATGTGTAGCCAGATACATTAAGGGTATTGTCTAAGGTCGGACACTTCATAGCAAAGATTGTTGAACACAGAGAGTCTATAATTGATGTCCTATCTTCGGCTCGAAAGGACAATAGATGGATATACAAACAGACAGGCAGGCAGGGATTCAGGCTGACAGGCGGGAGGGCAGGTTGGCGAGTATGTTGATAGGTAGGTAGGCAGGTTATCCAGCACACCCCATTCCCTTCCCAACTCGTATTTTTGAAACCACACCTCCTCAACATTTATTTTGTATACTGCACTCAACATCTCACAACAGCTCAACATCTCACAACAACTAAACACATCACAACAGCTCAACATCTCACAACAACTCAACATCTCACAACAGCTCAACATCTCACAACAACTCAACACATTACAACAGCTCAACATCTCACAACAACTCAACACATAACAATAACTCAACATCTCACAACAGCTCAACATCTCACAACAACTCAAAACATAACAACAACTCAACACATTACAACAGCTCAACATCTCACAACAACTCAACACATTACAACAACTCAACATCTCACAACAACTCAACATCTCACAACAGCTCAACATCTCACAACAACTCAACACAGCACAACAACTCAACATCTCACATCAGCTCAACATCTCACAACAACTCAACACGACACAACAACTCAACATCTCACAACAACTCAACACATCACAACAACTCAACATCTCACAACAACTCAACACATCACAGCAACTCAACATCGCACAACATCTCAACATCTCACAACAACTCAACACATCACAACAGCTCAATAACTCAACACATCACAAAAGCTCAACATCTCACAACAACTAAACACATCACAACAGCTCAATAACTCAACACATCACAACAGCTCAACATCTCACAACAACTCAACACATCACAACAGCTCCACATCTCACAACAACTCAACACATCACACCAATTCAACATATCACAACAACTCAACACATCACAACAACTCCACAATTCACAACAACTCAACACATCACAACAACTCAGCACACCACAACAACACAACATCTCACAAAAACTCAACATCTCACAACAACTCAACACATCACAACAACGTAACATCTCACAACACCTCAACATCTCACGGACACTCACAACTCAACATCTCACAACAATTTAACATCTCACAACAACTCAACACCTCACAACAACTCAACATCTCACAACAACTCAACATCTCACAACAACTCAACACCTTACAACAACTCAACAACTCAACATCTCACAACAACTCAACACCTCACAACCACTCAACACCTCACCACAACTCAACACCTCATGATCTCATAACACCTCAACTTCTCGCAACAACTCAACATCTCACAACAACTCAACATCTCACAATAACACAATAACACAACAACTCAACATCTCACAACACCTCAACATCTCTCAACAACACAACAACTCAACATCTCACAGTAACTCAACTTGTCACAACAACTCAACATCTCACAACAACTCAACATCTCACAACAACTCAACATCTCACAATAACTCAACATCTCACAACAACTCAACATCTCACAACAACTCAACATCTCACAACTCAACACCTCACAACTCAACATCTCACAACAACTCAACACCTTACAACAATTCTACATTTCACAACATCTCAACATCTCACAACAACTCAACATCTCAACAAAGTCATGCTAATTTGAGGGTTTTCCTGTTTTATAATCTGCCAATGAGATATTGTAAACCTGAAACTGGCTGTGGTCACACAATACTAAGACATTCACAAGAGCTGACACACAGTAGAATATGGATGAGAGGGGAAAGAGAGGCGTGCAAAGGACAACCAGGAAAACTTTGGAAAGTGACCTGAACAGCGTGAGCCAGACTTGTGGTTATTTGGTTATTTTTGTTATTTTATGGAAGGCCCCGGTATCACTGCAAACGAATTAAAATCCATAATTGCTCAACCGCCCGTGCCAGCGTAATCATCCGAATTAATATCTTATCTCGCAAATAAAGAAAGGTAGCTGTAGTCCCCATCGTAGCAGTCTCAGCACACGCCAAAAGACATAAGGCAAAACCGCATTGAAAGTGAACACAGGCAACTATCATCCTGTCATACGATATCATCACTCATCATAAACAATTGGAATATCGAAACATGATCAAAACGGATGAGATACACAGCCACAATGTGCACAGAGCACTTAACTCAGTAGCTCCTGCAACAAGCCGGACTTGGAATATGAGGGAACTGCAACAAGGAACACTTCTCATGCATAGCCTTCAATTGTTCCCGCTGCCTATCCACAATATATCAAGGAAGTTCACGTCCTCTTGAAAATGATGGTCGTCGTATTTTTAAAAAATGTATAGTGCTTGATGATGTTAGGCCATCGTTGTTGACTCCAATTCCGAACATATAGACACACATTTCATCGTCAGATTATCCCCGTCGCACATCAAACAACAGACCTAGATTAGCGTACGGCTGGTTATCAGACGTGATCTTGTCAACTGTAAGTGACTTCAAACTGTGTTGTTGGTTTTGTTCCTCAATAAGATCATATCAACATGGACAAATACAAATTAACTTAAAAAAGTTGCACAACATGGACCTTTTGACTTTGCTTTTTGAACGGAATGGCTTCACTGCAGGCGAGGCACTCATGAGACTTGTGGTATTTATAGACAACCACTAACCGCTAGAAGTGAAATAATATTGTTGGCTAGCCAAACACAAGCCGTACTAACAACTGAATGTTTTGCCAATCTGTAACCAGGAAATGAAGAAGTGTGTTGAACCCAAAATGACAAAGAGTGACTAACCTTGAGTGAAGAAATGTATTTTAGTATATATTAGCTATAGCTTATCTCAGATCTGAAACAAGTGCAACATTTCAAATACTTGGGCACAATAATAGCATCAGATGGAAGATGTGCCACATAAATAAAAAGCAGAACAGCCCAGGCCAAAATAGCATTTCAGAAAATGTAAAATATGTTATGCAACAAATCTATGTCAATAGAAGTGAGAAAGAGAGTTCATCGGTGCTATATAGAACCATTTCTGATCTATGGAAGCGAATCATACACAGCAGACAAACAAATGAAAAGACGATTGGAGGCCACAGAGATGGGATTTCTCAGAAAAATGTTGAAAGTTCCCTCAACAGTTAAAAAGACCAATGAAGAAATTTTCAAAGAGGCCAACACAAAAAGGCAGCTCCTAAAAAACATCAGAAAGAAACAATCAACATTTTTCGGGCACATTATGAGAAGAGAAATGTTGCAATACTTGGTTACAACTGGCAAAATAAAAGGAAAGAGAGATCGCGGACGACAAAGTTAGAAAATACTGGATAGCTTGGTGTCATGACATGGAAAACAGTCAACAACAGAACTGATACAATGCACTGTAGGTAGAAGATTGTTGAAGGACATGATAGCCTACCGGTATGGCACATGATGATGATAGCTTATCTATTTACACAAACTTAGAAGATCACATTTCAATTAAATGAATTATATTGATATCCATCTGTAATCTAAAGGTGTATTGTACCTCTTTCAGTTTCTCTGGCCCGCAATACGCGACGGTCTCAAGACGAGACTGGGAGACAAGTTTACTGTGGAATCAGAGCTAGCCTGGAAGCACCTCTACGACTACATCATTTGTAAGATGACTGAGGGCATGCGCCAAGAATCCTGCAAAACCAATAAACCACATCTACATTAGGAGTTACCGTTCTCATATTATTCATTTTCTTGTACATATTTCACTGTATGTTCACATTGATATATATAAATAAACCCAGAAGGGTAAAACGTCTCTGCGGACATTTTAGACATGGTAAATGTAAAGATATGAGACTTTAATCGGTGTCTTAGCACGTGGGCTTCTACCCATATGTGCTCGGTCGCCTATTCAGAATTGTTCGGAGACTTTAGTCTAGTGTCGGCTAAAGCATCGTAACTCACGAACGAGGCATCATTCCTCACCTTCCCAGAGTTCTATCCTGTTACTAATTTCTGCCAGCGGCTGGGTCGACTGCAGGGGTATTTTTTTCCATCCACGAGAATAATTCACACTACTTTCTCGAGGGCGAATCGTGCACGGGTTGTCCGAACGTCAGTGGTGCGGTGGTTTTCCTAACTAGGTATCGCGACCCACTGAATTTTAGAAAATTCCAGTTAGGATAGCATTTAGGTTTATTTTGATATCTCCTTGCCATAGATCGAGAAAGCAGTCACTGATAAATACACCTATTTTATGTGTACAAATTGTCAGATAGTGCTGCATAATTCAATGTTGTGATTTACTAAGTTGTTTTGTGTCTTTGTTTCACAACAATATACAGCAAACAATCGGAGTACATGATCCTTTGATTAGTATTTTTAAAAGCGTAAAATGAAATGTTTGGCTACGCATTTATTGCGATCGTCTGGCATAGCAAAGAGCATTCTACAAATAACTGAGAAAGGAACAGGAAGAAGTGATTGGCAAAGAAAGAGGCGGGATGTAGCGTTAGAAAAAGGACAGACTTTGAATCCTTGGTTAATCCTAATAAAGCATCAGTTTCATGGTTCTCCCTTAACAATCATCTCGTTAATACGGACACACCGGTAGTAAGAATGGGAGCTGATAAGGTGACCAGGGCAGGTTGATGACATACCTCGGAGTTAAGTTTGATCGCAGCCTGTGCTTTCGGGACCACGTTGACCATGTGATAACAAAATCCCGCAAAGGATTAGCCGCCTTGAAGGTCATGGCCGCTGCCAACATCGAGCAGAGGCTACTTACACTTCTGTTCCAGGGATTAGTTCTCGCACCAATCGAGAATGCCCTGGCAATTCTTTTTATTGTCAGTACGACTCAAATTGATAGGCTGGAGAAAATACAGAATGAAGCCATGCGCATTATCTTGGGGTGTACGAGGGACACTCCCTGTGTAGCAATGAGGTATCTTCTTGACTTTCCAACCATGGATGACAGAATCAAGATCTGGAGGGCACGAGCATTCCTGAAGATTAGTGCACATAACGAGCATCCATTGCAACACGAGCTCAACATAGGGAAAGGTGCCAGGCTAAAAAGAGGCAAATCACGGGTGGGCAGAGCAGAAGATGTCATCAAACAGGTCTGTGGGCTTACCAATATCAACGTTGGCGAGGAGTGGATGCATGTGCCTGCGTCATTCAAGGGGCATTCTCGTGTATTGTCACACTCGACAGGAAAGTTAGGGAACAGAACTCAGTCGTTGTCAATGCAGAGTTCAACGGTCTCATCTGCGATGACACCGATGAGAAATATGCAGTCATCTATACAGACGGATCTGTAATACGACACCAAAGAAGTGCATGTGCATTTACAGCACGCTCGGCAGACAAAGTAGTCAAAGAAGACAGTGGTGCATACGTCATGACCACGAGCAGCATGAGGATGGAGGTGATGGCAGTGACCAGGGCATTCAAATGGTTAGAGTCACAAGACTACACCCACGGATGTATACTGAGTGATTCGATGAGCATGATAAAAAAGGTGGAAGCGGGCTCTGCACGCATGCAATGGTTAGAGTCTTTGCAGAAGTCAAAAATACGTAAGGTCACCTTTGTCTATGTCCCTGGACATTCGGGAGTACGTGGAAATGAATGAGCGGACAGGTTGGCTAGCTGCGCTGTCGCTGAGGACGGGCAACCAATGGATCGAGCGGACATTATCAATGCCCTCCAAAATGCGGGAAGAGCACAGGACTTCGACAAACACAGATCCACGTCACTCCTCCGATGAAAGAGATGGAGTTAAGATGGGCACAGCCAGAAATGAGAAACTTGGTGGCCGTGTAAGAAGACTTATCAACCAACACAGAACTGGAGTCGTCAGTCGCTGGACACTGCAGGACTTGCTGAGGAGGGATCTGAGCACCTATGGACATGTTCGGAGTGCAATGATGATGACCCGCAAATAACTCAATAACTCAATAACAGACTTTGAATTTGCAGATTGCCAAATAGCAAGTGAAAATAGATAACAATGATATAGGTCTAATCGTTTTTGAAGTTATTCAAGCGGCAGTCATCGCCACCGATCACATATTATGAAATTTATGTCATATTTTTAATTATAGTAGCATTCACTTATCATCAACATTGGTAAGTCTCTGGCCAGAATGTATTTTAAATTGACGAATTCAAGTCTCGTATATAAATATTGATGTTTGTTAATCATATTTTTTGTGTTTAGATATTTAAACATGTTTTCTGCTGATAATTAAATATAAAAACCAGTATTGTAACATTTCAATGTACTTTGGTCTCGTTGAGACATCGCTTGAGTACGCGAAAACGGCACAGCGCCGTTGCTTTTATTTGTTATGTTTCAATGGCGTAATGGGACGATATTATTGAGAGGTTAAGTGGTTAAAGGCTGTTGTTTTGTAAAAGTTTATTTTCCTGCCATCTCTCAAAGAAATTGTACTCAGCATTGTCGGTGTGATTGTTGTCATATCTCTTCCAAAATGTTCTAGTCGGACTTCTAGATATTATTGGTGTATTGTTCCTCCAACATTAGTGTTGAATGTGAAAGAGTATTCATTTCTTCCAGTTGCCTGATTGGCATGTATGCTAATGTGACTGTTAAGAAGATGCTAGATTGCAAAATTAATATGAGAAAGTGGGTATGTTGTAATTACTGCTGTTTGTGGATACGTTTCTTGAGGACGTCTAGCCCGTCTCTGTTATCCGGCTGATATTAACATCTCTTTGGGTGATAATGTTGCACGTTTTCGTGTGTTTTAAAATAAAAGAGACGGGGAATAAAGAAATGAAGGCTAATCATTCTTACACATAAGGCTGTGAGTGAGTGTTATTGTTTAATACCACGTCTGTGAGTGAGTGTTATTGTTTAATACCAAGTCTGTGAGTGAGTGTTATTGTTTAATACCAAGGCTGTGAGTGGGTGTTATTGTTTAATACCAAGACTGTGAGTGGGTGTTATTGTTTAATACCAAGACTGTGAGTGGGTGTTATTGTTTAATACCAAGTCTGTGAGTGGGTGTTATTGTTTAATACCAAGGCTGTGTGTGAGAGTTATTGTTTAATACCAAGGCTGTGTGTGAGAGTTATTGTTTAATAACAAATCTGTGACTGAGTGTTATTGTTTAATACCAAGGCTGTGAGTGAGTGTTATTGTTTAATACCAAGGCTGTGAGTGAATGTTATTGTTTAATACCAAGGCTGTGAGTGAATGTTATTGTTTAATACCAAGGCTGTGAGTGAGTGTTATTGTTTAATACCAAGGATGTGAGTGAGTGTTATTGTTTAATACCAAGGCTGTGAGTGAGTGTTATTGTTTAATACCAAGGATGTGAGTGAGTGTTATTGTTTAATACCAAGGCTGTGAGTGAGTGTTATTGTTTAATACCAAGGCTGTGAGTGAGTGTTATTGTTTAATACCAAGGATGTGAGTGAGTGTTATTGTTTAATACCAAGGATATGAGTGAGTGTTACTGTTTAATACCAAGGCTGTGAGTGAGTGTTATTGTTTAACACAAGGCTATGAGTGAGTGTTAGTGTTTAATACCAAGGCTGTGAGTGAGTGTTATTGTTTAACACAAGGCTATGAGTGAGTGTTAGTGTTTAATACCAAGGCTGTGAGTGAGTGTTATTGTTTAACACAAGGCTATGAGTGAGTGTTAGTGTTTAATAATAAATCTATGACTGATTGTTATTGTTTAATACCAAGACTATTGGTTAACTATGAAGCAACATAAATATGTTATTATATTACCAAGAAAACATATTACAGAGTACCCTTTCCATTGACGTATTCGTCACATTTAACTAGAATTCTGGCTGTTGAAAATTAAAACATTCAGAAAATAGTTAACACTTAGCATCAAGAAAAGGGATTTCTTGTAACGTACCATGATGACGAGTTTTGAAGTTTTTCAAATTATATTGTAGTGCTTGCCTGTACTATTTCAATGTGACTGACTTAGATCTCTTCTTCGTTGTTAGTTTCCTCAGATCATATTAAGAGACTGTTTGAGTGACGAGTGTCGGTCGTAAATAAACTTCGATCAATGTTTAACGAGAGTCAGCAGAAAATAAACTGCGATCAATGTTTAACGAGAGTCAGCAGAAAATAAACTGCGATCAATGTTTAACGAGTGTCAGCGGAAAATAAACTTCGATCAATGTTTAACGAGTGTCAGCAGAAAATAAACTTCGATCAATGTTTAACGAGTGTCAGCAGAAAATAAACTTCGATCAATGTTTAACGAGTGTCAGCAGAAAATAAACTGCGACCGACTGGACTGTAAAGATTGAGAATTAACACATTTCAACATAGTTCTTTAAAAGAGCAAATGTGAGGTCACGTGGTTCTGTTAAATGTCATCTCGTGATTTAACTGTATCCCAATGACATAATTCATGCTTCATGTGTAAAAGAGAGCAGAAATGGAAGCTATCTAACATAAAATAACAAATATGTTCGTGGTTGAAGAAAAAACATGAAACAAGTGAATATAACAATATTTCAGTTAAACAACAGGTTCCATCCATCTCCACAATTTCTGCTTTTGTATCCTATGAAATGTCTGCATACTGATTGCTTCAGCAGCCTTTGGGTTAATGCCCTTTGGTTCAATGTTATATAGTTATTTGTTGACATACTCTATACTGATTTATCTATGTGTTGTTTACCCACCCAGGTCTGTAGCCAGACAAAGAATCGCCATGTCAATATTTTTGTTTTGGTTCGCCAGCTTTTGACTCTGACTAAAGTCCCTTGAGACTAGGAACTTAATTTTGAGTGTTCATCTGTTTTTTCCCTGGCAGCTGTGCGCACAGGGTTCCCTCGCCGCACATGCAGATAATTCCGTCTTCGGAGGTAGTCATATTTATTTCGTCGATGAGTAATTGACGTTTCAAGCAGAGCCTCGTTTCTGAGACCAGGGTGGTTGCCGCAGAGAGAAATCAAAAATAAAAATCAGAATTGGTGTAGGTGTGTTTTGAACTCACACCCTCTCTGTCTCGAGACTGGCTGCTTGCCTCAAGACCAACCAGTTCCTCTGCCATATCAATATGAGACAATTGTTAACGACTTTGGTCAACTTAGACTCTGTATCGTGCGGTCATTTCCCGCCACCAGTTGTCTAACTGCTCTTAACCTCTGAGCATAAGACCATACGTTAAAGTAATGGGACAGTCACGTTCTGAGCCACCATGCCTCTTCTTCCGTTTCAGTGACAAGAAAATACTGCAAGTTGTCTACCAGTCTTCAATCCAGTGAAATACAATTATGGCGCCTTATCCGTCTCAAAGAGTGTGGTGTGGATATTAATTAATGGGAATTGCAGAAGTTAGTGGCTGACATTTGTACAAGGGGGCTGTCATATGTTCACAGTAGTTATCATGCGTGCACGGTGGTTGACATGGGTACACAATAGCTGAGCGATTAGCTTTCTCGATTCTGACCAGAAGAGTTTGGGTTCAGTTCTTGATGTGAGTATATATTTGTTTTCCAACTGACATGGCTTCGATGTTCTCCCATTCTCTAAAAATCAGAAGTTTTGTCTGGGAAATTCAAAGCTGCCTGGCGTGATGCTGACCATATCCTCCACAATATGTGTGGTTGGTCATTGAAAAATGTGGGTATTAGCAGCATAAACTCAACACACTTTACTTCGATATTCCAATTGTTTACGATGAATGATGATATCGTATGACAAGTAACAGTTGGCTGTGTTCACTTTCTGCGCGGTTTCGCCTTATGTCTTTTGGCGTGTGCTGAGAGTGCTATAATGGGGACTACAGCTACCATTCTTTGTTTGGGAGATGAGTTAGTAATTCGAATGACTCCACTGGCACGGGCGGTTGAGCAATTATGGATTTTAATTCGTTTGCAGTGATACCGAGGCCGTCCATAACCATAACTAAATACAAGACTGAGAGGAAATCCTTATTTAAGAACTTTATTTGATTAGGAAGTTTGTGGTGAGACAAGATTACCTACGACTGCAGCCAGAGTAATAGACGTGATTATATTTGATTTACTGAAATGCTTAAAGAACAATGTGCTGTGCTCTCATTCCTATAGATGTAAATAAATATCTAAACAAAAACGAGTCATCTCTTGCTCTTTATTTTATATATATTATTAAACATTATATGCATATTTTTTCGTTCGCCAGCTTTGACCTCTGACGAAGTCCCTAGAGACTGCACAGGGATCCCTCGCCGCATAAGCAGATAATTCCGTCTTCGGAGTTACTCATATTTTTTTCCGTCGATGAGTAATTGACGTTCCAAGCCGGGCCTCGCTGCTGAGACCAGGAGTGGTTGCTGCAGAGAGAAATCATAAATAAAAATCAGAATTGGTGATTCTAAATAAGAATCAGATTTGAACCCACAACCTCTCTGTCTCGAGGCCGGCGTCTTGCCTCGAGACCAACCAGTCCCCATATTCAATGTATTATTTTAGAGGAGACGAATAATAATAAATTAATATTATTATAAAGGAAAATTAGCTACCTTTCGTTGAGTTAGCCGTGTGCTCTAGCATTTGGTTATCGTGGCAAGGCTCTGTGCCGGGAGTATTACATTAATATGCCGTACATACAATGTAAAATATGTATATTAACTTTCCTTTTGCAGTTTTAAAACCTCTTATGCTTTCAAAACTATTCATTTCAAGAAGTATATTGTACATACAGATTGCGTATTGTCATATACTGTATCACGTAGTCTGAATTATGTGCCAACAAGCAATATTATTGAGTTTACTCTAGCGTGTACAGCATGTATTGAATTTATTCGGCAGTTCCAATTTAAAGATGCTAAACGTTAACGACCAAAGAGGAATATAAAACGCATGGAGACATTGAACAATAACAGATATTACTAAGATTTCATTGATATGCTCAGTAGTACTCAACAAACTTCATACTTTATTTCCCCTGACACTAATAGTGGGTTATTGCTAGTTACTTAATCATTTCTAGCTTCCACAGAAGTTAGTTGACGAAACACTTACACTCGAGATCTATTGTGCAACAGTATACAACATATCATAGCTTCTAGTAATGACTTATAGAGATTAGTGTTATATTCTGACAAATGGAGAGGTCTCCATATTGTGTCCAAAATTTATGGCCAATTTAAGTCCAATAAATTAACGAAAACCTGATAAATAACTTAGATATTCTAAAGTGAACCAAAATATGCGAATATACGATCATAAAATTATCTCATTTGGATTTATAAAAACCAAAAATGAACTTAAAATCAATTGCAAATGTTTCAACAAATAAATCAGGGTAATAGTCAAGGTTGTGTGCTGTCACATGATTTATTTAATATTTATGGTGAGATTATTTTAAGATCAATAACGGCCATGCCTGCAATAACAATCGGAGGTCATAATATAAATAATCTAAGGTATGCTGATGATACAGTATTAATCGCTAAGAGTGAAAGTGAGTTACAAGAAATGTTAGACATAGTGAAGGAAAGCAAAAATTAAGGACTCAGCCTTAAGAGCAAAAAGACAGAAGAAATGTAACAACAAATAAAAAGATATCACCTCAATGCACGATAAAGAGAAGTGGAACAATATTAAAACAGGTAAATGAATTTAAATATCTGGGAACATTGTTAATCTCAGATGGTAGATTTACAACTGAGGTGAGATGCAGAATGGCTCAGGCAAAAGCAGCTTTCCAAAAAATGATGAAGATCCTGTGCAATCCATTTTTGA
The DNA here is from genome assembly GCA_032433765.1 of Megaustenia siamemsis. Taxonomy (NCBI): domain Eukaryota; kingdom Metazoa; phylum Mollusca; class Gastropoda; order Stylommatophora; family Ariophantidae; genus Megaustenia; species Megaustenia siamemsis. The sequence continues at coordinate 36,578,748 of JAVIAB010000124.1, forward strand.
CAATAGAAACCAGAAAAAGAGTTCTTAAATGTTATGTAGAGCCAGTCTTAACACATGGATGTGAATCATGGACAATAAGACAACATACAAGAAAATCAACGGAAGCTGTAGAAATGTAGTTTTACAGAAGAATGTTGAGAATACCATGGACAGCTAAGAAGAGTAATTAAATAGGCTAGAGTAATAAGAGAGCTAATATCCAATATTAGTAAGAAACAATCATCATTTTTTGGCCATGTAATGAGAAGGGAACAGATGGAATATATTGTGACAACTGGAAAAGTTGAGGGACGAGGAGATAGAGGGAAGCAAAAAGAAAAGATACCAGACAGCTTAAGAGAATGGTTTGGAAGAAGGTCAACAACAGAAAGGATAAATAACTGTCGCGATCGAAAGTTGTGGAGAGACATGATCACCTGCGCCATCAGGTACGGTATTTGATGATGTTGATGGTAATAATCCTAAAGTGGATATGGTGGAAGCTGTGAAACTGTTGTCATTAAGCTAAAGAATAGTTTATTCTTTAAATGACGTTTGTGACGTGGGAAGGTGAAGCATAGAAGAGGAGACATTAAAGTGTCAACATGTTACATGTGTGTCCGTGACAGGGGCTGGAAGTGTTAGGGCTGAGATAGAATACTGATTTGTCTGGTCTCGTAAGGCCATTACGTACTTTGGAAGGTTGTGAGTTTTCCCCCAACCGATTAGGTAAGAGGGGCACTGGAAACTACCGAGAGCTAAATACGTGACATTCCCCTGTTTAATAAATCATAAGCTGACATTGGCTCGTCCACGCTCTACCCCTACGTCTAATATTTTAATGTTACTGTAAATAAATGTGTACTTTCCCAGTGTTGAAACTGCGCAGGTTTTGATGATTAACCTCCTGGCTTTGTCGAGTCATCGGAAGTTTTCTTCTCGACCCATGGTTAACGTTCAGTCACAAGATTCCTCTTTGAGATATTAACTTTCCTACTCACATGAAAAATGCCTGCATAATTAGTATCCTCCTGTATGGCAGCGAATCTTGGACAACCTATGTACAGCAGGAGAGAAGGCTAAATGCATTCCATATGCGATGTCTGCGTCGTATTCTTGGTATCACCTGGAAGGATAAAGTGACAAACGTGGAGGTCATGACTTGCACAGGCCTCCTGAATATATATATATATATATATATATATACATGTATATATATATATATATATATATACACGCTGCTCAAACAACGTAGGTTAAGCTGGCTTGGCCATGTACACCATATGAAAGATGGCCGCACACAACGAAAGATATACTCTACGGACAACTGGCAGATGGTAAAAGAACTAGGGGGCGCCCAAAACTTCGATTTGTAAAATCGACATAAAGACTCTGAACATAAACCCTGCGGCATGGGAAGACATAACTGCAGACCGCAATCTCTGGAAACACGCTCTAAAGGTTCACCTCTAACAAGAAGCAGACAGATTAACAGAGAAAGAGAATACACGGCGAAAGAAAAGAAAAGAAAAAATAACATTTCTACGGGCGCTGAATAATCCATAATCAACTATGACTGACGGAGGCTACTACTATTACTACTACTACTACTACTACTACTACTACTACTACTACGACTACTAATACTGATACTGCTGCTACTACTACTACTACTACTCGCATGAACATTCATTGTATTATTTTCACGACGTCATACTTTTTCCATTTATTCTTTATCATCGGCAAAATATTTTCAACATTATTATTTCTCTTCTGCTTAAAATATTTCCACATTATTCTTTCTTTTCTGTCCAAGATCATTTCTACATTACACTTTCACTTCTGTCTAAAAACATTTCCACATTCTGCTTCTTCCTCTTTTCTCTTTTCACTGATACCTAAAAGGTGTCGTGGTTTATATCATTTGTCGTTCTTGAGCTGCTCGAACTGTCTGAATTAGTGATTTTCCTTTGTTGTTACATGTCTCTGTCACTGCATCTATCCATCTTCTTCTGGGTCTTCCTCTTGGCCTTTTTCCATGCATTCTCGAGAAGAACGCCCTTGATGGTGATTGGTAAGGATTCATTCTGACCAGGTGGCCAAACCATTTAAATTGTTGTTCCTTACATTCTTGGCAGGGTTTAGTTCCTACCATTTTTCTTATGGTTTCATTTGGTATTCTATCTCTTATTGTGTTGTTTGTTACTTTTCTCAAGCATCGCATCTCACATTTATTGATCTTTCTTAAATGGGATTTAGAAATGGTCCATGTTTGACCATGTATTTCCACATTATCCTTTCTCTTCTGTCCAAAAACATTTCCACACTACTCTTTCTCTTCTGTACAAAAACATTTCAACATTATTCTTTCTCTTCTGTACAAAAACATTTCAACATTATTCTTTCTCTTCTGTACAAAAACATTTCAACATTATTTCTTTTCTTCTGTCCGAAAACATTTTCCACATTACTCTTTCTCTTCTGTACAAAGCATTTCCACATTACTCTTTCTCTTCTGTACAAAGCATTTCCACATTACTCTTTTTCTTCTGCCCAAAAACATTTCCACATTACTCTTTCTCTTCTGCTCAAAACTTTGTCACTCCCACCCGATCAAATACAAAGAAAGGTTAGATCCCAAGACTAAGCTCTGTACATTTTATTGCCTTAAACATTATTAACAATGGCAATATGAGTCCATTTGTAGTGTGAAAGCTAACGTGTCGGCTCTGATCTCTCGTGAAAGGTTTAATGGGATTGCATAAGATTTGAATCTCTTAGATAAAGTATCAACACAAAAACAGAAATCATGGTCGCAACAACATGGTACTTTAGAGCTATTCAGAGTTGTTAAGACTTGTATTTACAAGCGAACTCGCTCTCTCTCTCTCTCTCTCTCTCTCTCCTGTTCTCTCTATATCTCAGTTCCAGAAAGAAGAGTTCAGGTCAGTATCTCAAGGACAATTAACTTTAAAAGTACCGATCATTCCAAGAATTATTCTCATCTATTTAGTGGTGATAAGAGATTTTGATCTAAGAATAATAAAGAACATGTACTGGTAACAAACAGCGGCCATAAGAACTGGAAACCAATTGGGAATGTTTCAACAAATAAAACAGTGTGTTAGACAAGGTTGTGTACTGTCACCAGATTTGTTGAATATTTATAGTGATATTATTTTAAGATCCATAAGGGACATGCCTGGAATAACAATTGGAGGCCATAATATAAATAATCTAAGGTATGCTGATGATACAATCTTAATTGCTAAGAGTAAAAATGAGTTACAAGAAATGTTGGACATTATAGTGAAAGAGCGCAAAAATAAAGGATTCAGCCTTAATAGCAAAAAGACAGAGGTAATGGTAACAACAAAGAAAAAGACATCACCTCAGTGCAAAATAAAGACAAATGGAACAATATTAAAACAGGTAAATGAATTTAAATATTTGGGAACTTTGTTAACCTCAGACGGAAGATGTACAAAAGAGGTGAGGTGCAGAATGGCTCAGGCAAAAGCAGCTTTCAAGCAAAAAATGAAGAAGATACTATGCAATCCATTTTTGACGATAGAAACAAGAAAAAGAGTTCTTGAATGTTATGTAGCGCCAGTCTTAACATATGGATGCGAATCATGGACAATAGGACAACAGACAAGAAAATCACTGGAGTCTATAGAAATGTGGTTTTACAGAAGAATGTCGAGAGTACCATGGACAGCTAAGAAGAGTAATGAAGATGTTCTGAGAGATGTCAAAGCAAAAAGATAGCTAATTTCCAATATTAGGAAGAAACAATCATCATTTTTTGGCCATGTAATGAGAAGAGAACAACTGGAATACATTGTAACAACTGGACAAATTGAAGGACGAAGAGATAGAGGGAATCAAAGAGAAAAAATAACAGACAGCTTAAGAGAATGGCTTGGCAGAAGGTCAACAACAGAAATGATAAATAGCTGCCGAGATCGAAAGTTGTGGAGAGACATGATCACCTACGCCAGTAGGCCCGGTACTTGATGATGATGATTTAGAGGTACAAAAGAAACAATAAAGGTCACAGAATACGGTCACTAACAACATACGCCTGACTTAACATTTTTTTTAAAATAATCAACATAATTCCCAAACCACAAATGGCATGTTGAGTCTATTTACTTTTATATTACAGCCATCAAGACATATTAATGCCGTAATGTTTTAAGTGGAAGCAACTATTTAACGATGTTGGCATTAACGTAACTGCTGTCGTGATCGAATTTCTGAATTCTCTCGTTTCTATACGTTGACATTTTATTCTACAGACATTTAGAAATCCTATAAAATGTACAGATATATTTTTGTAAATATTTGTTTATTGTTTCGTCTCTATTATATGTTTGAGATATTTTTAAAAATAATATTTTCAGAAAAGGTGTTTTTTTTTAATTTTTGTGAAACAATGTATTGATTATGAGGGGGAAAAAATAATATAGACAATGAGCTATCTTAAAGAGTAGTGCTATCTTGTTAAAGTGACGATAATATAGACAATGAGCTATCTTAAAGAGTAGTGCTATCTTGTTAAAGTGACGTTACTATAGACAATGAGCTATCTTAAAGAGTAGTGCTATCTTGTTAAAGTAACGATACTATAGACACTGAGCTATCTTAAAGAGTAGTGCTATCTTGTTAAAGTGACGATAATATAGACAATGAGCTATCTTAAAGAGTAGTGCTATCTTGTTAAAGTGACGTTACTATAGACAATGAGCTATCTTAAAGAGTAGTGCTATCTTGTTAAAGTGACGATACTATAGACAATGAGCTAGCTTATAGAGTAGTGCTATCTTGTTAAAGTAACGATAAGATTGACACACTTTGAAAGTTAGCTTAATAAAGAGTACTCCTATCTTGTTGAAGTAACGACAAGATTGATTCATATTGAGAGCTAGTCTAATTGTTAAGATTGACACACAATGAGAGCTATATAGTTTAATAAAGAGTATTACTATATTATTAAAGTAATGATAATGTTCACAGGTACTGATAACTTGCCTGCCAGCTTTATTTTGCTTTCCCATGTAGCATTTCGTCAAAATAGTGCCTTCTCTAACTCCTGCTCAGTGGACAGAGGAGGGACAGAAAGGATAACCACATTGATTGAGGAAGTAGGTGGCCGAGTGGTTAAAAACTATTGTCGACCTCCAATGTAGCTGACCAAAACACCTCATGGCACACAGCATGCGGTTTTACTCGGTACTAATCATCATTATGTGCCATACCGGTTGGCGTAGTAGGCGATCATGACCTTCCACAATCTTCTATCCATAATGCATCGTATCACTTTTGTTGTTGTCTGTTTTCCATGCCATGACACCAAGCTATCCAGTATTTTCTTTCTTTGGCGTCCGTGATCTCTCTTTCCTTTTATTTTGCCAGTTGTAATAAAGTGCCCCACATTTTCCTCTTTTCATGATGTGCCCGAAAAATGTTGATTGCTTCTTTCTAATATTTTTTAAGAGCTCCTTTTTTGTGTTGGTCTCTTTGAGAATTTATCATTTGGTCTTTTTATCTGTCCAGGGAACTTTCAACATTCTTCTGAGAAATCCCATCTCTGTGGCATCTAATCATCTTTTCATTTGTTTGTCTACTGTCTATAATTCGCTTCCATAGGTCATAATTGGATCTATATAGCACCGATGAACTAACTCTCTTTCTCACTTTTAACTGACATAGACTTGTTGCACAAGACATTTTTCATTTTCTGAAATTATATTTTGGCCTGAGCTATTCTGCTTTTAATTTCTGTGGTGCATCTTCTATCTGATATTATTATTGTGTCCAAGTATTTGAAGTTTTGCACTTTTTCAGATTTGCCCCGTTTATTTTTATGTTGTTTTCTTCTTCCTCTTCGTTTTCCTATCTACTCCTTGCAGAACAGAGGTTTTCAACAAACACTTTCCAAGCCGTTCTGTTCTGTGTCTTCATTTATGATTATTCCATTTCTTCCCCACCATCTTCATCTCTGCTTCCACCAGTCAAGATTATTTTAGTCTTCTTTATGTTGTCAGATTGTTACTTCGTCAAATGCTTTTCTGTAGTCTTTGAATAAGGTGATCATGTTTTTTAAACCCTAATCCCAGACGGATAAATTTGACTTAAGTTTTCCATAAATAAAATAATAGCACAATATAAATAAAATATAATGAAGGCAATAACCGCTATCACTAAACAACACAATAAAAAGAATTAGTTCCTCGGTAAGAATATGAAATGTCGTAGCCCCAAAGATGCTACTTGTTGAGTTTCAGTTTCAGTATACAAGATTTAAAACTTGGAGCGCATTTTACTTTTACTGTTTCGCCAAATTAACAGTCAGTCCAACTTTTTAAACATTTTCTACACAACAACGGAATAATGTCTATTTTTAAGTCGAAGAGACGTTTACCATATTGGCAAAATTGGTAAACGTTTGCGTCCCTAATGTATTTTTACAAATCCGGGACAAAAGCTAAAAAATCGGCCAAAATCTGGACAAATTCTGGACAGCAACAAATCCGGGACAAAGGTTGAAAAACAGTAAAAAATCGGAACTTTCCCGGAAAAATCGGGACGTCTGGTCACCATACTTTAAAGCACAAAAAAGATCTTTCTTTATCTTTATAACTCTTTCTATTAATGATCTCATGATGTATACGGGAGGTCAAAAAGTAATGCACACCAATTTTTTTCTCGGCTAATAATAAAGATAGGAATATGAAATTTTGCACACTTGGAATATGACATGTTCCAATTATGTGCACCAAATTGCACAGCATTCTGATAAATATTACGCAATCTTTGAACCGTTAAAATGGAGCTTGTCAACAATGTCCGTTACAAACAGCGAATTGTCATAGAATTTCTGGTTGCGGAAAAAGAAACTGTGGCAAACATTCATAAACGACTGTGTGCAGTGTACAAATGTACTGCAGTCGATAGGAGCACAGTTAGTCGCTGGGTTCAGAGAATTAAAGCTGCAGAAAGTGTACGAGTGGAGCTGCATGATTTACCGCGTTCTGGACGTGTTGCCTCGGCTACCAGCACAGACATGTTAAACCGGGCTGATGTCATTATTCGTAAGGATAGGCGTATCACTAGTCAGCAATTGGCATTGCAGCTTACAGTCAGCAAGGGAGGTGCAATCGCAATTTTAAAACTCTCGGATATTCAAAGATTTGCGCTCGATGGGTTCCTCGGTGCCTAACAAATGATCACAGAGTTCAAAGGAAAACATGCTGTTCTGAATTGTTGGAGCGTTTCGGTGTTGAAGGAGAAATGTTTTTGTCAAAAATTGTTACCGGTGACGAAACGTGGGCACATTATTATGAGCCTGAAACAAAAATGCAGTCAATGGAATGGCATCATCCGCAGTCACCAAAAAGAAAAAAATTCAAAACATCTCCATCAGCCAGAAAGGTGATGATCACTGTCTTCTGGGACATTGATGGTGTGATTCTTGTTGATGTAATGACAAGAGGTGAGACAATCAACTCGACAGCTTACATCAATACACTGACAAAACTCAAAAATCGGTTCCACAGAGTTCGGCCTAATAAGCCATCTGCAGATTTGTTGCTTAAACATGACAATGCACGCCCTCACACAAGTCTGGTAACACGGGAAGCAATCAACAAATTTGGTTGGACTGTACTGCCCCATCCTCCTTACAGCCCTGATCTGGCTCCCTCAGATTTCTATCTGTTTGGACCACTCAAAAAATTCCTGCGTGGGACACACTTTGACAATGATGAGGGTGTGATCCGTGCAGTTAAAAAATGGCTACGCGAGCAGGACAAAACTTGGTACAAACGAGGCATTCATGACCTAGTTTCGCGTTGGCGTAAGGCAATACGCTTGGACGGAGATTATGTTGAAAAATAGGTAGTGTAAAGGGGATGTTCAGCTACAATCTGTGAAAATTTCACACATTTTGCCCGAATAGTTTCCGAGAAAAAAATTGGTGTGCATTACTTTTTGACCTCCCTACGTATATTGCATTAATTGGCCTTCCACAAATCCACATTGCTCCTTACTTATTTATGGTTTTATTTTGTTCCCTTACACGTCTCACGATGATTTTTAGCAATATCTTGGTCATATGGCTCATGAGACTAATAGTGCGCTGCTCATCGCAATCAGTGGCGCGGGGCGCCTGACTTCTTTGGGATGACTATATTATTCTCTACTAGTAACCCCCCCCCCCGAAAAAAAAACCCCGTCATGTCCAAAAAGTGAAAAGAAGGGTAACAATAGTTATTATTATTACTATTTTTGTTTATTATTACGCGCCTAGGTCGGTTGTGTCGGACCTAAAGGCCTAAATGCCTTGGCTTAGCGACAAAGCGGCCCCCACCTACTTAACACTATCCACCCTCCACTTAAAAGGTGAACGTTAAGAGAATGATTATTATTATTCAAAATACGAGATATTTGTATTACTTTTATTATTATTATTATTATTATTCTAAATACGAGATATTTGTATTACTTTTATTATTATTATTATTATTATTATTATTCTAAATACGAGATATTTGTATTACTTTTATTATTATTATTATTCTAAATACGAGATATTTGTATTACTTTTATTATTATTATTATTATTATTATTATTCTAAATACGAGATATTTGTATTACTTTTATTATTATTATTATTATTCTAAATACGAGATATTTGTATTACTTTTATTATTATTATTATTATTCTAAATACGAGATATTTGTATTACTTTTATTATTATTATTATTATTATTATTCTAAATACGAGATATTTGTATTACTTTTATTATTATTATTATTCTAAATACGAGATATTTGTATTACTTTTATTATTATTCTAAATACGAGATATTTGTATTACTTTTATTATTATTATTATTATTATTATTATTATTCTAAATACGAGATACTTGTATTACTATTATTATTATTATTATTCTAAATACGAGATATTTGTATTACTATTACTATTATTATTATTATTCTAAATACGAGATATTTGCATTACTATTATTATTATTATTATTATTATTATTATTCTAAATACGAGATATTTGTATTACTATTATTATTATTATTATTCTAAATACGAGATATTTGTATTACTATTATTATTATTATTATTATTCTAAATACGAGATATGTGTATTACTATTATTATTATTATTATTATTCTAAATACGAGATATTTGTATTACTATTATTATTATTATTATTATTATTATTATTATTATTATTATAAATACGAGATATTTGTATTAATATTATTATTATTATTATTCTAAATACGAGATATTTGTATTACTATTATTATTATTATTCTAAATACGAGAAATTTGTATTACTATTATTATTATTATTATTATTATTCTAAATACGAGATATTTGTATTACTATTATTATTATTATTACTATTATTATTACTATCATTATTCTTCTTTCCTTCTTCATTTGCTTTTCAGCGTCGAGGGGAGGTTTTGTCTCTAGAATTATTTCCTTGTTGGACAATAGTGTGAACAGCTACCCGATGGTTTGACAAGCTTTGTTGCATCTTAGTCTATTTCTGCAGCTTGTGAATTGTCGTTTGTCACTAGAATTCCTAGATATTTAAATTCTTCCACTTGTTTTGGTTGTCTGTCGTCTATCGTTATGTTGATTTTCAGTTTCTCTTTCACGATATGCATATCTTTTGTTTTGTTGATTTTCATGTTGCATTGAGTGCCTGTGCTGTTAAGTCTATTTAAGTGTTATTGTAGGTATTCTGTTGTGACATGAGTGCCTGTGCTGTTAAGTCTATTTAAGTGTTATTGTAGGTATTCTGTTGTGACATGAGTGCCTGTGCTGTTAAGTCTATTTAAGTGTTATTGTAGGTATTCTGTTGTGACATTTATTATTGGCTCATCGTCTGCGAAAAGAAGCTCGTTGATCTCCTCGGTCTCCAATGGGTTGGCTAACTTACATACGTAGTCCATGTAAATGATAAACAAAAATAATGAGGGGAAAGGGGATTAGGGGGGGGGGAAGATGTTATGCGCCCCGTCTTTCTCCTGATCTAACTTCATTGTGAGCCGTGTAACCTGCTGCTGCTCTGACTGTGCAGCTGCTGTTGATGTAAAGACTTTTAATTAGGTTGGTTAGATGCTGGCTTACTCGTTCTGTTGTTAGCATCCCCTATAGCTGGTCTCTTTTTACTTGGTCGAATGCTTTTTCCTGTTTAATGAAATCTTTGAACACATTTTGATTATGTTCTGTCGTTCTTTCTACCAGTTGTTTTAAGGTGAATAGAGCGTCAGTACATCCTATATCTTTTTCGGACCCTATTTGAGAATCATTTAACTGTAGTTCTTTTATTGGCCTTAAGTTTATTTCCAAAATTTTACTGTATAACATTCCTACATGGCTGAGAAGGAAAATGCCTATGTATTGATTGCAGTCTCTCTTGCTACCTTTTTTTCCATATTGGCATGATGATTGTCTGTTGCTAATTATTATTATTATTACTATTATTCTTGTTATTTCAGAATTTATACGATGCAATACGGATATATAACAGAACTATTTCATTATCAAAGGGACAAGAAACCAGTTATGAAATGTACATCAGGCTATAAAATCTTAAAATCTGAGGTGGAAAAAGCTATAAAAACAATGAAAAGGGGAAAAGCAGCAGGACCTGACAGCATACATATAGAGATGATACAGGCACTAGAAGATTTTGGCATTGAAGTGATTACAGACATATGCAACGACATATACCATATAGGATACATACCAAATGAACTGAAAACATCAACTTTCATTGCATTGCCTAAAAAAAATGGTGCAGTTGAATGCAGTGACTCTAGAACAATAAGCCTAATGAGCCATGTTACAAAAATCTTGCTAAAAGTTATACAAGGAAGGATTCGGAATAAAATCAATACTGAATTAGATGAGCAGCAATTTGGATTAAGGACAAAAGAAGCCATATTCTGCATGAGAACATTAATCGAAAGTACACAGAAGTAAACAAACTAATATATGCTTGCTTCATAGACTACACCAAAGCTTTTGATAGAGTACACCACAAACAACTTATAGAATGCTTAATAGAGATATATCTAGATGACATGGTCATACGACTAATATCTAAGTCTATACTGGGAGCAAACAGCAATAATAAAATATAACAAAGAGAACTATACACCCATTGATATAAAAAAGAGGAGTAAGACAAGGATGCATCCTATCACCAAGCTTGTTCAATCTATACACTGAGCAAATCTTTAAAAACATCATAGAGATGCCAGGTCTACAAATTAATGGAAAGATAATCAATAACCTAAGATATGCTGACGATACTGTTCTACTAGCAGCAAATCCTAAAGATCTACAACAATTACTTAATGAAATAAACATGACAAGCAAAAATTATGGACTAAATATGAATATCAAAAAGACTAAAACTATGATCATAAACAAAGAAGATACTCAAAACCCACAAGTGGATATCAAAATTGAAGGAATAGACCTGGAGACAGTTCAGAACTACTGTAACAGTAAGCTAGTGAAAGCATGGGGGCAGGTAACTTAGATGTTAACCACTTCTCAAGAGACAGTAGTTAGGACATAATTTAAGAGATGGAAATTTTCCAGAATAACAAGTTGTAGAAACAAAGTTAGGAGTAGAGGTTCATGTAGGCGTAGCACATAGAAGTGGGAAGGAAGGAGGTAATGTTCAGAATTGTTGGACGACACAATGGTTAGGTCCATGGAACCACTCGAGTTTCCAATTCATAACAATAGGTTGTTGTGAAAGTGACCATCACACAAATAGCATGCGTTGACCCCATGACTTTAGCCCGTCTGATAAACAAAGTGTTTTCGTCAAACCAGAAGAGGTCAGAGTCGTACGAAAATAAGCTGTTATTGTCAAAGTCTTGGACAGTTGCGAGACAAGAGTTCAGGTCTCGGACACGGGACTGCAGGTGATCAGGAGAGGGTAGCAAGTGATCATTTGGCAGCAGTTCTGATTGGCAGCTGAATTTCAAGTGAAGAGGAGGAGTTGATTATTTAAACTCCTACACAATAGATGTTCAGTTAGGAAGAACATTAGAGAAGCAGATCAGTTCAGGAGGAAGTAAGTTAGAGAGACAGTTAGAATAGTCAGAACAGTTAGAAAGTTAAGATTAGAAGTCTTGAAGTAGCAAAGTCAGTTAGGAATCTTCAAGTTGTAGTTATAAGTCAGTAGAGATATTATTAAGACAGTTGAGAAGTTATTAGTAGAAGTTGATGAGAATATGAACTTTAGTGCTGTGAAAGTGTTTGAAAGATTCCCAGAATTGGTTTCACATATCATCAAGTAAGTTGAATAATGTTGTATTAAAATGTGCACTTGGAACGGATCATAATCACCGGCGGTAGCCTCGGGAAGTTCCGAATCAATGAACATTAATTTAAGACAAGTGCATTCACCACTACAGATCATTGACCAGAGATAAATCAATAAACTTCATTATCATTAATTATGTATTCAAGAAAGACTCATGAATTTACCTCTTTTGTTGGTCAACTAAATCAATGTGATGTGTTGTCAAGAAGTACAAGATAATACCAACAAGTCAATAACCTCAAAATAATCAAGATAATAAATATACTATTACACAACAACTACCTTGGACATACTATATAACCAGTGATGGAAAATGTACAACTGAAATAAACAAAAGAATAGGAATGGCAAAAAGTTATTTTAATGTCATGAAGAACATACTAACATCAAAACAAATAACACCAGGGCTAAAACTAAGAATTGCAAAATGTTACATCTTCTCAATATTTCTATCTGGTGCAGAAACAGGGACATTAGACAAGAAAACAGAACAGAGAATTGAAGCCTTTGAAATGTGGATATATAGAAGAATAGGTAGAATTGGATGGAAGGAAAAGAAAACAATCGATGAAGTCTTAAAACAACAAAAAATGAAAAGAGAACTACTAAGCACAATTCAAACAAGACAAATGCGATTTTTGGGCCATGTTAAAAGACACAACAGCCTACTAAAAGTTATCCTGGAGGGGAAAATACAAGGTAAAAGAGGCAGAGGCAGACCAAGACTAACATGGACAAGTAATATCAAAGTATGGACTAATCAGCCTATGACAACCAGCACCATCAAAGCAAGAGACAGAGCAGAATGGCGCTCCATGGTAGCCAACCTTCGTTACGGAGACGGCACTCGATGATGATGATGAATACGGATATATTCTAAATTTAAAAAAAACCATGTGCTGGAGGTCTGTAAATATTATCACTAACACCATATTCCATATACGCCACTTGGCGTCACGAGGCTCTTTACTTTACTGTTTTATTTCTTTTTTTTTTTTTGTTGCGTTTTAATACAGACAGAAAATTGTTTTAAAATGTGGTCCCTTCCTCCAATCGGTATGCCACATAATGAAGATAATTATTATTACCATTTTTACTATTACGGCTTTTATTGTTATTATTACTATTTTTACTGTTATTACAATTATCACTTTATTCCTATTACTAGTCTCAGTTGGTAGTGAACTGAATCACAAAGGACAAGAGGTTGAGTTCGATCCTGATCGACAACTTCCAAGTTCACCCAGCCTTAAACGGGTACCAGATTTTTTTTCTGGGAAAATAAAGCGTAACGGGCGTAATACCGACCACATTACCCCAAAAATCATGTGCTGAAGGTCTGTAAAAATTAAGGTCACTAACACCATATTCCCTATACGCCACTTGACGAGACGGGGCTCTTTACGTTTTTACTATTACTATTATTATTATTGTTGTTACCATTATTATTTATGTTATTATTAATAGTATTATTACTACTATTACTATTATTACTGTTATTATAAAGTTGTGTACAGTAGAAAAAAAAATTATCCTGTGACAGAATTAATCCAAGTGATCATGGCGGTCTCAAAAATAATTTCTGTGAATAATATTATAAATAATGGTTCTACGTTTTACATTAAAACAATTAGTCTCTTCTCCCAAAAATAATTTCTGGGAATAAGTTTATAAATAATGGTTCTACGTTTTACATGAAAACAATTAGTCTCTTCTCCCAAAAATAATTTCTGGGAATAATTTTATAAATAATGGTTCTACGTTTACATGAAAACAATAGTCTCTTCTCCCAAAAATAATTTCTGGGAATAATTTTATAAATAATGGTTCTACGTTTTACATGAAAACAATTACCCTCTTCTACCAAAAATAAGTTCTGGCAACAAATCTCGGTCCACAACGATTACTAAAGCTCCATCAGTTTCATCCACACATTCAACGGATGACAGGAAACAGTCTGAGAGATAAGATCAGAAATGAAGAACTGAGAAAAAAGCTAGGATTAGCCCCCGCCATAGAATATATAAGGAAACAACAGATAAAATGGTTTGGCCACGTGACAAGGCAGAAAGATCGAAACACAACACAACGAGCCTTCAACAACCGTTGTGAGAACACCAGACCCAAGGGTCGACCACGAAAAAGATGGGTCGATGGAATATTAGAAGCACTAAGAAACATAACAGCAGCAGAGGCGTACAGAAAAGCAAAAGACAGCAAATTTTATCTCCCCTCGACGCTGAAAGGCAGATGAGGAATGAAAGAAGAAGAGGAAGAAGATTCAACAGTTCGGTACGAAACATTCACATTTCCTCTGTTATATGGACAAGCCTTCTATGTTCAGGTATGTATCAGAATAACGTCACTTGGTAACCCTAAAAATGGTGGGTTTCCCCAAACAAAACCAGGAACTGTATTCTTTAAGAAATTAAGTGGCTTGTATCCACCTGGTGCGGGGTTAATTAGAGCCCTCGAGGAATGCAAGTCAAATCATGTATAGATCCGGCTTATGAAAGTAAAATACACTTAAAGGTGCGCCGTATACCCCAGTGTTGATGCCCTATATCTGTTGATTAATATTCTGACCACACGGGGAAGTAATTAACTTGTCTGCGTCCGCAGTGAACACAGTGCGCAGGTTCGTGTTTGCTGTATTTTTTTTAAAATCATTATTTATAACCGGTTTGTTATATTTATATCTTTGTTTATATATGTGGTTTTACTCTCTACCTTTGTTTGTCATTGTTCTCTATCAACGTGTCCTCTCTCCAACAGCTTCATTATTTGAAACTTCTTTCTATCTGTATTCATGTCAGTGTAATAGTGAAAAGCAGTACCTCTGTTTCAGTGCAACGATAAAACACAAATCTTTTCAACAGATAATAGAGATATAACAACTAAAATCGGTATCGTTGGAAAGAGTAGACAGTTTTGAATATCTTGGTTTGTTGAAAACAAATGATGGAAAGACTATAAGGGAGTTCAAAGGACTGAATATAGGCATATACATAAATTAAAATACTTGCACAACATATGGCAAAGAAATGATGTACCAATAACATTAAGCTTTCTAAAAGTGAATTTTTTTCCCACAGCGACATATGTCTGTAAGACGTGGACAGTAGACAGATCCGCTAATAAAATATAACGTGATTTTGTTTGCTTGCTTTCGCCCGATGACTAAAGTATTCTTGAGTGTTCTAGTAGACTAGAGAATTCCTCTTCATCATCCGCCCTTAAAAGGACGTTAAGTTGGTGTGTCTGCGTTGTGTTGTGGTTTGCAGTATAACTGTGATATTTGCGACTTTCGGCCCAACACATCCGACTACAGCACGACATGTTTGACTACCGGGTTGTCTTCCCTTTTCGATCCCTACTCGCTTGGCCAGACTAGACAGGTTAGTCTGTTACTAGAGGCACCGCTGAGAGGTGAAGCAGGGTCTTGATGGTTTTGGTTCACCGATCCTGGCGCAAGCCACCAGCTGTGGGTCGCTGACAACTTCCAGCTCTGGTGCTGTGAGGCGCGCCTTCGCCTCCAAGTGCTTTTGAATGCATGTGTTACGTAAGAATACTCAGTATACCATGGAGAGAGAACAGAACAAACTTGTTAATTTTTTTTTTTTTTAACTTTAAATTAAAAGAACACATGTAGTCTAAGAAAATAAAAACAATAAAAATAAATTATTATGATATTAAAGATGTCAGAATGGCCTACATAAGAGGTTTATGGGGAGCATAGTCCCTGAAAAACGAGGTAGAGGAGGACCTAGAAGAAGATGGGTGCAAAATATTACAGACGAGATGGGACTAACCGCTACAAATGCTGCCATCTCGTTCAGTAGAGAGAAAACTTCAAGGTAGCCTCATGGAAACCAGACTCAGAGACAAGTGGTCGAATTATTAAACTCTTTCACTGTAGTCTAAACTAGCCAAAATTAAATTAATTAACGACAGAAAAATGGAAAGCAGAAATGATCATTATTTTCATGGACTACTTTTGATTACAACTTTATGAACTTCTCATAAAACATATGTGTTTTTTTTTTACCACCGATCTGAAATTCAAGTTATGAAAAGGAAAGAAGTTTCTTAATAACAAGTGGTACACATTTATCTATAGTTTTACTATTTATGGCTGCGTATAGCTGACCATGACCAGAAATGAAGTTTTCTGGTAGGAAACAGAACAAGGACCAACCACACAACAGATTGAAGTGAATTGGACACACACTAAGAAAACTTTATGCCAGCATAGAAAGACATGCACTTTCAGGAAACTGAAAGGAAACGAGAGAAGAAGGGCCGCTCAACAATACATGGAGAAGAGGGCTCATGTTAATCGTCATGGACATTAGACTTGATTGGAAGCAAATAGAGAAAACATGAAAGAGTAGGGTAGTAGAAGAACACCGTGTCCGTTGACTATGCTCCCAAAAGGGGGTATGGAGGGCTTTGGATGACTGACTGGCAGATTGGTTCATTGGTTGGTTGGTTGATTGATTGGTTTTTCATTGATTGGTTGTTTCATTGATTGGTTGTTGCAATGATTGGTTGTTCCATTGGATAGTAGTTTCATTTATTTGTTGGTTGATTGATTGGCTGTTTGTTTCACTAAGTGGCTAAGTGACAGATTAATTGGTGAATTGATTTATCTGTTGATTTATTGATTTATTGATTGATTTATTAGCGTGAAATATAGTTTATTCAAATAACAAACCGAAAAAGGAAGGATTGTGAGGAGAGAAAGAGTAAGAGAGACAGAGAGAGAAAGGAAGGGAAAGTGAGGGTAAATAATCACATTAACAAAGAATACTTCAGCACAAAACAGTACCCACCATCACAAAGAAACAGCCTGTACAAAGTATATTCATTCACACCTTGTACCATCGGTACGAAAGTCGCCCACAAATAAACATACAAGGAAACTAGTGACAGCAGAGAAATGTTTGAGAAAAGTTCATGGAATGACAAGACCAGTAACAAGAGGAAATCGCCATCATCAAGTACCGGACCTGCTGGCTTAGGTGATCATGTCTCTCCACAACTTTCGATCCCGACAGTTATTTATCATTTCTTTTGTTGACCTTCTGCAAAGTCATTCTCTTAAGCTGTCTGATATCTTTTCTCTTTGCTTCCCTCTATCTTTTCGCTCCTCAATTTGCCCAGTTGTTACAATATATTCCAGTTGTTCTCTTCTCATTACATGGCCAAAAATGATGATTGTTTCTTCCTAATATTGGAAATTAGCTCTCTTTTTGCTTTGACCTCTTTCAGAACATTGTCATTACTCTTCTTAGCTGCCCATGGTATTCTCAACATTCTTCTGTAAAACCACATTTCTACAGACTCCAGTGATTTTTATGCCTGTTGTTCTATTTTCCATGATCCACATCCATATGTTAAGACTGGCTATACAAAACGTTTAAGAACTCTTCTTCTTGTTTCTATTGTTCTATTATAAGAGGAAATAATGTCATTAGTAACAAGTTGAGCATTGAATTACTTCTAAACTACATACAGAGAGACAACAAATGACATGGGTTGCCAGTCTGTAAAGAATGCCAGAAGATTCTATATCATATACAATCGGAAGACTGCTTGGTCTCAAGGCAAGACGTCGGTCCCCTGACAGAGAGGCTGTGAGTTCAAATCTCTGCTGCACCAGTTCGAATTTTTATTTTTGATTTCTCTCTGCAGAAACCACCACTGATCTCAGCAGCGGGGCCCGACTTGAAACGTCAATTACTCATCGTCGAAAACAATGAGTACGAGTTATCTGCCGGTGCGGCGAGGTACCCCTGTGCTCACGGCTGCCAGGGAAAAACGGATTAATACGCAAGATTTAGTTCCTTGTCTCAATGGACTACCCCAGAAGTGAAAGCTGGCGTACGCTAATATATATATATATATATATATATATATATATATATATATATATATATATATATATACACATATAAAAGAGGGAGCCGCGATAGCTCAGTGGTTAGTGGACTGAACTACAAAGGGCAATAGGTAGGGTTCGATCCCAACCAACTGCTTTCAGATTCACCCAGCATTAAATGGGTACAGGATTTTTTTCTGTTAAAGTAAAGCGGCACGGGCGTAATAATGACCACATTACCCCAAAAATCATGTGCTGAAGGTCTGTAAAATGTATAGCCACTAACACCATATGCCCTATACGCCACTCGGCGTGACGGGGTGCTTTACTTTATATATACATACATATACATACATATATATATATATATATATAAGAGGAGAAGGCAGAAGAGCCGGCGGTAGGCTCAGGTTAAGATGGACTGACAACATTCGATAAATGATACAACATCAATTAGCAGGTTGGGGCTGCCAGAAGTGCAATAACTAGAACTTTGTATCTCGTTCGACGGCCGAAGGGGTCGGGTATAAGAGGAAATATGAGCACATGTTTGGTATATAAACTATAAATATATAGTTGTAGACAGCTCTCAAATGTGGGAATTTTGTCCACGTTTATTAAATAACGAAAAGAAAGATTTGTTGGTGTCTAACATATCAAGGTTTTGTCTGAGTTAGAGTTGCCAGGTCTTACCTTATTTATGTCAGATTTACGTTTTTTTTTATGAAAGATTTACTTTTTTAAAGTAAGGTTTACGTTTTTCCTGCACATTTTACGGTTTTTCTTTTCGGTTTTTCTCACCGATTTATTACGGTTTTTTTTCTTTTCTAAAAAAAAGGAAAAAGTAAAGTACCCCCGTCACGCCAAGTGGTGTATAAGGAATATGGTGTTAGTGACCATAAATTTTACAGTACCCATTAAAGGCTGGGCGAACCCGGAAGCCGTCGGTTGGGATCGAACTCGACCTCTTGTACTTTGTAGTCCAGTTCACTAACCACTGAGCTATTGCGGCTCCCTTTTTTTCTCTTATCTGCATCCACAAAATTATTGGACTATATTTTAAATATTTTGTTTAATCTTCCTTTTTCTCCTGACAAAAACACAGAAAACTTCTCTATTTTTCATGACAAAAATCAGGAAATATTTCTTTTTTTCCCCTATAAAAACTTGGCAATCCCAGTCTTGGTACATGCGTTACTTCTTCGGTCTCTATCGTGGCTGGTAACACCGTCATCTTGATTCCTTATTAAATCTTTAACGTGTGCATCCTAGCATTAGTGCATACTAGGTCTTCTATGCCAGAAGTTAAAGTTTCTGTGAGTCATAGCATTAGTGCAAAACTAGGTCTTCTATATCAAAAGTTAAAGTTTCTGTGAGTCATAGCATTAGTGCAATACTAGGTCTTCTATATCAAAAGTTAAAGTTTCTGTGAGTCATAGCATTAGTGCAATACTAGGTCTTCTATATCAAAAGTGAAAGTTTCTGTGAGTCATAGCATTAGTGCAAAACTAGGTCTTCTACATCAGAATTTAAAGTTTTGTCTGTCAGTCATAGCATTAGTATAATGCTAGGTTTTCTATATAAAAAGCTAAAGTTTTGTCTGTCAGTCATAGCATTAGTGCAATACTAGGTCTTCTATATCAGAAGTTAAAGTTTTGTCTGTTCGTTCGTTCGTTCGCTTTCGTCAGCTTTTGACCTCTGACGAAGTCCCACCCACTCAATTTTGTGGGACTGAATTTTGCGTGTAAAGTCTGTTTTATCCCATTACTTCAGAGGTACTAATTTTTAGGGAATTAGTAAAACCCAGGTGTCCTCGCCAGGGTACGAACCCCGGCTGTTGCCGTGGTAAGCCAACCGCCTATCGATTGCGCTAACCGGACACCCAAGTTTTGTCTGTCAGTCATAGCATTAGCGCAATACTATGTATTCTATAAAAGTAAAGTAAAAAGCCCCGTCACGCCAAGTGGCGTATAGGGAATATGGTGTTAGTGACCATAAATGTTACAGACCTTCAGCACATGATTTTTAAGGTAATGTGGTCGGTATTACGCCCGTGCCGCTTTACTTTCCCAGAAAAAAATCCTGTACCTATTTGAGGCTGGGTGAACCCGGAAACCGTCGGTTTGGATCGAACCCTACCTCTTGTCCTTTCTAGTGCAGTTCACTAACCACTGAGCTAACGCGGCTTCCATGTCTTCTATGCCAGAAGTTAAAGGTTGTCTGTCAGTCATAGCATTAGTGTAATTTCTCGTGCAATTTCCCCATGTCAGCAATTATTGCTTATCCATCCCATCAGAAGCTAGCGAATAGATCTTCTTCATGAGCAGCTTAAAGGGGCCAGTCACACACTTTACAGACAACTCATGAGCAGCTGAAAGGGGCCAGTAAATCAACGTTACAGACAGTTCAAGAACAGTTTAAAGGGGCCAGTAACACACTTTACAGACAACTAATGAGCAGCTTAAAGGGGCCAGTAACTCAAACCATACAGACAACTCATGAGCAGCTTAAATTGGTCAGTAACACACTTTACAGACAACTAATGAGCAGCTTAAAGGGGCCAGTAACACACTTTACAGACAACTAATGAGCAGCTTAAAGGGGCCAGTAACTCAAACGATACAGACAACTCATGAGCAGCTTAAAGGGGCCAGTAACTCAAAACATACAGACAACTCATGAGCAGCTAAAAGGGGCCAGTAACTGAAACCATACAGACAACTCATGAGCAGCTTAAAGGGGCCAGTAAATCACGCCTTATCGACAACTCATAAGCAGCTTAAAGAGGCTAGTAACTGAAACCATACAGACAACTCATGAGCAGCTTAAAGGGGCCAGTAACTGAAACCATACAGACAACTCATGAGCAGCTTAAAGGGGCCAGTAAATCACGCCTTCCGACAACTCATAAGCAGCTTAAAGGGGCTAGTAACTGAAACCATACAGACAACTCATGAGCAGCTTAAAGGGGCCAGTAACTGAAACCATACAGACAACTCATGAGCAGCTTAAAGCGGCCAGTAACTGAAACCATACAGACAACTCATGAGCAGCTTAAAGGGCCAGTAAATCACGCGTTACAGACAGTTCATGAACAGTTTAAAGCAGCAGTGACTCACGCGTTACAGACATTTAATGAACAGTTTAAAGCAGCAGTGACTCACGCGTTACAGACAGTTCATGAACAGTTTAAAGCAACAGTGACTCACGCGTTACAGACAGTTCATGAACAGTTTAAAGCAGCAGTGACTCACGCGTTACAAACAGTTCATGAACAGTTTAAAGCAACAGTGACTCACGCGTTACAGACAGTTCATGAACAGTTTAAAGCAGCAGTGACTCACGCGTTACAGACAGTTCATGAACAGTTTAAAGCAGCAGTGACTCACGCGTTACAGACAGTTCATGAACAGTTTAAAGCAGCAGTGACTCACGCGTTACAGACAGTTCATGAACAGTTTAAAGCAGCAGTGACTCACGCGTTACAGACAGTTCATGAAAAGTTTAAAGCAGCAGTGACTCAAACTGACTGATACCGTCAGGATAAGTGTACCGGGACTGATAAAAACTCTTTACTTCGTCATCCCGCTGCAGTTCTGAGGGAGGAAGTTGGTGTTGGATGGGAGACTAACTAGCATGGTTTAAGCAATAGAAAAAGGAAAGCAAAAATCGGAAATGATGGGTCGAAAAATGCAGAATTTACATCTTGCTATAAGTCGTGACTCAACTTTTTAATGCTCTTTTAATGTTAGAAGTAATCTTTGGGAAAACGCATACAAACAAACAAACAAACATCAATGGACGTATATCAACACTAACAGGTTGTCCGACAAGGAAGATAAACAATTCACAAACAGGAACTACAGATGAAAGACTGTGTGTCCTGGCCGTTCAGTTACAATAAATAAGACCAAATATTTCCATCTGGAAGGCGAAGCAGAGACTTCTAAAGCTGGCAAACAAAATGGCAAACTTCCTAAGACGAAAAAAAAATTAAACTGTAGACTCGGAGAAATGTTTACACCAGATAAATTAAATAATGGTTATTTGTGTTGCTCGAAAGTTGCCGGAAGAAACACTCGGTCGTACTCTTCTCAAATTAATCCGCCCTGTATTCCCGGATCCGTATTTCGACTTACATTTCCCAGAACAAAACCTTCACCTAATGAACTATTTTTCAAGTGCAATGTTCTTTTTATCGTTGAGTTATGAGGGCACTGGTCTCAGACCACTTTAATGATTTGTATAGTTCTCTCCCATTTCTAGAAAACATTTCATGTGAGCAAATATGTTTCTAGTACGTTAATTCAGACAGCCAGTAGTGTGTTATAACATACACTACTACATCATCATCATCACCATTTACCTTGCCGGTTGGCGTAGGCGATCATGTCCCTCCACAATCTTCTATCCACAGTGCATCGTATCAGTTCTGTTGTTGACAGTTTTCCATGCCATGACACCAAGCTATCCAGTAGTTTCTCTCTTTGTCGTCGGCGATCTCTCTTTCCTTTTATTTTGCCAGTTGTAACCAAGTATTCCAACTTTCATCTTCTCATGATGTGCCCGAAAAATGTTGATTGCTTCTTTCTGATGTTTTTTAAGAGCTCCCTTTTTGTGTTGGCCTCTTTGAGAACTTCCTCATTGGTCTTTTTATCTTACACTCCTACAAGGTATGGTAAAATATATGTTAATTCACAATTCTTTAACGACTGAAGTGAGACTATGTTCCCATGACAGACCTCAGTAATGAGATTATGCAATAAAGTTTTTTTTTTAATTCACATTTTCATCTAATGCAGTGTCGTCTATTAACATCTTTGTAAAAAAAAAAATCACTTTTGTTTACTTCCTTGATTGACGGAAGTTATTTTTTAGTTTTAAATTCTGTCTTACCCGCGGGATAAAACATGTGCTATCTACAGCCAACATGTGCTGTATTCTCTTCTTTGGTTCTTGAATGTTGTGGTGTAATCGACCCCCCCCCCCCTTTTCCCACTTAGGTTTCTTGCACAACTGCCTGTACAAGCTTACTTTTTGCACAGTGATGAACTAAGACTTTAAAACCATCTTTATTTAGACAATTGAAGTTGTTAACGTTTTAGCACTTTGGACAAAATAAACTATGATTTCTAGTACTTCTCTGCCGTGAGTATTAGCAACGTCATTCATTGTGCTCACCACTGATGAATTGGTGCTCATAAGGTTACTTGCCACATTCCACGGGAAAATCCCATGCGATGAAAATCAAGTTTCCCTTGCTTGATCTTTCACTTAAAATTTGATAGTGTGCACTTTATTGACCTGAGCAGGGATTGGCTGTAAATCTTTTTAATGCCTGTCTTTGAAGTCTGTTGTGTTTTTATATAATCTATAAAAAGCTAAATCCTATACTAGATCAGTTTTATAACAGATTAAAATAGTGTATTAAGGTCGAGGATAATCTAAGGCTGCATATACAATTTCTCAGAAACACACCACACAGTTTGCGATAAAATCGAAATTGTGTTTGGGCAATACTTTTTTTAAATTTTAATAGTAATAATAGCAGTATAATAGTAATATATGATATAGTAACAGCAGCACTAATTGTAGCACACTTAGTAACAACACAAGCACTAGCACTAATAACAGTGTTAATGTTAGCAGTATTGTTATAGTCCTTCTTCTACCTTTTTAGCTCCCAGTGGAGCATAGGTCTTCAACAAACACTTTCCAAGTCGTTCTGTTTTTTGACATTCTTTTAAGATCCTTCCATGGCTTCCCCATCATCTTCATCTCTGCTTCTATCTGTCTTCTCCAAGAATTCCTTGGTCTTCCTCTTTGTCTTTTCCCCTGGGGATTCTAAAAAAGGGCCTGTTGTGTAATACTCTTAGTTGGCTTCCGTAGTGTGTGTCCTATCCAGCGCCATCGTCTTCGCTGTATCTCTTTATCCACTGGTATTTGACTGGTACATTTGCATAATTCTATGTTAGTGATTTTGTCCTGCCATTATTGTTATAGTAGTAGACAATATTTTTCTGGCACATCATGAGAAGAGGAAAGTTGGAATACTTTGTTACAACTGGCAAAATAAAAGGAAAGAGAGATCGCGGACGACAAAGAGAGAAAATACTAGATGGCTTGGTGTATGGCATGGAAAGCAGTCAACAACAGAACTGATACGATGCACTGTAGATAGAAGATTGTGGGAGGATATGATCGCCTACGCCAACCGGTATGGCACATGATGATGAAGCAGAAATAGTAATTATAACAGAGATTGTAATACTAGTAATAACAGAAAATGTAGCAATAGTTGAACCATTAGTAGCTGTTATAACTTTTTGCGCTTCAGATATGCAAGAAATAAAGTCTATGCTTATGACATGGTCCTAATGTTACCATGCTTGTATTATAATATTTTCTTTCAATAACAAAGAGAGTGCAACATTGTAATTCTGAGAACTAAGAACCTCTTTCGTCTACTCTAGTACTATAGATCGTATAAGTGCTCTGACAGGAAGTTCGGTGTAAGTGTTTTTGAGTAGAATACCTTCTTTTATATTCGTCGGGGAGGGGAGAGATGGAGAGAAAAGAAACAAGCTATAGATAACAGCAAGGGAGCGTTGGTGATAGAGGAGAATGAGACATGGTGCACAGAAAAAATACAGTGACTTATAAAGCGACAGAAAAAGAGACAGGTGAAGAGACAGATGAAGAGACAGATGAAGAGACAGGTGAAGAGACAGATGAAGAGACAGATAAAGATACAGATAAAGTGGCAGATGAACAGACAGATAAAGAGACAGTTAAGGAGACAGATAACGAGACAGATAAACGGACAGATGAAGAGACAGATAAAGAAACAGATGAAGAGACAGTTAAAGAGACAGATAAAGAAACAGATGAAGAGACAGATAAAGAGATGGATGATGAAGAGACAGATGAAGTGACAGATAATGAGACACTTAAAGAGACAGATGAAGAGACAGATAACGAGACAGATAAAGAGACAGATGATGAAGAGACAGATGAAGTGACAGATATTGAGACACTTAAAGAGACAGATGAAGAGACAGATAAAGAAACAAATGAAGAGACAAATAAAAAGACAGATAACGAGACAGATAAAGATACAGATAAAGTGGCAGATGAACAGACAGATAAAGAGACAGTTAAGGAGACATATAAGGACACAGATAAAAAGACAGAAAAAGAGACAAATAAAGAAACAGATGAAGAGACAGTTGAAGAGACAGATAAAGAGAAAGATAAAAAGACGATGAAGAAACAGATAATGAGACCAATGAAGAGACAGATAATGAGACCAATGAAGAGACAAATGATGAAGAGACAGGTGAAGAGACAGGTGAAGCGACAGATAAGGAGAAAGATGAAGAGGCAGTTAAATGGACAGATGAAGAGACAGATAAAAGGAGAGATAAAGAGACAGATAAAAAGACAAATGAAGAGACAGATAAAGAGACAGATGAAGAGACAGATAAAGAGACAGATGAAGAGACAGATAAAGAGACAGATAAAGAGATCAAGACAGAAAAAGAGACAGATAAAGAGACCAAGACAGAAAAAGAGACAGATAAAAAGACAGATAAAAAGACATAAAAAGACAGATGAAACAGATGAAGAGACATATAAGGAGACAGTTAAAGAGACAGATAAAGCGACAGATGAAGAGACAGATAAAGCGACAGATGAAGAGACAGATAAAGAGACAGATAAAGAGACAGCTGAAAGATAGATGAAGAGACAGATAAAGAGACAGATGAGAGACAGTTAAAAAGACAGATGAAGAGACAGATGAAGAGACATATAAAGAGACAGGTAAATAAAAAATGGGGTGACAAAGTTATGAGAAACTATGCTATTCACCATAAACTAAAACAACTAGCAGAAAAGACGACAGACACAATCAGAACGTGTACTTAGCTCTCACTGACCAGGGAAAAGCATTTTCGACTGAATAAACAGAGAACAACTGTGGGAGGTACTAATAATAGACGTAGAAAGGCAACATCAAACAACCTAATTAAAAGTCTCTACGCAACAGCAGCTACACGGTCAGAACAGCAAAAGGTTACTCGGACCACTTCGAAGTTAGTTCAGGAGTAATGGAGGTTACGTACTATTCCCCCAGTTGTTTTTTACATACATGGACTATATATGCAAGTTAGCCAACCCATCAGAGACAGAGGAGATCAACGAGGTCCTATTTGCAGAAGTTCAGGCACTAATACATATACTTGGAAAAAAGAAAACCTACAAGAACATTTAAATAGAATCAACAGCACAGTCACACGAAAAATCAACACAAAAACAAAACAGAAGTAATGAATATCGCAAAAGAGAAACAGAACATTAACATAACTATTGACGGCAATCAACTAAAACAAGCCGAGGAATTTAAATACCTAGGAAGTCAAGTGACAAACGACAATTCACAAACAGCGGAAATAAACTCAAGATACAACAAAGCTTGTCAAATCATTGGGCAGCTATCAACACTATTGTCCAACAAGGAAATAACTCTAGAGGCAAAAACTGTCACTAATAAATACAATATTCATTCCAAAAGTTGCGCTGCCAATGCCAGACCTGGATCCTAGATGCAACAATAATAAGAAAAATAACCTCTACTGATATGAAATGTGTTAGACGAATGACAGAAAACAGCCTGAGAGATAAGATCACAAATTACTGAGAAAAAAAGCTATAAATAGTCCCTACCATAGAATATAAAAGAAAGAACAGATATTATGGTTTGGCCACGTGAAGGCAGAGTTCAAAACACAACACAACGAAGATTCAATAAACGTTTCGATAACACCAGACCCAAGGGCTGACACGAAAAAGATGGATTGACGGAATATTTAAAAAAAAACTAGTAAACATTACAGCATCAGAGGCGAAAAAAAAAAAGTAAAGTACCCCCGTCACGCCAAGTGGCGTATAAGGAAATATGATGTTAGTGACCCTATATTTTACAGACATTCAGCACATGATTTTTGGGGTAATGTGGTCGGTATTACGCCCGTGCTGCTTTACTTTCCCAGAAAAAAATCCGGTACCCATTTAAGGCTGGGTGAACCCGGAAGCCGTCGGTTGGGATCGAACCCTACCGCATGTTCTTTGTAGTCCAGTTCACTAACCACTGAGCTATCGCAGCTCCCGGCATCAGAGGCGAAGAGAAGAGCTAAAGAGATCAAATGATATCTCCCCTCGACGCTGAAAGTCAATGAGGAAGGAAAGAAGAAGCTTGTCTGCACTAAACCGATGTACTTCCAACCCCTTTTTCTGATGAAGCTCGACACTATTCTTGTCGATATTCGTCTCCTATATGTTCGTTTGAAATGCATTTATTCCAACTTATGTTTGAGATCCGAAAAATACATTTATTTTCACAGGTATTTTTTAGTCCAAAGTCTTTGTGGATGTCCAACGTTTACATCCATATGTATAAGTTGTCAGCGACATACACATGATGGCTTGCGCCAGGATCGGTGAACCAGACCTATCCAGACCCTGCTCCACCTCTCTGTGGTGCCTCTAGTAAGAGACTAACATGTCTAGTCTGGCCAAGCGAGTAGGGATCGAAGAGGGAAGACAACTCGGTATTCAAAAATGTCAGCTGAAGTCGGATGTGTTGGGCCGAAAGGCGTAAATATCACAGTTATACTGCAAACCACAACGCAACGCAAACACGCCCACTTGACGTCCTTTTAAGGGCGGAGATGAAAAGGTATACAATATAAATAAAGGTATCCTCCTTTAGTAAACGGGAGAAGGCAAGCAAGCACATCCATATGTTATATGCTTTTGTCTCCCTGTCTGGCTATTTATTATATTCGCACTTATTTTTCTTCCAGCGTTTCTTGTTTATATATATATATATATATATATATATATACATCTCATTCTGTCTGTCTGTTCATGTCTCTTCTCGACCACATATAAAAATACAATTATTTATATGTATATCCACATAATTATGCCTCTCCTATCCCCTCTTTATGTCACTATTGTTACTGAGCGTTGTAAACTCACTTATTGTCAAGTGTGCAATAACTTAATAGCATGCTCCCGGAACTTTTTGTTCAGGGAAAACCCCTTTCTTGTTTGTTTCAACTAACAACAAAAAGAAGCATAAATTGTTTCGGATTGTCCATAGATCCGGGTCATTGCTTAATCACTCATTGTGAATGAGTATTTAAGAAGTGAGACGAAGGGTCAAAAATCAGTAGCTGCACTCAGCGACTAGAAGGAGTCCCAGAGAGCAATCGCTTGTCTGTACTTAATGTTGTAGACTGTTGCTGAAACTTTTAATTCAGAGATTGCAAGAAATAAAATCAACCGCACTGCCATCATGACATCTTTGAAACTTGCCGTTCTGCTGATTGTTGTTGCTGTCATCGCCTTTGTTTCATCTGCTACTGTCAATCCATCCTATGATGTCGCAGGAGTGAACTCTGTTGATGACGACAAGACTTCACTCTTTCACCCAGACTCTACCAAAGTAGACGACCTTAGTCAGGCAGTGATCGACGGCATCTCACTAAAGGATCTCACAGAAGAAGAGCTTCAAGACCTACTCGAAGAAGATGATTTCATAGTTTCTTATCAACTTGGTAAGGCTGTTGTTTTATTTTATTTTTTTTCACAAAAGATCTGTTTCCTTTTGCTTCATTGACCTGATCTTAGTTTTTGCTTTTTTTTTAGCAATAGTTGATGATTACATAAACACGTTTTGCCTCCGAATTAGAATTTCTCATTTTGTGTGCTAGATTCGTATACTTTTTAGTTTGTTGCTAATTATCTAATTTTCATTGAAATATATATATATATATATATATATATATATATATAAAACATAACATTAAACCATAAAAATACACGACTACTACAAAATTAAATAGACAGCGTGAATATCTTATTAAGCTAAAGCTGTTGAATATGTTGCATGTTTATATCGAGATATTCCGGTCATTTTTCACTTCACAGAATTATGATGAGTTTGTGTCCCATGTCGTCGCTAACTGCTATGACTTGTTTCAAAAATCACACACTCTTTTGCTTGTTTTTTTTCTGTTTCTTCCCCTTCTTCCTCTTTCGTCAAGTCTAACGTCAACTCATTTTCATTTTCTACCACTAAAAGAACGTTGAAAGTGCAAACATCGTGCAGTGTTATATTCCCGCCTTTCGGCCCAATATATCCGACTTCAGCCAGGTGATTTTTAATGTTACCTTCTCTCTTAATTCTCAATGTATTTGTTAAAATTAGCTAATTTGTCTCACGTCTACAATGAAGAGGTGGAGTAGAACCTTGATCGGTTATAACTCACTAATCCTGAAACAAGCAGTCAGCCATTAGTCAACCATTAGTGCACATGCTAAACATCTCATGTTGGATGTTTTTGTGCGTACTCTTGTCAAATGTGTATCAATATTCCCAAATACTTTTAGTTTTACAAAATATCGAACCTATCTCTTACTTGTACTTGAACAACTTCTCGATCACAACGGTCTTCATCAGGATCTAGAAGTGAAGCAGTGTCCAGTAAACATGATGCAGTGAAAGAATTGAGAGCAGGCCGTGGCACATCTCTGAACAATGACGTCTTGAACAGCAAATCTGAGCTGATCAAGATCTTACTCTCGTTTTATTTTAGATCATAAAAGAAGCAAGTGGTAGGTTTCTAATCCTTGGGAAGCCATATTGTCATCTACATGGGTGTGTGGGGGGAGGGGGTGGGGCGCTAGCATAGAACAAACATGTCAAACCAGATGATTGGTCAATGTGCCCCAATATTATAGAACAAGCATGCAAACCAGATGATTGTATATGTGCCCCAATATTATAGAACAAACATGTCAAACCAGATGATTGTATATGTGCCCCAATGTTATAGAACAAACATGTCAAACTAGATGATTGGTCAATGTGCCCCAATGTTATAGAACAAACATGTCAAACCAGATGGGGGGAGACTACTTACACTGTATTCCTCCAAAACATTGCTACCGATACAAGTGTAAACTCTAATAGCCAGGAGAAAACACACACACAGATAAAAATCATTGTTTTTTTTTCATTTTTTAAATTTAATATCAGAAAAGTCTTCCCTAATTTCCTTTGTGTCTTTTGTTCTTCTTATATGTTGTTTCATAAACAAAATAGGTTCAATAGCTTGTTTGTAGTTTATTTTAGCAAATATTTTAATGTTTGTTTGCTCCAGCAAATATTAGAATGTTTATTTGCTCCAGCAAATATTAGAATGTTTGTTTGCTCCAGCAAATATTAGAATGTTTATTTGCTCCAGCAAATATTAGAATGTTTGTTTGCTCCAGCAAATATTAGAATGTTTGTTTGCTCCAGCAAATATTAGAATGTTTGTTTGCTCCAGCAAATATTAGAATGTTTATTTGCTCCAGCAAATATTAGAATGTTTTTTTGCTCCAGCAAATATTAGAATGTTTGTTTGCTCCAGCAAATATTAGAATGTTTGTTTGCTCCAGCAAATATTAGAATGTTAGTTTGCTCCAGCAAATATTAGAATGTTTTTTTGCTCCAGCAAATATTAGAATGTTTATTTGCTCCAGCAAATATTAGAATGTTTGTTTCCTCCAGCAAATATTAGAATGTTTGTTTGCTCCAGCAAATATTAGAATGTTTGTTTGTTCCAGCAAATATTAGAATGTTTGTTTCCTCCAGCAAATATTAGAATGTTTGTTTGTTCCAGCAAATATTAGAATGTTTGTTTGTTCCAGCAAATATTAGAATGTTTGTTTCCTCCAGCAAATATTAGAATGTTTGTTTGCTCCAGCAAATATTAGAATGTTTGTTTATTCGCTGAAACACAATATTGTTCTTTCCTTTAACAGACATCCTCGCGGCGAAGAAAACTCTAGAAGCCAGGAAAGACGGCAATGGCGGATTCATCGATGGAGTTGTCAGTGGAGGTCGTCAAAGAAGATGGATACCAATTGCTGTTAGACTTTTCACTGCTGGCCGGGCTCTGTTTCAAGGCGCTGCTCGGGCTCCCAAACCAACATTCAGTGGTACCCGTATGACTCAGCAATACACGAAGTAAGTGAGAGCTTTACAGACGAGTTCAACAAATGCTTTAATTGTTCAAGTTTGATGCGTTGACTCTTTCCGTACGTTTCGCCGCACAGTGCGTCACTCCCAATTACATTAGTGTGAACAAAGCATATTTTGATTTTTTTACGTGTCTTGTATCATTTTGGTGTTGATGAAATCTAATACCTTGTTCAATTATCTAAAAAGTCATATATAATATGTTATATGTTAGATAAACATAAATATGTAGATTGATTCTTAAAGCCAGGAAACATTTTGTCTCTGAAATCTCTTCCATTGCATTCATTAAAAGTTTCCGTAGGGAAAGAGTTAAGAAAAGAAGAAAGATCCGCATCACTCATCAAGTGAAACACACAGGGAATATGACATTAGTGCTTGGATGTTCAAGTCCATGTTTAGCACATGTGATCAACGTTACGCAAATATCGAATTCCTTCCCTATGGGAAAAAAAAATTCAGTTACAATTTTATGGCTGAGTGGATTTAGAAATCTGAGGAACTGAATCGAACTTCTTGTCCTCAGCAGGCCAGCTCATTAACCACTGCTATATCTCAGCTACTTGTTGTATTAAAATGGCGATAAAACAATATAAAAATTATAAATTATTTGAATAGGTCAGAAATTTAATGAATCAAACTGAGTTTAAGTTTTTGTCAGGGACTTACGGACAATATCTTTCAGGCGATTACGAGCATAAAATGAGAAAGAAAATTGTGCAAATTAAGACTAGAAATATCACCCATCTTGAAGAAGATTTTAAAGAAGAGAATTGTTGCGAATTCCACTACAATTATTTGGTGATTAATAGTAAATGTTGAAGTGTTCTATTATCGTCAGCTAAAAACAGAAGTCTTGCGACTATTAGAGATAAGGTATGTATTATGAAAGATCATCGCGTTTCAAAACAATTATTGAGGATGTAGTCAATACCGTGACGTCCTACCTGGCCAGAGATAATCAATTGTACCCATTTTCATACGCTAAAACTACGAGGCAGTGTCTCCGGTCCGGAAGCAAATTGGTCACATTTAGAAATTGAAACTGCACCCGTGATATTAGTAGTGCAGTACACAAACCAATATGCCACCAGATTACCATATGTCCCCTAGTAAATGTATTGTTAGTTTAATTAGTTGTTTGTGATTATTGATCCGGCAGATCAAAAGCTTTTAAAGTTACGTCACTTTGTAATACCTGATAATGTTTATGTCAAATCGGTTCATGTAAAGTGGTTAGTGTGTCGGACCTAGAAGGAAACAAAGATATTTTCTATTCTACCATCAGTTAGTGATATAATGGTCGTCACCTTCACCGCGATATGCTGTCATATAATTTAGACCTATAGTACACAATTTGTGAGAGCCGCGTTAGCTCAGTGGTTAGTGAACTGGACTACAAAGGACAAGGGATAGGGTTCGATCCCAACCGACGGCTTCCGGGTTCACCCACCCTTAAATGGGTACCGGATTTTTTTTCTGGGAAAGTAAAGCAGCACGGGCGTAATACCGACCACATTACCCCAAAAAATCATGTGCTGAAGGTCTGTAAAATATAGGGTCACTAACACCATATTTCCCTAAACGCCACTTGGCGTGACGGGGGTACTTTACTTTTTTTTTTTTACACAATTTGTGAAACATGATGATTAGAAACACCTGGTTTAAGTAACATCCAAGAGATCTGTGGACCAGAGACAATGCACACATAATGATAAACAATAGATTTAGAAACAGTCTGGTGTGTGTGAAAATTAAACCAGGGTCAGATTGTAATAGGGATCATGTACCAGTTGTGGGAAAGCTTAGACTAAAATTAAAAGCAACAAAACGAGCCTCAGTTAACATTAAGTTAACTTTTTTTTAGATTTACTTAAATCAGACAAGAAGTTACAAGGCAAATATAACATCACAATTCAGAACCGGTACAATACAATAGAGAAGATACCAAGCATTGATGAAAAGTGGGAAATGCTAAAAGAAACAAAAATCAGTCAAAAATTAGTGATAAACAGTGTGGTTTTGTTAGAAGTAAAGGAACGAGCAATGCCATATACATCTTAAGATTTTTAGTGTAAAGAGCCATAGAGGTGAAAACAGATCTATACCTATGTTTCATAGATTATACCAAAGTATTTGACAAAGTAAAGCACCAAGAAATAATCAAAATTTTAGAAAGCATAAACGTAGACAGTGAAGATCCCAGAATAATAAAGAGCATGCAAAAGACAACGGCCATAAGAACTGGAAATCTATTGGGAATGTTTCAACAATTAAAACAGGATGTTAGGCAAGGTTGTGTACTGTCACCAGATTTATTTAATATTTATAGTGAGATTATTTTAAGATCCATTGGGGGTCTGGAATAAAAATTGGAGGTCATAATATAAATAATGTAAGGTATGCTGATGATACAGTCTTAATCGCTAAGAGTGAAAATTAGTTATAAGAAATGTTAGACATTATAGTGAAAGAAAGAAAAAATAAAGGACTCAGCCTTAATAGCAAAAAGACAGACGTAATGGTAATAAGAAAGAAAAAGACATCACCTCAGTGCAAAATAAAGACAAGTGGAACAATATTAAAACAGGTAAATGAATTTAAATATTTGTGAACTTTGTTAACCTCAGACGGAAGATGTACAACAGAGGTGAGATGTAGAATGGCTCAGGCAAAAGCAGCTTTCCCAAAAAAATGAGGAAAATACTATGCAATTCATTTTTGACAATAGGAAAAGAGTTCTTAAATGTTACGTAGAGCCGGTCTTAACATATGGATGTGAACCATAGACAATAGGACAACAGACAAGGAAATCACAGGAGCCTGTAGAAATGTACATGTAGTTTTACAGAAGAATGTTGAAAATACCGTGGACAGCTAAGAAGAGTAATTAAAACGTTCTGAAAGAGGCCAAAGCAAACATAGAACTAATTTGCAATATCAGAAAGAAATAATCATCATTTTTTGGTCATGTGATGAGAAGAGAACAGCTGGAATATATTGTAACAACTGGAAAAACTGAGGGACGAATAGATAGAGGGAAGCAATGAGAAAAGATACCAGACAGCTTAAAAGCATGGATTAGCAGAAAGTCAACAGCAGAAATAATAAACAACTGTCGAGATCGAAAGTTGTGGAAAGATATGATCACCTACGCCAATAGGCCCGGTACTTGATGATGATGACACAATTTGAAATTTAATTAATTAAATTATTTCTTAATTTATATTTGACCGTATACAATGATTGACCCTTGTCTTTCATTCCCTTATTCTGCACAGACCTGGCAATTTCAATGACGCCAATCGCCACTTCAACGCCTTCAAGCCAGACAACGTACAGTCATTCTCCAAAATGGCATCAGCGGAAGAACTGGCACTGTAGGAAATCACAGAATTACCGTCCGTGATGGAAGTAAACAAGGATCGCCTACCCTGGAGATTCGCTCCCCTAGATCAAACGGGGAACGCGTCAGAAAATTCAGATTTGAGAAATAAATGACAAACATGAAATACAGATAATTGTACAAGGAGCGAACTACAGTTTTATATTGCGGTCTTATATGTTGCATCCATACGTGGTTACTAATTAGCTAGCTTAACACTGACCCTCTCGGTCGTTGAGGCAGCGTTGATGATTAATGCCTATTCTTTCTATCTAATCTAGTCTATTAATTCTTCTATCGCTCGCCCACGACAATCCGTGTCCACTTAAAAAAACCAAGACCTAACTTTCTTTGACTCTTTAAGCTGTTGATGTATGACATTTATTTTATTTGAATTTGTATATCCCTTTCTCTGACAGTTGATTGTGACTGAATAATTATCTTTGCTAGCATCCCTGTAGTAACACGTGACACAAGCTAGTTTTGTGTTTTCGGACGATATTTAGTAGGTTGTCCTAGTGACCAATCTCGTACCCTACAATTATAAATAAATGCGCTACATGATGATAACAGCATCACTGTTCATGATGTTCTCCTTTCGAGTTCTGCAGTTGTTATATCTCTCCACACAGACTTCCGTTTTTAACGTGGTTACGGCCCTTGCTGTTCTAGCCACTTTTTCAAACCGAGTCATTCTTCTCCAGTCACAACTGATCCTATATAAAATTAAAGCTGTCAGACTGTTTCACTTTCTTGCTTATTGGCTTTTATTTTCTTACAAACTCATTCCGTAGATGGTTAAAAAGAATGCTGACATTTTAATGTCTTTGCAAATGTAAGACAAAAATAGTATATCCTTTAGTGTGCGATAATCATTTATTATGATTCAAACTATATGTATGGTTTATGCTTGTGCATGTGTATATCCTATATATATATATATTATATATATATATATATATATATATATATATATATATATATATATGAATGTGTAAAATAAATATACCTATGGAAGAAACTATTCGTTTTTCAATTGATAAAATGACTGACAGCTTTAATTTGTTACAATAGAAGATGCGAATACTACTACTGCTACTTTTATTTCTACTAATACTACCATCATAACCACCACGATATCAACAACTACAATAACAGCTACAGCTAAAATGTGTGTGTCTGTTACAGCAACATCTTCTGCTACCAACCATATCGTACGTTTCAACATCAGTCACTTAACTGCATGCCTCATCTACCAACAAAACCATGTATGTCAATCTATATTACACAAGTGCCACAAAAATTAGTTCACAGCTGAGTGTATTATGACGAGGCGATGGCGCACCTCACAGCAGCAGAGCTGGAAGTTGACAGCGACCCACAGCTGATGGCTTGCTGCAGAATCGGTGAACCAGAACTATCCAGACCCTGCTCCACCTATCTGTAGTGCCTCCAGTAACAGACTAACCTGTCTAGTCTGGCCAAGCGAGTAGAGATCAAAGAGGGAAGACAACACGGTACTCAAAAATGTCGTGCTGAATTCGGGTGTGTTGGGCCGAAAGACGCAAATATCGCAGTTATACTGTAAAAGCACAACACAACGCAGACACGCCCACTTAACGCCCTTTTAAGGGCGGGTAACTAAGGTGTACTCCTTTAGTCATCGGGCGAACGCAAGCAAGCATTAGGAGTCTTTACTCTTTATCAATAATGTTCGCCTGCAAACGGAAACAATTTTATGCTGTGTAGTTCTGTGCGCTGCAGATGTTAACAATCATTCCACTACAGTTAGTCACTGGACGAAAAAGAACGATTTCCTAATAAGACGACTTTCCGGTAGGTGTGAGGTGCAGACTGAAAGGTCAAGTAAGACATGTGGCTACATGTATTGTTGCTCAAAGTAAAACGATAACGAGGAATGCATTAACGCAAAGAGAGCGTTCAACTACAAGAATATAATAATGTGAGCGTTAGTGGCGTAACCAACGTTTTTAGCTACAAGGAGAGGCAAGAAAAATGTATCAGAATCAGTGGTAGATAAAGTACACGCTAACTGTAGGAAGCTCACGAAGTTTAATGAACTGCCCCAAGAGCTGTGAATTTAGAAAGTTACACGTAGTTAGGGCATTTTTTATGGAGAGAACATAACATTTGAAAAGGCTACATATTAAACATTCTATTTGTGAATTCAAGGTAAAAATAGTTCAGTAAATTGTCAAACGTCGCAAAAAAAGATGTCTAGGACAGAATTACCTAATGGTACAAGACAATATACAGATAATGTATTTATATGGATGATGAACGAACACAGACGTACGGACATACAACTGAAATAAACTGTACTTTTATTAAATAAGCATTTTATATACATTAATAAGAATACTTTCATATGTTTCTACAATAAAAATCTTACAAATATTTAAACAAATATTCGCATTAATTTCTTTTGCTCTTCTATCAAGTAGCAGATCATCTAGATATATGTTAATGCCCTATTAATTTTGTTGTCATCTCCCTTTAGCAAACTCCATGCCTCACCACTCCCTCTGCCCTTTTTATGATACTGGTACGGGTCTGTGATTTTATTCTTTGTTCTACGATAACTGGCTAGTGAAGGTTGTCAAATAGTATACGATCTTGTTGAGAATCGCGGCATTATCGTCAACAT
This sequence comes from Megaustenia siamemsis, assembly GCA_032433765.1. Classification (NCBI taxonomy): domain Eukaryota; kingdom Metazoa; phylum Mollusca; class Gastropoda; order Stylommatophora; family Ariophantidae; genus Megaustenia; species Megaustenia siamemsis. The sequence goes on from JAVIAB010000124.1 coordinate 36,616,159, forward strand.
CTGCATAAGAGTTTTGATTTCTTCTTTTTATTCTACATCAGACTTCAAAATACAGCTACTAAATAAACTACCTTTTCCTTTCCTCTTTTAACTATAGTAATGTATTTATTTGAAAGCTGACTGTGTCTAATCTGATGCTTTATTATCACATGCCCGATGACCCGCAAGTCTTATCAGTATTAAATGTGTAATTATGGACTTACTTTTATGAGAAATAAATCTTCTAATTAAGAAACGACTTTTTTAAATGGAAAAGAACTCAACAAAGTTAGTACTGCCGCGTATTTTACATGGCGTCTGATATCAACAGAGGTGGAAGTTGTCAGCGGCTCATGGCTGATGGCTTCCGCCAGGATCGGTCAACTAGAAACATCAAGACCCTACTCCACCTCTTCACGGTGCTTCTAGAAACAGACTAACCAGGCTAGTCTGGTCAAACGAGTAGGGATCAAAAAAAAAAGGAAGACAGCCGTAACTTAGAAATGCCGGGCTAAATTCGGATGTGTTGGGCCGAAATGGCAAATATCACAGTTCTACTGCAAACCACAACAGAACGCATATATGCTAACTTAATGTTCTTTTAAGGACGGATGTCGAAAAGGACTATACATTCATTTAGTAATTATCGGGTGAGTGAGTGCAAGAAAGAAAGAAAGAAAGAAAAAAAGAAAGAAAGAAAGAAAGAAAGAAAGACGTATTTTACATCACAGTAATCCTTCAAAGGAGGTGAACAACACTAGAGAAATCTGACAGAAGTAGCTACGCCCACTATTTCTAAAACATTCAGGAGCTGGAATATACGTTACTCCTACAGGCACTTCAGTGTTCTAGGCAATTGATCAAAAACGTACTGCATCGTCAGGGTTCTACTGCAACTTCAACATAACCTCAGAAAAAGTTATCAAGTTAACATATTTTTTAAAAAAAATAAATAATGTCATAAACTCTCCACACTTTGAATGTATAGATCATAACGTGAATACTCACAGTCCAGTTTTACAAAAAAGTAGTTTTTTTTTCCCCCCTTTTTGATCCAAATGAATTGTGCAATGAACTTTGTTTCTCTGTGAACAAAGATACCCTCAGTGCTACGTAGATTAATTCACTTGGAGTTTCTTCATCATTCACAACTTCTCTCCAGGACACGGCCATACGTTTGGTACAAGATCCTGTCAGATATGTCAATCAGGATCAAATAGCATGTTTGTTATGTCGTGTTGTACGATCAACTGTATCACAGTACCCAACATCAAAGCTGGATAATAATAGTTTCAACATAAACTGTACTAGTGAATTAACTGTAAATTAATTTTCAGGAATAAACCTCACTCTAAAGTAATGCATCCACAAAGTAATACCCCATCACTCTAAAGTAATACATCTAATAAGTAATACATCCACTAATTATACATCATCACTCTAAAGCAATACATCCACTAAGTAATACATCATCACTCTAAAGCAATACATCCACTAAGTAATACATCCACTAAGTAATACATCCACTAAGTAATACATCCACTAAGTAATACATCATCACAATAAAGTAATACATCATCACTCTAAAGTAATACATCCACTAAGTAATATATCCACTAAGTAATACATCCACTAAGTAATACATCCACTAAGTAATACATCCACTAAGTAATACATCCACTAAGTAATACATCCACTAAGTAATACATCCACTAAGTAATACATCCACTAAGTAATACATCCACTAAGTAATACATCCACTAAGTAATACATCCACTAAGTAATACATCCACTAAGTAATACATCCACTAAGTAATACATCATCACAATAAAGTAATACATCATCACTCTAAAGTAATACATCATCACAATAAAGTAATACATCATCACAATAAAGTAATACATCCACTAAGTAATACATCCACTAAGTAATACATCCACTAAGTAATACATCCACTAAGTAATACATCCATTAAGTAATACATCCACTAAGTAATACATCCACTAAGTAATACATCCACTAAGTAATACATCATCACAATAAAGTAATACATCATCGCTATAAAGTAATACATCATCACTATAAAGTAATATATCATCACAATAAAGTAATACATCATCACAATAAAGTAATACATCATCACAATAAAGTAATACATTATCACAATAAAGTAATACATCCACTAAGTAATACATCCACTAAGTAATACATCATCACAATAAAGTAATGCATCATCACAATAAAGTAATACATCATCACAATAAAGTAATACATCATCACAATAAAGTAATACATCATCACAATAAAGTAATACATCATCACTATAAAGTAATACATCATCACTATAAAGTAATACATCCACTAAGTAATACATCCACTAAGTAATACATCAACTAAGTAATACAGTTGCACCTAATGATTGATTTATGGATTTAGACTTGGTGACCCACTATATCCTAAATTAAATGAAACTTTGAGAGCCACGTCCCCTCTCCCCACCTTAAAAACATAACACCAGAAGATTTCACAAAACCAGAAATCATAAAATGGTGTGGCAAAAACGTAGCCCCAAAACAAATTCTGAAATATTTCGAGGCCTCTCGATTGTGTGGTCCTAAGCTGTGGCTTATTTAAAGCAAAGTAAAGTACCCCCGTCACGCCAAGTGGCGTATAGGGAATATGGTGTTAGTGACCATAAGTTTTACAGACCTTCAACACGTGATTTTGGGGTAATGTGGTCGGTATTACGCCCGTGCCGATTTACTTTCCCAGAAAAAAATTCCGGTACCCATTTAAGGGTGGGTGAACCCGGAAGCCGTCGGTTGGGATCGAACCTACCTCTTGTCCTTTTGTAGTCCAGTTCACTAACCACTGAGCTATCGCGGCTCCCTTGTAGCATATTTAGCTATTAGTTAAATCCGGTCATACACTTTTAAACTGAAAGTTTATTAATTTATACAAGAGTGCGCGTGTGTGTATGTGAATAATTAAGAGCATTAAATGCTACCAATAGTCATATGTTGACGTACGTATATATGTTCTAATCACTCTTCATCTTCAAACATCTCTCAAAATGACCTTATTGACTGAACTCTGCAAGCACCCCATAGTTACCCTGCAGTGGATCCCATCTCGCTATGGAATACCAGGAAACGAGAGAGCTAATCACTTGGCAAAGGAAGGTGTAACAGGCACACAACCAGATGCACCGGTTACATACCATCATGAGAAACAAATAATCAATTCAATCAGATGGCCACAAGCCCCAAATCGGGATGCCTTTCATAATATGAACAGCTGTGAACAAGTTATCATTATATGAATCAGAACAGATCACGATCGACTCCACAGTCACATTTGTACAAAATTCAATATCGGCACCTCAACTACTTGTACATGTGAACAGGCGCCCTAGCCTGCTGAACACATACTTCAAGACTGCACTGAATATAGTAGACTGGAAAATCCATTGGCCCATAGATACAACACTACAGACGAAACTATATAGGCCACTGCAAGAATTACAAAAGACAGCAAAACTTATACAGGAAACGACATTGCAGATATAGACAATATTTCAGGTGAACGAAAGATAGATAGACAGATCTCTCAAAAACACCAGGCAATCCTCACTCTAATATTCTTTATTTAAAAACGCATTACATTTGTCTTCTTTCAACGAATCTGATCTCATAAGGAGCTGGTGGACAAGTGATGCCAAAAACATAATCCAGTGGAGGCAGAGAGCCTTCTGTGGCGGGTAGTAGCTCAAATCTTTGGATTAACGCGGACGAGAAGAGGAACAGTTCCATTTTCGCCAGTGACTCACCCAAACAGACACGCCTTCCTGCAGAAATAGTAACACAGGTTTATATCACAATAAATGTTACATGTATCTCTATCTCAAAAACGTAAGCTGTCCTTTCTGTTTTTACTATATTTAATATAATATCCAGTAGAAATTAGAAATAATAAAACATATTTATATCAACAAATGTTAATCATAGAAAGTTTGTTTTTCAACCTCTTTCCTTCTCGCCTTCTCTCTCTCACTCTCTCTCTCTCTCTCTCTCTCTCTCTCTCTCTCTCTCTCTCTCTCATCGCACACAAATTACCACTTCTATTTTTATTCTATTATAATATTTTACAATGTTTTAGAACAAACTTAAGCATGCAACATGCATCTCTCAAAGTTGAATTTTTGTAATGCACTGTGTCTCAGGTACGGGCGTAATACCGACCACATTACCCCAAAAATCATGTGCTGAAGGTCTGTAAAATATAAAGTCACTAACACCATATTTCCCTATACGCCACTTCGCGTGACGGGGGTACTTTTTTACTGTGCCTCAGGTGTCTATCTGGTTGATCCAATGATAGCATCATCCGTGAATATTTTGAGATTTCAAACACAGACTTGGACTTCCGTTTCCAAGATGGCAAATCTAGTCCACGTTCTCTCGATCGCTGCAGAAAGTGCTTTCGGTGTCTGATTAATTTCGGTTCTCCATTGCACTCCTATGCGTTAAAGTCAAGACGATGATCTACTTATTACATCTGCGCCGATAAAGCGGTGTCGTACGCCGGCAATATTCCATTTTCGACAAATCAAGTGTTGTGAATGCGACCTTCCACCGGGCCACACGATAGAACCAGATGGATAAAGGCCGCTTGATCAAAGCAGTCGCCACGACGTGTGAGACTCAGGATTTTTATTTCACCCCCGATAGAAAAATTCCTTTCTGTCCACCGCGGGTTTCGAACACCGTACGCAGGCTTTTAACAGTGGTTTTAGCCGCACGGCCACGCGCACCTCCTTAGACAGATATTGTTACAATTTATCATTGTTGATAATACTTTACATTATTCTTGAGTTTGTTGTAGAACGTGATACAAATACATACCAAGTGAGAATGGCACAAATTCTTCTGGATGTAGTAAGCTCCCTTTATTATCCAAAAATCGTTCTGGTCGGAAGTTCATTGGATCACCCCAAGTTCTTTCAGCACGCAACACAGAGTCCAAGTTTGGCACAATCATTGTGTTGGCGGGTATAGTGTAGCCCCTGACGGTAACCTCAGCTGAGCATACGTGACGAAGGCTTTGAAGAAATTGCAAGAAAAGATCGTTTTAAAATATTGCCACAAGTTATTCCAAATAGTTCTCTGTTTTTCTCTCTCTCTAATGTTTATATTGTATATATCTGGGTATGTGGGCAGTGTCTATGTGTGCACGTGTGTAAGTTTGTATGTATACATGTGTGTATGTATGTTTATCTATATGTATTTGTACATGTGTGTATGTATGTATGTGTGTACGTGTGTATGTATGTATGTATGTATGTATGTATCTGTGCATGCGTGTATGTAAGTATGTATGAGTGTGTGTCTGCTTTTCTGTCTGTATGTATGCATGGGTGTGTAGGTATATATGGATGGATCTGTGTGTATATATGTGCATGTGTGTATGTAAGTATGCATGTATGAGTATGTGTGTCAGTTTTTCTGATGTATGTATATATGTATATATGTATATATGTATATATGTATGTATGTATGTGTGTATTTATGTATTTATGTATGTATACATGTGTATATGTATGTATATGTATGTATATGTATGTATGGATGTATGGATGTATGTGTGTATGTATGTATGTGTGTGTGTGCATTTTTATGTATGTATGTATATATGTATGTATATGTGCATGTGTGTATGTTTGCATGTGTGCGTGTGTGTATGTATGTATGTATACATGTGTGTGTGTGTTTGTTTGTTTATATGTATGTATGAGTGTGTGTATGTATGTGTGTATCCGCAGATGTTTGTGCTTATATAGGCTACTTTTTAAACAAAAGATGTATGACTATGAAACATCAAGATTTATTTTTCTAGGTTTATAAAACTGTTAAACACAAAGATTTCATTTCTAGCCATACCTAAAAGGCACAATGCTGGCTAATCTCAAAGTTTCCATGATGGCCGCATTGAGATAGTTCAACTGAGACTTGTCATGCAGGGACACAACTCTTTCTGTGCCAACAACATCGCTAATTTCTGAAAAAATCTGAAAATAAGCTCGCAATAATTATACTTAACAGCACTATCTAACTTCTGAAGTTACCAGGGAGTTTTAATGAATAGGTAGAAGTATAGTACCCGTGTCCAGTACAATCACAATATATTTTTAACTGTTAAGAATATATTAGTCATTGTTTAATGATCCATTAGTTATCATGACAAGCGTTTATCAGTAAGAAATGTAGCTTTGATATTTGAAGGTAGTAAAGTAAAGAGCCACGCCAAGTGGCGTACAGGGAATATAGTGTTAGTGACTATAATTGTTATAGACCTTCAGCAAATGATATTAGGGGTAATGTAGTCGGTATTACGCCCGTGTCGTTTTATTTTACCAGAAAAAATCCGGTACCTATTAAAGGCTGGGTGAACCCGAAAGCCGTCGATCAGGACCGCCGACCTCTTGTCCTTTGTAGTCCAGTTCAATAACCGCTGAGCTATCGCGATTTGAAGGTGTTTCCTAGTAACACGTGCAACTCTGAGCATTTCAGTTATTTTATTTTCTGTTCTCTTCTCATTAACACTTCATCTATTACATTCATTCTGTTAAGAGTTGTCTTATCTATCTACATCTTTATGTTTATTTCTTTCTATATTAATTATTTGCATATAATGATTCTCCCCGTATAGACCCCTTCTGCTCACGATGTCAAAGGCCCTTGTGAGAACAACCAAGGCCAAAAACAGAGGGGTCTATACGGAGCGCTGGAAGGCGTTGGCTGCCCTCCTACATTATTTAAGATGGTCGAGTCGCTTCACAACAGTATGCCTGCCACCATCCAGTTCGATGGTAGATCTTCCCGACCCTTTGAGATAAACTGTGGAGTCGGATAGGGATGTGCCCTTGCCCTCTGTTCGAAATATTTTTCGCTGCCCTTCTACACAATGCATTTGGGTCTCTGGAGACATCTGCGTCCGTACAGGATCTGGCGTCACCTTATTTAATCTATCACGTCTGAGGTAAAACTTTCAAACAACTGAGACCCTAATCAAGGAGCTTCTTTTCGCTGACGATGTAGCACTGGTTCCTCACGATGAATCCGTCCTGCGGTCAATGATTGACAATCTAGCTAGATCCTGTGATTTATTTTCCCTGTCAATAAAATTACAGAAGACTGGGGTGCTTCAACAAGGTGTAGCCAGTGCCGTAGCTATATCATTAAATAACACACCCATTGAATCTGTGAGAAAGTTTGCATATCTCGGTTCTTTGGTCACAACCAATGTCTCCTTTGAAGAAGAAATAAATTCCCAAATCGGAAAGATGCTTCCACATTTGGTAAACTTAAAGACAGAGCATGGACCAACACCAAATTAACACTGAGAAATAAGATTCAAATTGACCAAAGTTGTGTGCTTAATAGACTTCTAAACGGATCAGAAACTTGCACTACAGGTAGGAAAGGTTAGACAGCTTTCATGTGTGTTGCCTTCAAAAGGTTATGAGCATCAAATGGTAGGACAAAGTAGCCAACTCTAATATCTTACAACGAGCAAAATTCCTATCCATCATTGCAGCACTTAGGAGTCGTAGACTAAGGTGGCGGGGTCATGTAAGAAGATTAGCAAACAATCGTTTTCCCCAAACAAATATGTTATGGAGAACTTATGGATGGAAAGAGACCAATGGGCAGACCAGTGCTGACATATAAGGATGTTTGCAGGGCTTCCTTGAAGGAAATCTCTATTAGTGTAAGAAACTGGGTAAATCTGGCTGCAGATCGTAGCACATGGAGAACAAAAATAAAAAATGCCACAGCAACTTTCCAAGCAGTGCTGATATCAAATTCAGAAGACAAACGGTGCAAGAGAAAGGAGACGAGGCCAGGAACCACAAATACATCCTGTTTATTCTGCGGATGGATCTGTCTGTCCAATTTTAGCAGATTCAGTCTCGAGAGAAGCTGTTCAGCAAAGCAGCATCCAGCATAAGACACTAGTATTTTACCAAACTACGGACTTATCAAGAATGATTGCTACCAATTGTCTGTCAAAGACGCCAAAGGCGTTGTTTATTATTAATATAATTGTTCAATAAGTAATTTGTGAAGCTCACTAGCATGGGACGAATATAGAAGGAGAAATAGATGGGGAAATTAAGGAAGGGAGGGAGGGGGAAGGCAGGAAGGAAGGAAGGAAGGAAGGAAGGAAGGAAGGAAGGAAGGAAGGAAGGAAGGAAGGAAGGAAGGAAGGAAGGAAGGAAGGAAGGAAGGAAGGAAGGAAGGAAGGAGGGAACGAAGGAAGGAAGGAAGGAAGGAAGGAAGGAAGGAAGGAAGGAAGGAAGGAAGGAAGGAAGGAAGGAAGGAAGGAAGGAAGGAAGGAAGGAAGGAAGGAAGGAAGGAAGGAAGGAAGGAAGGAAGGAAGGAAGGAAGGAAGGAAGGAAGGAAGGAAGGAAGGAAGGAAGGAAGGAAGGAAGGAAGGAAGGAAGGAAGGAAGGTGGAAAAGTATCTTTCTTCTTCTCATCGTTTACTCGTTCAGTGAGTGGATGCATTGTGTCGCTAGTTTACAGCATAGCGATATCTGCGCCTTTGGCCCGACATGTTAATCCTCAGTATAGGTAGATTTAGCTTAACAAAATTCTCTTGGATAACGGCCACTACTAGCCCACTGTTTTCGTATTTAAACTGCAACGGGTTCTTTAACGTGCGCGTGTGCACACGGGCTTCCTGTTTTTCACCGTTTTGCAATAACGGTGCCTCATAATAGAACATCGGATTTCACTACTATGAGACCAAGGGAGGTAACAGCACAAGGAATTCACGGGTTCTGTTTTGGAAAAATCCTCACCTCATATCGTGGGTATCAAACCCGGGACCTTCATGTCCAGAGGCCGACGTCTTACCTCTGGACCACCCAGCCTCATCCCCCCTCCCCCGTTGAGAAGAATAAAAAAAAAGGTAAATAGTTGAAAAGTGAAAGAGAAGATAAAAGGGATGAAAAAGAGTCAACGTGAGAGGAGGAATGAAAGAGTGAGACATAAACTTGAGCAAACCTTTGTCTGTACATCCGGATAATGCAGCATGTAGAGCATGAACCACAACATTGTCGTACTGGTCGTCTCGCTGCCGGCAGTAAACAGATTTTGGATGACTTTTCTCAGCTGACCAGCTGCAAGGAGACGTTGACCGGACTAAAGTAGCACGTAACCGTCTGTGTATTTATTTGTGTGACAGTGTGAACATTTACGTTTTAATTCTCAACTAATTCCCAAATCTGTACAGACACACGTTAACATTAAAACAAATAGGTAGGCAGATATCTGAGTTATTCCTACTGGTCACAGTTATTCATGTGTTTGTTATTAATGTTCGCTATGATGTTTGCTATTAATGTTCCCCGTGACATTTGCTATTAATGTTCCCCGTGACATTTGCTATTAATGTTCTTCCTGACATTTGCTATTAATGTTCCCCGTGACATTTGCTATTAATGTTCTTCCTAACATTTGCTATTAATGTTCCCCGTGACATTTGCTATTAATGTTCTTCCTGATATTTGCTATTAATGTTCCCCGTGACATTTGCTATTAATGTTCTTCCTAACATTTGCTATTAATGTTCCTCGTGACATTTGCTATTAATGTTCTTCCTAACATTTGCTATTAATGTTCCCCGTGACATTTGCTATTAATGTTCTCCTTGACATTTGCTATTAATGTTCTTCCTAACATTTGCTATTAATGTTCCTCGTGACATTTGCTATTAATGTTCTTCCTAACATTTGCTATTAATGTTCCCCGTGACATTTGCTATTAATGTTCCCTGTGACATTTGCTATTAATGTTCTTCCTAACATTTGCTATTAATGTTCCTCGTGACATTTGCTATTAATGTTCTTCCTAACATTTGCTATTAATGTTCCCCGTGACATTTGCTATTACTGTTCTCCTTGACATTTGATATGCTATTAATGTTTTTCCTGACATTTGCTATTAATTTAATCCTAATAATCGATACTCAGTCTTCTCTAAATTGAAAAGGGCATGAAATGGGCACATCTACAAACTGTTACCCCTTAGTCCACAAAATTCAGTTTAAGCACTTCAGTTTTGTTTAGTCAAGGGTTTGATCTCCTGCAATGACACCTATTCATTTGGTCAAAGTGGTTAGTCCGTTTGTGCGACCCTTAAGGGAGAACTGTAGTAGGGTCTATATTACCACTTGTTCACTAAACCAAAAGTTGGTTGCTCTTTTTCATATGCCTGAAAAATCACTTTTTTCTGTTCAATTTATTTTTTTTTAGATTTATAGTTCACTTTCTCTCGCTCTCTAACTCTCTTTCTCTCGCTCTCTAACTCTCTCTCTCTCTCTCTCTCTCTCTCTCTCTCTCTATCTCTCGTTCTTTAACTCCGTCTTTCTCTCTCGTTTTTTTTTAACTCTCTCTCTCTCTTTTTAATATGCCAGGAAGATTTTTATTATTGTCTTTTTGGTTTAAGCTTCTTTGTTTTGTTTTTTTAGTCAAATACACAAAAGATCATTTTTTTTTTGCCTCTTACGTTGTTTAAAAGAAAATGTATACTTTCTTTATCGCTTGACGTGTTAAAAATCTTTTCCATGTTTGTAGTTTATAGAAATTTACATTTATTATTGAAATAGATACCATCCATGTCTGTTATTTATAAAAATCTACATTTATTATTGAAATAGATACCTTCCATTGTTGTTGGTTCCCCATTAGCTTGCTTGTTTTTCAGCTCTTTTAGATAGGAGGTTATAAAGCTGACTGACTCATCGGCGTCATTGTCTTCAAGCTTCTTGGAATAGAGCCTGATAAATGGGTCACTGGAGATGCAGAAAGGTTAATCATTGACAATTAACGAGTGGCTATTTTGTATGGAGAGAGAGAGAAAACCAAAGGTTGAATATTTAGCAAGAGGCAAATCGCCAATCAATCACTAATATCTTCAGTAATAAAGAAAAGACGATTATCATATGTTGGACATGTGATGAGAAGAGATAATAACCGAATAGCAAAGCAAGCCCTCATGTGGGAAACAACAGGTAAGAGGAAAAGAGGAAGACCCAGGGAGGCACTGAGAAGAACATTATTGAGAGAGGCAAGAGCAGCAGGAATCGGCTACCTCAATGAGATAGAGCTGCTTGCGCAGAACAGAGACAAATGGCGAGATTTGATGAAATATATGTTCAAGAATTGAAAACTGCTAGAACAAAAATTCAGATAAGAGAATGATGATCTTGGTCCACGTCCTATGGGCAGGCTACGGCTCGAAAGGTCAATGGATAGATAGAAACCGCCTGACAGAAACATAGGGGGGAACTGCCAGCAACTCATAGCTGATGGCTTGCGCCAAGATCGGTGAACCAGAACCACTCAGACTCCACTCCATTTCTCCTAGATGACTCTAGTAACAGATGAAGCAGTCTAATCTGGCAAGTGAGCAGAACTCGATGAAGCAGGAAGGCAAACTGAAACTAAACAATGCCGTGCTTAAGTTGGATGTTTTGGGCCGAAAAACGCAAATAAACCACAAAACAACGCATCAGCGCCCATTTAACGTCTTTTTAAGGACGAAGAGAACGATCCATTCCTTTAGAATGGATCGGGTGAACGACAGAAAGAAAAAAAAAAGAATATTTTTAGCAAAAATAACTTAATTTACATAACAAATATGAGAAGAGTGAAAGAGCTACAGGATTGCCCCCAGTACCCAGACTTGAGAAGAGCAATGTGGTCCACGCCCACCTCCCTGGAAGAAAAACTATATAGGACAATCGATTCGCTTAAACAGACAACTGACTTCATGAGAGAGTCTGGAATCCTACACTGATTGAGTCTTGATCACAGAGAAAGAGAGAGAGAGAGAGAGAGAGAGAGAGAGAGAGAGAGACTGACAATATGTTCTTGTTTGTTTCATCGTCATCATCATCGAGTGCCTTCTCCGCTACTAGGTTGGCACTTGTTTGTTTACATAACAAGATACATCACACGGAGTTCCACTCCTTGAGGTCCAGGACATTTATTTTTCTTATGAAATAGTTTAAAGTTGTCTCCATGCCCTTTCTCTCCTTGCAGGAGCAAGGCAGAGGTTGTGTGCAGTCCAAGTTGTCTCTGCTAGAATAAAATTTTCCCTAGTAAGGTTTTTATCAAGTTTTCCATTTCCCTCTTATGCTCTTCTTTGCGAATTTTTGACTGAGCTTTTTTTTTTTTTATTTGTTTTAATTATTGTTATGGCATTCATTTTAACACGATGTTTCAATGTAGTATATCATCTCAACATTTAATGACTTTACAAACTAGTAATAAGATCAAAGGTATTAAGAAACAAACATAACAAAAACAAGTTTTAGACTATTTGAAAGACATAAATAACTTTATATATATATATATGAGAAAATTGAGGGACGAAGAGATAGAGGAAAAAAAAGAGAAAAGATATCAGACAGCCTAAGACAATGGCTTGGCAGAAGGTCAACAACAGAAATGATAAATAACTGTCGAGATCGAAAGTTGTCAAGAGAAATTATCACCTACGCCAGCAGGCCCGGTACTTGATGATGATGATGATGATGCTATATATATATATATATACATATATATGTGTATATAAAGCAATTTGTTATACATTTACTTCTTTCTTCTTCTACTTCTGCTTCTTTCCTTCCTCATCTGCCTTTCAGCGTCGAGGGGAGATATAATTTGCGGTCTTTTGCTCTTCTGTTTGCCTCTGCTGCTATGTTTTCTAGTGCTTCTAATATTCCATCGATCCATCTTTTTCGTGGTCGACCCTTGGGTCTGGTGTTCTCACAACGTTTAGTGAATGCTCAGTGTTGTGTTTTGATCTTTCTGCCTTGTCACGTGGCAAAACAGTTGTATCTGTTGTTTCTTTATATATTCTATGGTGGTTGTTATTATATTTATGATCTGAGTTTAGTGCTCTGTGCACACCATGAGCTGTATTTTTCATCCGTATACTTCGATATTCCGATTGCTGACGATTAATGATGATATCGTATGACGAAGGACAGTTCAGCTGCGTTCATTTTCAATGCCGTTACGCATCATGTCTTTAACTGCTATGATGGGGATTGCAGATGTCTTTCTTTGATTGGATTCTTCAATGACATTAGTTTTTATTCGGATGTTTCCACTGGCACGGGAGGTTGAACAATTATGGATTTTAATTCGTTTGCAATAATATGGGAGCCTTCGACTAACTACAACTACTACCTATGATCGTTGAAAAGATGGGCATTAATGCCATTTTCCCTAAAGACGACACCACAAGGTGTGACAAGTACCCATTTTTAACTGATAGCTTCTTACCAAAAACCATTCATCATTTCGTCATGGTTCTTGCGCACTTGCTTGATTCCAAAGAGATCACCAGGCAGGAACCGCAGCCACGCAAAAACAGACATGAATGAGACACTTTTGATGAGCTTCACCTGGGGATGTGCATGCAAGAATATGATTGATCCACTTTACAAAAACAGACATGAATGAGACACTTTTGATGAGCTTCACCTGGACAAGTGCATGCAAGAATATGATTGATCCACTTTACAAAAACAGACTTGAATGAGACACTTTTGATGAGCTTCACCTGGAGATGTGCATGCAAGAATATGATTGATCCACTTTACAAAAACAGACATGAATGAGACACTTTTGATGAGCTTCACCTGGGGATGTGCATGCAAGAACATGATTGATCCACTTTACAAAAACAGACATGAATGAGACACTTTTGATGAACTTCACCTGGAGATGTGCATGCAAGAATATGATTGATCCACTTTACAAAAACAGACATGAATGAGACACTTTTGATGAGCTTCACCTGGAGATGTGCATGCAAGAATATGATTGATCCACTTTACAAAAACAGACATGAATGAGACACTTTTGATGAGCTTCACCTGGGGATGTGCATGCAAGAATATGATTGATCCACTTTACAAAAACAGACATGAATGAGACACTTTTGATGAGCTTCACCTGGAGATGTGCATGCAAGAATATGATTGATCCACTTTACAAAAACAGACATGAATGAGACACTTTTGATGAGCTTCACCTGGAGATGTGCATGCAAGAATATGATTGATCCACTTTACAAAAACAGACATGAATGAGACACTTTTGATGAGCTTCACCTGGAGATGTGCATGCAAGAATATGATTGATCCACTTTACAAAAACAGACATGAATGAGACACTTTTGATGAGCTTCACCTGGAGATGTGCATGCAAGAATATGATTGATCCACTTTACAAAAACAGACTTGAATGAGACACTTTTGATGAGCTTCACCTGGGGATGTGCATGCAAGAATATGATTGATCCACTTTACAAAAACAGACATGAATGAGACACTTTTGATGAGCTTCACCTGGAGATGTGCATGCAAGAATATGATTGATCCACCTTACAAAAACAGAAGACACAAATGGTAACTAAAGCCACAGTGGCTTTTTTTTTAATCTCTTCCTCCTTCTCCTCCTCCTCCTCCTCCACCCCCCCCCTTTTTTCTCTCCCCAATCTCTTGTGCGTAAGACTTCTTGAAGAAACATCCATATTGCAATGTGTTTGTCTATGTATCATACAACTGAGATCATACATTTTAATAATAATATGCGTCATATCTTTGTGTGTGCATGTCTGGGTTAGGGATATCTCACATCTTTGTGTGCATGTTTGTGTTGGTCATATCTCATATCTTTGTGTGTGCATGTCTGTGTTTGACAAATCTCATATCCTTGTGTGTGCATGGCTGTGTAAGTCACATCTCATATCTTTGTGTGTGCATGTCTATGTCAGTCATATCTCATATCTTTGTGTGCATGTCTATGTTAGTCAAGTGTCATATCTTAGCATGTACGTCTGTGTTAGTCATATCTCATATCTTGATGTGTGTCGGTGTTAGTCATGTCTCGTATTCGCTGTGTACATGTCTGTGTTATTCAAATCTCATATCTGTATGTGTGCATGTCTGTGTTAGTCACCTCTAGTGACTCGGGCAGATGGTGCTCGTAAACCCGGGAGGGCAGACCATCTAAGGGCAGAATCCCCCTACAGAAAAGACAATCTGCTGCCTTGCAGGAAGATTGGGGACAATCAAAGGCTAAGGAAAGCGAACCTGAATAAAATGCTGGCTGAAATCGGATGCACTGGGCCACTGGCGCAAAACACAGTGCAACGTATTAACGGGTGTTCAGTCAGAGTGGATCTGGCAGACTCTAAATGTGATGTTCTGTCTGTGGAGGCGATCAACACACTTAACCTGACAGCTGACTTCATGTGGGAGTCTGGAATCCTACTCTTATTGAGTCCTGATCGCAGAGAGAGAGAGAGAGAGATACATTTTAATATTGTATTTTAGAGCAACTGCCATGTCATATCACTTTATAAGCTAATTATGTCTGTGAAATGTCTTTTAGATTGGCACACCGAACATAATATTAAAGACCAAACTATGTAATGCATCTATTTCTGTGAGAGCTTCAAACATTGTCTTGCATAAATCTGGCAAGAAAATCGTATTATTTTGCTCAACTTATGATGTCATAGGAAATACACCAAATAACAAAATCAATAAATGGCTAGCAAATTGTGTGTTACCTGGTTATTCAAAATATGCATGAAGTTGACGAAGTAAGAGTCGTCGTATTCAAATCGTTTGCCTACAATGATGGAGCAGATAACATTAGAGACTGCAACATTTGTTAGTGTTCTGACTTCCTGCGGCTGACCTTTGACCTTGCCAAGTTCGTCCAAGTAGACAGATACCTTTCCACGTTAAATAAAAATAGTGAAAATAAAATTAAGTTCGGAAAATAAATATACTTGTTGCCAGTTGTTTTGGTTTCCATACTTCTCTTAAGAACACTGTATGTGCAAGCATTGTAATTTCCCACAAGCGCTCATAAAACATTTCAAGAGGGTACACATCTGTATGCTCAGTGGTTAGTGAACTGGACTACAAAGGACAAGAGGTAGGATTCGATCCCAACCGACGGCTTCCGGTTCACTCAGCCTTTAATGGATATCGGATTTTTTTTCTAGGAAAGTAAAGCGGCACGGGCGTAATACCGACCACATTACCCCAAATCATGTGCCGATGGTCTGTAAAATGTATGATCACTAACACCATATTCCCTATACGCCACTTGGCGTGACGGGGGTACTTTACTTTTTTTTTTTACTTACACATCTGATGAAATGCTGATGTCAGTAAAACAAGAGAAACAGTGCCATGGAATCAACAAGGAAAGAAAAAAAAACAAGGAAGGCGCATGAAGACATGGAGAAGAGACGTGATGGAAACTATTCCTGGATTTGACCTTGGCTGGAAGAAACTTGAGAAATGTCCAAGAATAGGGATAGATGGAGAGAATTTGTTGGCGACGCCCTAGGGATACCTTAATGGCTTTTATTTATTTATTGACATATCATATGTGGACTAATATAGAGTGTATTCCTTCCTTGGTGATCCTTTATGTCAAGATAGGTGAGTTAGAGTGATTAATCCTATAAAAGATGGATGATGCATCCTAAATTCTATATTTCAGTTGACCATGTTGAGAAGTTTTGTCAATTGAAAATGATAAAAGACAACATGCTGCTGTTCGGACAACATTCAGAAAATTACCATTTTCGTCATCATGGAATTTATTAATCAACTCAACTTTCTCAAATACACAGGGTCCTTCGCTGGTACTTATGAATTCGTGCTTCTCCGATACTACTGAATTTGTGCTTCGCTGGTACTACTGAATTTGTGCTTCGCTGGTACTACTGAATTTGTGCTTCGCTGGTACTACTGAATTTGTGCTTCGCTGGTACTACTGAATTTGTGCTTCGCTGGTACTACTGAATTTGTGCTTCGCTGGTACTACTGAGTTCGTGCTTCTCCGATACTACTGAATTTGTGCTTCTCCGGTACTTCTGAGTTCGTGCTTCTCCGATACTACTGAATTTGTGCTTCTCCGGTACTTCTGAGTTCGTGCTTCGCCGGTACTAATGAATTTGTGCTTCTCCGGTACTTCTGAGTTCGTGCTTCTCCGGTACTACTGAATTTGTGCTTCTCCGATACTACTGAATTCGTGCTTCGCTGGTACTTCTGAATTTGTGCTTCACTGGTACTTCTGAATTTGTGCTTCGCCGGTACTTCTGAATTCGTGCTTCTCCGATACTTCTGAATTTGTGCTTCTCCGATACTTCTGAATTTGTGCTTCTCCGATACTTCTGAATTCGTGCTTCTCCCATACTAATGAATTTGTGCATCGCTGGTACTTCTGAGTTCGTGCTTCATTTTGACAACCTGATCCGGAGAAATGTTGAATTGCTAATGAGTAAAGTGATCACGATGTTATTTATAAGAAAAATACAGTATTATCCTTCTTGTTACATTCTACAACTAGAGAAATTAGTCATATCTTATTTATAGAAATTATTATGTCATGGTTAGTACAAAAACACAAAATGAGATAAATGAATGTCTTTATAAAGAGCACCCGCCACAGCTGTGTGTATGGGAACAACGTGTTAATGCCCTTGATTATATGTCTTAAGTCTAAAGGTATCGAGATTATGAGTTTGGCGACATTGTGTTGTACGTCATCGTATTGGTTCCCTAAACCGGCCGTGCGCAAATCTTACGGTCTGCTGTTCGATGTGCGACGAGAATAATTTGACGACTGACTGTGTGTCTATATGTTCGGAATTGGAGTCAACAACGATGGCCTAACATCATCAAGTGCTACGATGATCATCATTTTCAAGAGGACGTGACTTACCGGTATATGGGGATAGGCGGCGGGAACAAATGAAGGCTATGCATGAAAGGTGTTCCTTGTTGCAGTTTCCTCATATTACAAGTCGCATGTCTGTGTTAGTCACCTCTAGTGACTCGGGCAGATGGTGCTCGTAAACCTGGGAGGGCCGACCATCTAAGGGCAGAATCCCCCGACAGAAAACATCAACTGCTGCCTTGCAGGAAGATTGGGGACAATCAAAGGCTAAGGAAAGCAAGCCTGGAAAAATGCTGGCTGAAATCGGATGCACTGGGCCACTGGCGCAGAACACAGTGCAACGTTTTAATGGGTACTCAATTGGAGTGGATCTAACAGGCTTAAACAGACAGCTGTCTTCGTATGAGAGTCTGGACGTCCTACTCTGATTGAGCCCTGATCGCAGAGAGAGAGAGAGAGAGAGAGATTATACGTCTTCACATTTATTCATGACGCTCTCAAGAAACATGACTGCCCGTATTTTTTTCTAAAGAAAATCTTAGATTCCCATTGGCAGAGAATCAATGGTTGGAGCCACAAGTGTCAGCTGAAGAATAAAACTACTTGATTCAGCAAAGTATTGGGAAACTGTCTATACAGAGCTTCACAGCAGGAGGCAATCTGGTCGTCGGAGTAAGGCCCGTCGAGCACGTATTTCGGTCCTATAGCTTCTTGACACTCAAGGAGAGGTGGGCCCGCCTTGGTACTCCCGGGTGTCGAACTACTGCTGGATTGAGTTCGTTGACAAAATATGAATCAGCGTATTCAAGTCGTTTGCCAACAATGGTGGAGCAGATAACATTAGTAACTGCAACATTTGTTAGTGTTCTGACTTTCTGGGGTTCACCTTTAACCTTGCCAAGTTCATCCAAGTAGACAGAAACAGTGCTTCGGTCCTTTAACTTCTTGACATTCTAGACAAGGTAGGCTCATCGACCTCCTGCTATATTGAACATGAAAGAAAATCGTAGATTCCCATTCGCAGACAATCAATGAGTAGAGCCACAAGTTGTGTCAGTTGAAGAATAAAACTGCTCGCTTCAGCCAAGACTTTTAACTTCCAAGTTTGCTTTCGTTGACTCTGTAATATTGATTGAACTAATTTTCAATAAAATCGCTTACTTCCTCTTGGATCTTGTCAGCTAATGTTGATTGAACTTATTCCCAATAAAATCGATTACCTCCTCTTTGACCTTCTCAGCTAATGTTAGTTGAACATTTTCCCAATAAAATCGCTTACCTCCTCTTGGATCTTCTCAGCTGTTAGTTGAACATTTTCCCAATAAAATCGCTTACCCCCTCTTGGATCTTCACAGCTAATGTTAGTTGAACATTTTCCCAATAAAATCGCTTACCCCCTCTTGGATCTTCTCAGCTAATGTTAGTTGAACATTTTCCCAATAAATCGCTTACACCCTCTTGGATCTTCTCAGCTAATGTTAGTTGAACATTTTCCCAATAAAATCGCTTACCTCCTCTTGGATCTTCTCAGCTAATGTTAGTTGAACATTTTCTCAATAAAATCGCTTACCTCCTCTTGGATCTTCTCAGCTAATGTTAGTTGAACATTTTGTCAATAAAATCGCTTACCTCCTCTTGGATCTTCTCAGCTAATGTTAGTTGAACATTTTGTCAATAAAATCGCTTACCTCCTCTTGGATCTTCTCAGCTAATGAGTTCTTGCCCATACCAAAGTCTCTCAGGATGGACAGTGAAACGCTCCGCTGCTCCTTCCATGCTGGTCCAGATGCGGCAATAATTCCTACAAAATGTTAACCACGTATCTCTTTACTCAAACATCACTTATTCTTTCAATGCTGTTATTAAGTCACAGAAAAGAATGTAAATGGGGACTTCAGAAAACTATACAAATATGTTATTCTGTGTTGCATGCTTCTAATCACCTCTCTTGTCAACATTGATTTTGTTAGAATATTATCAGATCAAGAATTTCCGAATATCCTTCTTCTAAATGATGTCTGGTTATTTAATTCTACTTCAGGACAGATTTAACTCAACGGAATGTGATTGACTTTAAACTAATGTAGACTGTTGGTCGAGTGAACTATATAGGACCGAAATTGTGTAACCAACATTACCTTACTCTTGTTCAATATGTCCTACTAATGTTATTCTCTTGTTATTCGCTACTTTCTTTAAAAATTCTATAAATAAAGTTGCTTCTCTGTCGAATTACAAAATAAATAGTTGATTTTAATCTTAAGTTTTATAGCCCTCATAACAAGGGGCAATCATTTGTAGCAAACCTGTTGAGTAATCGTAACCCATTTAAAAAAATCTTTCTCTCCCTCTCTCTCTCTCGGTACTTTCTTTTACTGTTCTAGTGTCGCTTTGTGTCCCTCACAGTTTCCTGTCTACATGGCATCCCCTTCATTAAAAGCCCCATATACGAGCGTATTGTCCAGTTGTCTCACATTCCTCGTGTTCCTGTCTGTTATCACAAAGTTCTGTATATTCTCATTACTTGCACTAGACCCTAATCAACGAACGATTTCTTCTAAAATTTGTGACTGTGGTCAGTTTTCTTTATGTTATTTAAATATTTTTTTAATGTTGTTATTATTATTATATTGTTGTTCAACAACAGACTGTCGGTAGTAGAAATCTGAAATAAATATATGACTTATCAGATCTCCGTCCACGATGTGAAACAGTGAACCTGCCCACCCTCACACACACACACACCTTTCATTGTTTCCTCACAGATGCTGGAGCCAGACCCATTGTACCTAACTGACCGATTTTTAAACAAAATTATTATTAACCCTTAAATACATTTATGTGTTGGTGAAATGTGTCATTCTGTTCTATAGAACATATATTTCTATTATGTTCTATAGAATAGTTATTTGTTTATTTATTTCATAAAGTGGTAAACTAGACAATATTTGAAACATTCGTTTTATTGTTAAATACGCTTCTATCAAAATCTAAATATTTTAAAATTCAAATCTGCAACATTCTCTCTCTCTCTCTCTCTCTCTCTCTTTTCTCTCTCTCTCTCTCTCTCTCTCTCGCTCGCTCGCTCGCTCTCTTTGGCAGCCGCTAATTGAAACCGCAGACAGTAAATGTATCATTCGGATTTTTAATAATATGATGTATGTTCTAGACAGTTTAATATACGCAATATAAATAGCTTTTTATTTATTTACTTTTGAGAGGGATAGGGTGGCTAAGTGGAACTAATATGCTACAGACAGCTGCGAACTCTTAGCTGCAGCTGACACTCCACATTCTATTCTCAATAGATCAATTTGTTGTTGGATATATTTAAAAATTTGCTGAACTTGTAAACAAAGCCAGATTAGATAACCTCTTAGAAATCATTGGGCATCGTCAACGTTCTTTAACTCTCGTCAACTAAATAAACATATTTTTTAAATAACCAGTAAATACAACACAAAATGCTTTCTCTCTCTCTCCCTCTTTCTCTCTCTCTCTCTCTCTCTCTCTCTCTGATATGTCATAAATGTATTAACTAATGTGGTTTTACAAAAGAATGTTGAGAATACCATGAACAGCTAAGAATAATAATGAAAATTTTCTGAAAGAGGTCGAAGCAAAAAGAGAGCTAATTTCCAATATTAGGAAGAAACAATCATCATTTTTTGGCCATGTAATGAGAAGAGAACAACTGGAATATATTGTAACAACTGGAAAAAATGAGGGACGTAGAGATAGAGGGAAGCAAAGAGAAAAAATACCAGAAAGCTTAAGAGAATGGCTTGGCAGAAGGTCAACAATAGAAATGATAAATAGCTGCCGAGATCGAAAGTTGTGGAGAGACATGATCACCTACGCCAGCAGACCCGGTACTTGATGATGATGATGATTAACCAATTAATACCTTTGTGACCATCTTTAACGAGATCGTTGAGTGGGTTAAACGGTCTGTCTGTGAAAATATCTGCCTGCTTCACCAACGTCTCCTTCAAGATGTCGTACGTGTTGATGACAACAGTGAGCTTCGATCCCACATACAAGCTGAATATGTCGCCAGACCTGCTCGAGAGAATACAGGGAGAACTGCAGCAGCAAATGGATGACATTAACAGACTTGTTAAATTAGAACAATACGCAAAACCAATGCTGAGAATATTAGAAATACTAGGTAACATAACAGCAGCAGAGGCGAACAGAAGAGCAAACAACGGAAAATGATGCAGGAACGAAGAAAAGTACTGAACAATCTTTACCTGTTGGCCATAATCTCTAACAGCGTCCCCTCGACGCTGAAAGGCAAATGATGAAGGAAAGAAAAAAAGTACTGAACAATCTTTACCTGTTGGCCATAATCTCTATGGTCGTCGACACCCGGCAGGCTATTAGTCTCTAGGTATGATAGATATAAATGTTGATGTGCTGGTTTTGGCTCCCATAGAAGCTATAGTGTCCTCATCATACCTCATTCAAGACAATAATGATCACTCATGCCAAAGCTGTAGACAAACCCCCTCACAACGACACACACAACACCCATGAGTTGCATTTAGTAAATCCAAGAGAGCGAGTAGGTCCAGTCAGATTTGGACCAGCTGTTGACATCTAGAATAATGACTCTTGTGAACAAATAACATATATATATATATATATACTACAATTTGTTATGGCATTTCCTGTCCCTATATGACAAAGTTTGTGGCTGAACTACTTTCCATGTGTCATCTCTAATGTTTATTCCTAAAACATACTCCATGTATACGTATAGCCGTGTACCAGTGGACAAACTGTAATTACAATTTTTCTTTGACCAGATGACCCGCTGAAGGAAAAAGTGCAGCAAAAACAGAAACAAGGGCAGGCAAAGATTCAAATGGATTGACAATTAAAAGAGAAGAACTTGGTATTTAGTCAATAAGTGCACCATCAAGGTAAGACACAGAGTAGAATGGGGTTATATAGAAGACAATCTTCGTTGCGAACACATTACATACTGATGATATGGTGTGCCTTTAAACAAGTCACGAGAACCATCTACACTTAACTCTTTCCATATGGACATTTTTTATCCACGCAACGGAAGAGATTTCAGAGACAAAATTTGTCCTGGTTTTAAGAATCAATCTACATATTTATATTTATCTAACATATAACATATTATTATTGAAAAGCAAAAATCTTTTGTACTTAACTTCATCGACTTCAAAAAAGGATTTAACAGTATTCCTAGAGATTCTTTGTGGAAAATTCTGAAGCAATATGGCTTACCATCAAAAATCATAATATTATTAAAGACATGTATGATGGATACACATGTGCAGTTCGAACAGAGGAAGGACTGAGCGAATGTTTCCTAATAAAAACTGGGGTTAAACAAGGATGCATTTTTATCGCCCTTGTTATTTGGAATTGTTGTGGACTTCATAATGAAGAAATGCTGCACTGGTAATAAAGGCATCGGATGGATACAAGGAGACCATTTGGAGGACCTCGACTTTGCTGAAAAGTTCTCTTCAGCAGTCAGATAGAAACGATGCAGGAAAACACAAATGAACTATCATCAATAGCCAGCAAAAGTCATGAAAAGCTTAATTCCAACAGACGACAAAATATACATGGAAAACAAACCAGTGGAAGAGTTCGATCACTTTATCTATCTTGGAAGTCACATTGATCGAGAAGGGGATACAAGCAAAGAAATTAGAATCAGAATTGCTAAAGCAGCAATGTCTTTCAGAAGCCTTGAAAAGTTGTGGAAATCAAAACTCATCAGCACAAACACAAAACTTAGACTATTCAAATCAAATGTACTATCAACCCTTACGTATGCGTGTGAAAGCTGGAAAACAAGAGATATAGAAACAAAGTTGAACACATTCGAAAAATAAATATCTAAGGAAAATACTTGGTATAGCGTGGAGCGAATTCAAAATAAACAAGGAAATTAGAGAAAACGCCAATCAACTACTAATATCTTCAGTAATAAAGAAAAGACGATGGCCATATGTTGGACATATGATGAGAAGAGATAATAACCGAATAGCAAAGCAAGCCCTCATGTGGGAAACATCAGGTAAGATGAAAAGAAGAAGACCCAGAGAGACACTGAGAAGAACATTGATGAGAGAGGCAAGAGCAGCAGGAATCGGCTCCCTCGATGAGATATTTCTGCTTGCACAGAACAGAGACATATGGCGAGATTTGATAAAATATCTGTAAAAGAATTGAAAACTGCTAGAACAAAAATTCAGATAAGAGGAGTATCTTGGTCTACGCGCTATGGGCCGGCTACGGCTCGAAAGGTCAATAGATAGATAGATAACATATTATATATGAATTTTTAGATAATTGAACAAGGTATTAGATATCACCAATATCAATATGATACAAGACATGTAAAAAGAATATGGTTTGATGATCTTCACATTAATCAAATTGAGAGTGGCGCACTGTGTTGCGAAACGTAGGTTGCCGAAATCGGCATGGCACACATTGCGGTGAAACGTGCAGCAAGAGTTAAGAACATTTGAGAAGTCTTTGCTGTCAATATAAATCATGCATGATAAACATCTACTCACTTTTTTCGCCACTCCATCATTATTTCTCTGGGCTTACCCCGCATATAGGGGATGTGACCTAGGAAGGGAAGGGGTCTCACCGGACAAGGAGGAAGATTTCTTTGTTGTTGCAGCCATGATTTGGTCATCCACGTTACTGCGAGCGCAATCAGGACATAAGCCAGAGGTGGTAGTGACGCAATCACATCGGGAAGCATTGTTTAAGTTAATTCCTGTGAGACGGTTAAGCGAAGATGTTTTGTTAGGTACATTTCAGACGTCAAAAGAACACATAAGACTGTAACAAAGAAATCTGCTGATGATATCAGATATTATATTGTTCTTGTTTAAAAAAAAAAAAAACTTTTTTTATGGGCGATCAACATTTTGCTATACGACTGAACGAGCGAGAATCATGAACTAATCAATGTGTACTTGAAATCTTATCTTGTTCGCGTAGTTTGTCGTGCATGCTTGCTTGAGCCCACCTAGAGAGTAGAGGTCAAGGTAAAGTACGAGACAATTCAGAGGAAGAGGTATGTTTACAGCACTCGGAAACAATGACAAATAATCAACAACAGAAAAAAATATGGACCAAAGCAGGATCGAACCCGTATTCGGTGGCACAGCGCCTTGCCACGAAAAGCCAAACGCTAGGGAACACTGCCATTTAGCTAACTAAAAATTTAGCTATCATAGACAATGTCTTTTCGCGAAGATGTTCTCATGACTTTAGCATAAGGCTGCGATCACAGCTCGGAAAATAAGTTTCCTGTTAAGACAAGTATCTCCCGGATAGGGTAGGGCTGAATACTTGCGTTGCAGACAAACATTTAGGACGCAACAAGAGATGAAAAGGGATATGAACCAAAAAAGCTAATCTAAGAATAATAATTCATATTTAATTATATTAAATTTTAAAATATAAATTATATTTAATTTAATATTATATAGAGGACTCAACCATTGGCCTAAGTACAAAACGGGACCTAGCAGTGCAGACATACGGAGTTATGATTGAATCTATATGTGCCGTCTTAGGCCCGATTTAAACACGAATAACTAGCAATAGATAGTGGCCGTGTTAGAAGACTTATCAACCAACATAGAACAGGAGTCGTCAGTCGTTGGACACTGAGGGAATTGCTGAGGAGGGGATCTGAGCACCTATGGACATGTTCGGAGTGCAATGATGGTGACCCGCAAATAACTCAATAACTAGCAATAGAAAATAAGAGCGATATTGTTTTGCCTTTTAGGTTTTACTTTGTCGTAGCAAATGCCCCTCTTGTTCAGATACAATTTTCTACTTTTTCTTTCCTTCTTTTAAATCTGCTGGCCAATAGTGAAGCAGATATTTTGTTCACTTTGATCTCAAGTTAAACGCAATAAAAAAAAAAGGATATTTTTGGAGGAAAGAGAACTGTTGATTGAACAAGAAATCATAAGGGAACGGTGGACAGAATACATTAAAGATATTTATAATGATGAACGAACAGAAGTAAATATTAAGGATAATGGAGAAGGACCAGAAATACTCAAAGAAGAAGTGGAAGACGCCTTGCACAATATGAAAGCAGGAAAAGCTCCTGGGCCAGATAATATAACTAAAGAACAGATTGAAGCCATGGGTGATTTTGGAATAGAAATTATAACAAAAATATTGAATGATATCTACAACAGCGGATATATACCAGACGACATGCTCAAATCAATCATAGCCCTACTAAAGAAATTTGGTGCAAATGAATGCGATGATTATCGCACAATAAGCCTTATGAGTCACATGACTAAGATATTACTAAGAATCATTATGCGAAGAGTGCGAAACAAAATCAGTCCAGAAATTAGTGATAAACAGTGTGGTTTTGTTAGAGATAAAGTAACAAGCAATGCCATATACATCATAAGATCTTTAGTAGAAAGAGCCATAGAGGTTAAAACAAATCTATACATATGTTTCATAGATTATACCAAAGACTTTGACAAAGTAAAGCACCAAGAAATAATCAACATTTTAGAACGCATAAACGTAGACACCAAATATCTATGATTAATAAAGAACATGTACTGACAATAAAACAGCGACCATAAGAACTGGAAACTAATTGGGAATGTTTCAACAAATAAAACAGGGTGTTAGGCAAGGTTGTGTGCTGTCACCAGATTTGTTTAATATTTATGGTGAGATTATTTTAAGATCCATAAGGGACATGCCTGGAATAGCAATCGGAGGTCATAATATAAATAATCTAAGGTATGATGATGATATTGTCTTAATCGCTATGAGTGAAAATGAGTTATAAGAAATGTTGGACATTATAGTGAAAGAAAGCAAAAATAAAGGACTCAGCCTTAATAGCAGAAAGACAGAAGTAATAGTAAATGTCGGCGTATACTCTGCTGGTAAACTTTACTGAGTATTTTCCCACTTGCACACCATGTGGTACCACACAACTTTCTTAGAATAGCCAATTTCCTCCTTGCTTTTTGGGTTGCCTTATTTATCTGCTGTTTCCAAGATAGTTTGTTATCAAACGTAACTCCGAGATATGTAGCTTGTATGTCTTCTTTCACAAGCTCATTGTTTATGTAGATGGCTCCTGCTTTTTGTTTTGGGGAGAGAGTGAAAAGTGTAGTACTGCATTTGTCTTTATTGATGCTGATACACCATCTATTTGTCCATGAATTCAGTGCATTCATAGCTCTTTGTAGCAATTTGGAGGCCACTGTTGCATACTCCTCTGTGTACCACATTACCAAGTCATTTTCATGCATTGCCACTTTGATACCATGTTGTAGTTCAGTAACTAGGTCATTGATGTAGACTAGAAAAAGTGCTGGAGATAGTACTCATCGCTGTAGGACGCCCTGGCGTTGATACATTTTCCAGTCTGCCTTGTAATTCCACCTGGAGAGAGTGCTGCTCTCCCTGACGGCTTCATTTTGCACCAGTAAAAAGACTTGTCGATGATCACTGCCTCCAAGTTGTTTCCCAACAATACGTGTGATATTCCAATCCAGGTCTGGTCAATGGAAAGCATGGTCTGGTGTATATGGGAGTAGTATACCAGGAAGGATGTGGGTATCATTTAGGCGTACATTAACAAAGATATATAGCAGGCGCATTTCGCGCGAAATGTACACGAGAGACAAGGGGAGTTAACCATGACCGCTCGTGTCGGGATGTTGACCTCTAGTCCCGGTGACCCCGGAAGTGACCTGTTTATGTCTGGTATAGGCTGACGTTGGCGTTCTTCATGTACTTGCTCGATAGTGATAGGTTAGTAGATTATACAACATCAATGAAAAACGATCAATATAAAACAGAAGACAAAAGATATATTTTATTCTTTTATTATCTTAATAGGTGTATAACATACATTGATATTATATAACATTACAAAAATATTTAGTACACGAAGTAAATATATAGTACAAGGATAACATTTATTTATAGCTATGTAGTTGGGTGTCTGCTTAGCTCTATGTCATAAATGAATCATAAAGGGGTGAAACTGTTAGAGATTGCTGGGTAGTCTATGCTGGTAGTGTAAAGAGTTAAATATCTAAAGGCGTAGTCGAGACGTTATCATCAGCTACCTTTCTTTTTATATAGAAATAGGAAAGAGCATTTCTTGTTTGACTGTAGGAAAATATGGAATTATTTAAGACTTTGAAACCTACATTTTTCCCTCCCTTAGCCTTTTGCGTGGCGAGAACCTCTAAAAACATATCTTTATCTAATTTGTTGTGTTGCTTGCTTAACCCTATACAACTAATTTTATCATAATCTCCACTACAATGGTACGTCTTACTACATAAGCTAACAAGAGCTGTCCCTTCGTACTCTAGTTTAAAAAGACCTGGCGTTCGTTTGGTGTACGCTTTAACACCCTTACAGCTTATACAATCTGCCTTGCTAATATGTTCATCGCAAAACTCGGCAGGAAACCAGTCTTTATATACACTATTAAACTCATCACGCAGCCCTGACTTAACTATGTCCTCTAGCTTAGGTGCGCTTAAAGCTAAGTACAAACTATCAGTATCTGTTTCACATAACTGAAAGTTGGACCTATCTACAAACTTATCTAAGAACTCGAAATAAAAATATAACATACGAAGCTTTACATATTGATACACGAAGAAACCGATTTGTAGGGGTAAGTCCCAAACAGTTTTCTTTTTCTCCATCTCAAAAGATCCTCCCCTATTTCACTCATCTTTTTAAACCGGGAACTATTAATCATTTTCGATATCTCATCCCCCTGAACATACGAGACAGCGCTATGATTGGCCTTATTAGTTAGAGTCTTCCCATAGGCTGAGTTTCCTAAGAGCTTCATCGTATCGCTTACTATAGATTGATTTTTCGTCTAGATCACCAGCCCTCCTAGCGTCAGAAACCATTTCGCCAAACTTTTTAAAACAACTAGACGGTTGATATTCTATCACTTGATAAATTTTTGTTACCGCCAAGCCGTGGTCTAAATACCATTTTAACAGTGGTGTTGTCAACAAAATTTTTTCCCCGACATAACTACCGATTAGGGTGCGACGAGGGGTTGACAACAAGTTATGTTTGAGGGCGCAGAAACCAAGGAGGGAAGGTCAGAAATCAAAGAGGGGAAACCTAGGAGGCAAGGTCAGAAACCAAAGAGGCAAAGGCAGAAACCAAAGAGGCAAGGGCAGAAACCTAGGAGGCAAGGGCAGAAACCTAGGAGGGAAGGTCAGAAACCAAAGAGGGGAAACCTAGGAGGCAAAGTCAGAAACCTAGGAGGCAAGGGCAGAAACCTAGGAGGCAAGGGCAGAAACCTAGGAGGCAAGGACAGAAACCTAGGAGGCAAGGTCAGAAACCTAGGAGGCAAGGGCAGAAACCAAAGAGGCAAGGGCAGAAACCTAGGAGGCAAGGGCAGAAACCTAGGAGGCGAGGGCATAAACCTACGAGGCAAGGTCAGAAACCTAGGAGGCATGGGCAGAAACCTAGGAGGCACCTCGATGGACAGCTAGACAACCGAAGAAGCAGAGATTATCATTGTAAACTTTAGAATGGGAATCGGTTTGAAGGATATTAATACCTTGATTTGATGCAATGTAGTGTGGGATATCTAGCAGACACCCTATAGGATAATCTTGAAGTTTATAGACATAAACACTCGTACTGACTAAGGCTTCCAAGGTGTATTTGATTGTCTCCCTATTTTTGTCTGTATAACCTAATATATCACTTTCATTTAATCTATCGATAAACGTTTCAAAGTCATTTCTGTTGTTAACTAACAAGGGTTTGTCTAACCCTGTCGCGTTATTTGAGCTTGCGTGAAAGTAACGCAACCCCTGTGTCTCTCTATGTCTTAAAACTAGATGAAGACTATAATTTTAGGTTACACAAATAACACGTGGATACTAAAAAATCCAACGTTTCGAAAATAGGTTACTAAAGTAACATACTATAACATTAAAGATCTAAGATAACACTTACTTTTATGTGTTTGAAGGTACGAGACACATCCATCGTCAACAACTGTAAGCGTATGTCTGATTACAAGCTTCTCAGATATATACACTTGAAACCCTAGAGGTGTTACTAAAAATAGAACTGACCTCTGAGGCAATACCGGATGTGTTACTAAAAAGATTTTGACGTATGATGGCAATTTTATGAGTTTACCTCCTGACCATTTTGGTGACTACGCCCCTGAATTCGACGAAAAGCGTAAATTTTCACTCTAGGCATACCCCAAACTTTATTTTAGACATCCCCATACCAAAAATTTACTTTAAAATCACTTTTGAAATTGTTACCCACTTTATCATTTTTGAGGGTTACGCCCATGGAACCGATAAAAATCGTAATTTTAGCACGTAGGCTTACCTAAAACTTTATTTTAGACATCCCCATACCAAAAATTAACTTAAAAATCACTTTTGAAATTGTTACCCCCTTACCGTTTTTGAGGGTTACGCCCATGAAATCGGTAAAAATCGTAAATTTTCACTCTAGGCATACCCCAAACTTTATTTTAGACATCACCACACCAAAAATTAACTTACAAATCAC
The DNA here is from genome assembly GCA_032433765.1 of Megaustenia siamemsis. Taxonomy (NCBI): domain Eukaryota; kingdom Metazoa; phylum Mollusca; class Gastropoda; order Stylommatophora; family Ariophantidae; genus Megaustenia; species Megaustenia siamemsis. The sequence goes on from JAVIAB010000124.1 coordinate 36,646,553, forward strand.
TTTTGAAATTGTTACCCCCTTAACATGTTTGAGGGTTACGCCCCTGAAATCGATAAAAATCGTAAATTTAGCACGTAGGCTTACTTAAAACTTTATTTTAGACATCCCCATACCAAAAATTTACTTAAAAATCACTTTTGAAATTGTAACCCCCCTTACCATTTTTGAGGGGTACGCCCTGAAATCGATAAAAACGTGAAATATAACATCAGGGCATACCTCCCACATAATATTTGACACCCCTACATATCAAATTCCAACAAAAAAACATCAAAAATCTAGTAGTAGGTGTGGCTGTTTACCCACTCTAAAAGTGCGTGTACATGCACCGAAAGTCAATAGATTTGGCACCGATACTGTTTCGTACAGTATCGGTGCCAAAACCGCACCAGAAGTAGTATGGTCGGGTATGTTCACCGCCACACCTACTACTAGCTTTTTGATGTTTTTTGTTGGAATTTGATATGTAGGGGTGTCAAATATTATGTGTGATGTATGCCTTGAAGTTATATTTCAATTTTTTATCGATTTCAGGGGCGTACCCCTCAAAAATGTTAAGGGGGTAACAATTTCAAAAGTGATTTGTAAGTTAATTTTTGCAATGGGGATGTCTAAAATAAAGTTTGGGGTATGCCTAGAGTGAAAATTTACGATTTTTACCGATTTCATGGGCGTAACCCTCAAAAACGGTAAGGGGGTAACAATTTCAAAAGTGATTTTTAAGTTAATTTTTGGTATGGGGATGTCTAAAATAAAGTTTTAGGTAAGCCTACGTGCTAAAATTACGATTTTTATCGATTCCATGGGCGTAACCCTCAAAAATGATAAGGGGGTAACAATTTCAGAGGTGATTTTTAAGTAAATTTTTGGTATGGGGATGTCTAAAATAAAGTTTGGGGTATGCCTAGAGTGAAAATTTACGCTTTTCGTCGAATTCAGGGGCGTAGTCACCAAAAATGGTCAGGAGGTAAACTCATAAAATTGCCATCATACGTCAAAATCTTTTTAGTAACACATCCGGTATTGCCTCAGAGGTCAGTTCTATTTTTAGTAACACCTCTAGGGTTTCAAGTGTATATATCTGAGAAGCTTGTAATCAGACATACGCTTACAGTTGTTGACGATGGATGTGTCTCGTACCTTTAAACACATAAAAGTAAGTGTTATCTTAGATCTTTAATGTTATAGTATGTTACTTTAGTAACCTATTTTCGAAACGTTGGTTTTTTTAGTATCCACGTGTTATTTGTGTAACCTAAAATTATAGTCATCATCTAGTTTTAAGACATAGAGAGACACAGGGGCTGCGTTACTTTCACGCAAGCTCAAATAACGCGACAGGGTTAGACAAACCCTTGTTAGTTAACAACAGAAATGACTTTGAAACGTTTATCGATAGATTAAATGAAAGTGGTATATTAGGTTATACAGACAAAAATAGGGAGACAACCAAATACACCTTGGAAGCCTTAGTCAGTACGAGTGTTTATGTCTATAAACTTCAAGATTATCCTATAGGGTGTCTGCTAGATATCCCACACTACATTGCATCAAATCAAGGTATTAATATCCTTCAAACCGATTCCCATTCTAAAGTTTACAATGATAATCTCTGCTTCTTCGGTTGTCTAGCTGTCCATCGAGGTGCCTCCTAGGTTTCTGCCCATGCCTCCTAGGTTTCTGACCTTGCCTCGTAGGTTTATGCCCTCGCCTCCTAGGTTTCTGCCCTTGCCTCCTAGGTTTCTGCCCTTGCCTCTTTGGTTTCTGCCCTTGCCTCCTAGGTTTCTGAACTTGCCTCCTAGGTTTCTGACCTTGCCTCCTAGGTTTCTGACCTAGCCACCTAGGTTTCTGACCTTGCCTCCTAGGTTTCTGACCTTGCCTCCTAGGTTTCTGCCCTTGCCTCCTAGGTTTCTGCCCTTGCCTCCTAGGTTTCTGTCTTTGCCTCTTAGGTTTCTGCCTTTGCCTCTTAGGTTACTGCCCTTGCCTCTTTGGTTTCTGCCCTTGCCTCCTAGGTTTCTGACCTTGCCTCCTAGGTTTCTGTCCTTGCCTCCTAGGTTTCTGACCTTGCCTCCTAGGTTTCTGTCCTTGCCTCCTAGGTTTCTGACCTTGCCTCCTAGGTTTCTGTCTTTGCCTCTTAGGTTTCTGCCCTTGCCTCTTAGGTTTCTGCCCTTGCCTCCTAGGTTTCTGCCCTTGCCTCCTAGGTTTCTGCCCTTGCCTCCTAGGTTTCTGACCTTGCCTCCTAGGTTTCTGACCTTCCCGCTTTGGTTTCTGCCCTTGCCTCCTAGGTTTCTGCCCTTGCCTCCTAGATTTCTGCCATTGCCTCCTAGGTTTCTGCCTTGCCTCCTAGGTTTCTGACCTTCCCTCCTAGGTTTCTGACCTTCCCTCTTTGGTTTCTGACCTTGCCTCCTAGGTTTCTGACCTCGCCTCCTAGGTTTCTGTTCTTGCCTCCTAGGTTTCTGCCCTTGCCTCCTAGGTTTCTGCCCTTGCCTCCTAGGTTTCCCCTCTTTGGTTTCTGACCTTCCCTCCTTGGTTTCTGCCCTTGCCTCCTAGGTTTCTGCCCTTGCCTCTTTGGTTTCTGCCTTTGCCTCTTTGGTTTCTGACCTTGCCTCCTAGGTTTCCCCTCTTTGATTTCTGACCTTCCCTCCTTGGTTTCTGCGCCCTCAAACATAACTTGTTGTCAACCCCTCGTCGCACCCTAGAGGTAGTTATGTCGGGGAAAAAATTTTGTTGACAACACCACTGTTAAAATGGTATTTAGACCACGGCTTGGCGGTAACAAAAATTTATCAAGTGATAGAATATCAACCGTCTAGTTGTTTTAAAAAGTTTGGCGAAATGGTTTCTGACGCTAGGAGGGCTGGTGATCTAGACGAAAAATCAATCTATAGTAAGCGATACGATGAAGCTCTTAGGAAACTCAGCCTATGGGAAGACTCTAACTAATAAGGCCAATCATAGCGCTGTCTCGTATGTTCAGGGGATGAGATATCGAAAATGATTAATAGTTCCCGGTTTAAAAAGATGAGTGAAATAGGGGAGGATCTTTTGAGATGGAGAAAAAGAAAACTGTTTGGGACTTACCCTACAAATCGGTTTCTTCGTGTATCAATATGTAAAGCTTCGTATGTTATATTTTTATTTCGAGTTCTTAGATAAGTTTGTAGATAGGTCCAACTTTCAGTTATGTGAAACAGATACCGATAGTTTGTACTTAGCTTTAAGCGCACCTAAGCTAGAGGACATAGTTAAGTCAGGGCTGCGGGATGAGTTTAATAGTGTATATAAAGACTGGTTTCCTGCCGAGTTTTGCGATGAACATATTAGCAAGGCAGATTGTATAAGCTGTAAGGGTGTTAAAGCGTACACCAAACGAACGCCAGGTCTTTTTAAACTAGAGTACGAAGGACAGTTCTTGTTAGCTTATGTAGTAAGACGTACCATTGTAGTGGAGATTATGATAAAATCAGTTGTAAAGGGTTAAGCAAGCAACACAACAAATTAGATAAAGATATGTTTTTAGAGGTTCTCGCCACGCAAAAGGCTAAGGGAGGGAAAAATGTAGGTTTCAAAGTCTTAAATAATTCCATATTTTCCTACAGTCAAACAAGAAATGCTCTTTCCTATTTCTATATAAAAAGAAAGGTAGCTGATGATAACGTCTCGACTACGCCTTTAGATATTTAACTCTTTACACTACCAGCATAGACTACCCAGCAATCTCTAACAGTTTCACCCCCTTATGATTCATTTATGACATAGAGCTAAGCAGACACCCAACTACATAGCTATAAATAAATGTTATCCTTGTACTATATATTTACTTCGTGTACTAAATATTTTTGTAATGTTATATAATATCAATGTATGTTATACACCTATTAAGATAATAAAAGAATAAAATATATCTTTTGTCTTCTGTTTTATATTGATCGTTTTTCATTGATGTTGTATAATCTACTAACCTATCACTATCGAGCAAGTACATGAAGAACGCCAACGTCAGCCTATACCAGACATAAACAGGTCACTTCCGGGGTCACCGGGACTAGAGGTCAACATCCCGACACGAGCGGTCATGGTTAACTCCCCTTGTCTCTCGTGTACATTTCGCGCGAAATGCGCCTGCTATATATCTTTGTTAATTTACGCCTAAATGATACCCAAATCCTTCCTGGTATACTACTTATGGGGTATGCCATGATCGGGAATAGAATGTTGGTGGATTTGTTGTCTGGTTTAGCAGTAAAAGTCCACTGTCATCCTGCCAATTTTTAAGCTTTTCACGTCTCCTGTCCGTATGTTCATAGCCCAACTCTGTAAGTAGCTGTTCACGTCTCCTGTCCGTATGTTCATAGCCCAACTCTGTAAGTAGCTGTTCACGTCTCCTGTCCGTATGTTCATAGCCCAACTCTGTAAGTAGCTGTTCACGTCTCATGTCCGTATGTTCATAGCCCAACTCTGTAAGTAGCTGTTCACGTCTCCTGTCCGTATGTTCATAGCCCAACTCTGTAAGTAGCTGTTCACGTCTCCACATACAATCATTCTTTCTTTTAATAGAAGCTTGTCTAGTGCCAGAGGACGGTCCTTCGAACAGTAGTAGTTGAGTAAATGGACTATGAAGGCAAAAGAACGGGACATTAAAATGGCGGGATACTGGGATGGCAAAAACGGGATACTGGGATGGCAAAAACGGGATACTGGGATGGCAAAAACGGGATACTGGGATGGCAAAAACGGGATACTGGGATGGCAAAAACGGGATACTGGGATGGCAAAAACGGGATACTGGGATGGCAAAAACGGGATACTGGGATGGCAAAAACGGGATACTGGGATGGCAAAAACGGGATACTGGGATGGCAAAAACGGGATACTGGGATGGCAAAAACGGGATACTGGGATGGCAAAAACGGGATACTGGGATGGCAAAAACGGGATACTGGGATGGCAAAAACGGGATACTGGGATGGCAAAAAACGGGATACTGGGATGGCAAAAACGGGATACTGGGATGGCAAAAACGGGATACTGGGATGGCAAAAACGGGATACTGGGATGGCAAAAACGAGACTAATGGACTTTATGTAAAAGTGATACTAAATTAGAATTATGGAAAAGTACCAGTCAAATACCAGTGGGTGTGGATAAAGAGGCACAACGACGAAGATGGTGCTGGATAAGACAAACACTGCGGAAGTCAACTGAGAGTATTATACGACAGGCCCTTTTTATAATCCACAAGGACAAAGACAAAGAGGATAAGCAAAATATTCTTTGGAGAAGACAAATGGAAGCAGAGATGAAGATGATGGGGAAGACATGGATTGATCTTATAAGAGTTGAAAGAAACAGAACAGCTTGAAAAGTGTATGTTGAAGCGTCATGTTCCACAGGGAGTTGAAAGGTAGAAGAACTAGAAGAAGAGTCTATATTAACTAGTTTCATTACACACACATACGGGCGCATATATACTTATGTATATAAAAGATATTTTCTCTACTCAATTTTAATTTGAAAGTACGTAGGTAATGAAATCAAAGATCACGCAGTGATGACCATAACCATCTATACATTTGTAAAAGCCCGCGGGCAGAAAATAAAACCGGAAAACCCTCCAACTATTGTGAAGTTATCACTTATAAAGCAGGGGGGGGGGGGCGCAATAGACGGCTGACGTCACTTCAGCCACAACCGCTCAAGACAATGAAAACATCACGCCGAGTTTTCCAGATATTTCGTCACCCCGAAGGTTAAAGATGGCTATGGATAATCAGATAATCATCGGTCGCCCTCGATATCGGGTGGGGGGAACGGATAGACCACAGGCAACTAAATCCTAAATCTAAAGCACGAGGGCTGAAAGGGAGGAACACCCAAAGCTTGTGACGTTTTCAGCATTTCAGCGAGTAGGGACGATTGCGGGTAAAATGGCGTCAGCCGTCAAGAACTCGCGTGGCTGAAGACGTCACATAAGCTTTAGCAGATTTCGGGAAAACCCTCTCAGCCACGGGCCTTTGACATCGCTGTGGATAAACAAAAACGTGTTTTCTTGGACGCTCGCGCAGTGATCTGGAGAACCTTTCATCAGCGAGGGCGCGTTGCGTTGGGTCGGTGGCAGTCGTCGCCGACTGATGGCCACGCCCGACTGAACGTGATGGGTCGGATGGAGCCCACTAGTCACGTGCGGATGTCACTTCGATTGGTCCAACCTTTTCTTTGATTTCGCCACTTCAAGTACCCATATCTGGACAGTTCGCATCTATTTTTTAAGCGTGGATGTGAATAGGGAAAAAATATGTAATATTGAGTGAAAGCCGATTTTAAAAGATGGTGCTGTCTTGGGGGGACACTCCAGCCTCTGGGATAAGCGTTCCTGGAATACATTTGATGCGTCAACATTAGATGCCATTCCCGGGTAATAATTCGTTTACCCCAGTCGGTAAGATCGGTACACTGAAGGGAAAAACCGAAGAATTTCACCGGCACCAGCGTGGGTCATCGAGCCCGACTTCCCAGCAGCCAGGAGAGATGACTGCAAGGATCGGTGATCTCGATCCCTTTTAATTTGCAACTTTTTCAAATGATTTGGTTCTCTCTCTCTCTCTCTCTCTCTCTCTCTTTCTCTCTCTCTCTCTCTCTCTCTCTCTCTCTGCGATCAGGTCCAATCAGAGTAGGATTCCAGCTCCTCACATGAACTCAGCTGTCAGGTTAGGTGTGTTACAAACAGAACATGACAATTAGAGTCTGCCAGATCCACTCTGATTGAACACCCGTTAAAAACGTTGCACTGTGTTCTGCGCCAGTGGCCCAGTGCATCCGATTTCAGCCAGCATTTTATTCAGGTTTGCTTTCCCTAGCCTTTGATTGTCCCCAATCTTCCTGCAAGGCAGCAGGTGATCTTTTCTGTAGGGGGATTCTGCCCTTAGATGGTCAGTCCTCCCAGGTTTACGAGCACCATCTGCCCGAGTCACTAGAGGTGACTAACACAGACGTGCACACACAAAGATATGAGGTGTGACAAACACAGACATACACATAGCGATACGAGGCATGACTAACACTGACACACATCAAGATATAAGACACATGACTAACATAAACATGCACATAAAGATATGAGATATGACTGACATAGACATGCACCCACAAAGAAATTACACATGTCTAACATGGACATGCACACAAAGATATGATATATGACCAACATAGATAGGCACACACAATGATATGAGATGTGACTAGCATAGCCATGCAAACACAAGGATATGAGATGTGACATACACAGACATGCACACACAAAGATATGAGATATGACTAACATAAACATACACACAGAGATATGAGATATCACTAGCCCAAACATGCACACACAAAGATATGACACATGACTAACACAGATACACACTAAGATATGAGATATGACTAAACACATACACACTTAAAGATATGAGACATGATTAACACGGACACTCCAAGATATGAGATATGACTAACATGACACACACCAAGATATGAGCCATGGCCAGCACACACACACACACAAGCCAAGATATGAGCCTTGGCTAGCAATGAAACACACCAAGAAATGAACCATGTCCAGCACAGAAAGAAAATATCCAGTACACATTAAGGTATCCATATGCTTGGGTTTGTTGTAGTCGGCAGACTCTTCTTAACGTGGGAATCATCGACATACGAGACGCCGGCCCCCATGCACTGTTAACAGATATCGTCTAAACAGTTGTACGGAGATTTGAGAGTGCAGTCTGACCCGTAGAACGTTCCCTTGCATGAACAGATCCCGGTTGACTGTTCACAGGTGTCGTTGAAACAGTGGTCAGGACATTTGAGAGTGCAGTCTGGCCCGTAGTACGCTTCCTTGCACGTACAGTCTGCTATTTCTGTGTCACATATGATGTCACAGCCATCAGAACACGTCTGTTCGCACTGTAGCCCAAAATTACCATCAGGACAAGTGTCATCACAGGTATAGCCAGGACGTTTGCAATGTTGGCATTTTCCGGATTTTCCTCACATAAAGAACTGACACTAAGACAAGACCCGGAGCAGTCGTGTCCATAGATCCCATGTGAACAGTTGTCGTGACACGTACCGATGATGACGGTGCAGCCTTTGCTACTCCCACCACACACTGTACAAAACGACCCAGAATGCCCGTCCAGACAATAGGTGTCTGTAAATGTTTGCACCTCACACACCGTCAGTGCACTCCCGTCATGCGAAAAGGTCGGTGAGAACTCAAACTTAATGTGTGCCATTGTCGCTTGTATGGTGACTACAATAGTGTTCACAGAAATATTTGGGTATGATATATCATTATACTGGAACACTACACCGCCACTGTCAGAGAAAGACTTTGGAGTGTCATTCTTTATCCGAATCATAGTGCTAGCTCGATGATAAATTCGAATGATGTGAGTCTTCTGGGACGTGTCAAAGTTCAGATACCAGTAAACAGAATTGGTTCCACTTCTCAATTGTGTGTGTGTGCAGTCATTGTCATAAAGACTGGTCTTTGTTTTGCCATTAACTGCGGCCTCTGGTCCACATCCGTCCACTGTATATCAAGCATTAAATGTGTCGATCTGGTTTGCGTTCTGTTTGAGAGCCACATTCCGACCCCCGCCAATGTAGATGGAGCAGATATTTGCAACTATCGCCCCTTCAATCCGTAACATGTTGATTAGACCATGAAACTGTCCGGATCTGTAGGTCCAGATCCCTAGGCGTATTTGCAAGCTAGATCAAAGTACTGACACTGGGGTCCGAAACGTTCTCGCCGACAACTGTCACCGTTTGTGCATGTCCCTGTAGCCCTGTCACAAGCTGAGCGATTTTAGCAGTGACACTGCAACGCACAATTTGCCCCGAACCAACCGTCTACACAAGTTAGGCAGTTAGGTCATTAGCTTCCAATGTCGCAAACAAAGCCAGCAGAATAAAGACTTGATCTACAGCGGTGGTTAACGAAATGTGCACAAACAATTATTTCAAACCCGTGGTTACAATTCTAACAATCCGTCAACTCGCTGTGACAACAGACAGCGCGATGTTCAAGATCAGCTTTGTATACACCACGGCTAGAACTCGGACGAACTTCCATCTTGGTGCGTCCATGACCATTTGGTTCCAACTCTGTTTTATAACTTAATTTGTTCATAGGCATTAATTATATTGTTCAACTTTAGACCCGGCTTAACAACAACATGTATCCAAATTCAGAAATTGTCGACATAGATCGAAGACACGGACACAACAGAGAACCTCGTTCTGGATACAGGGTAAAGATTTATATAGCAACCAAAAAAACTTCTTGGACGCGACTACAACGGGAAAGAGAGAGAGAGAGACATAACTTATCAACGTCTTCAAGTACCAAGCTTGCTGGCGTAGGTGAACATGTCTCTCCACAACTTTCGATCACGACACTTATATTTATCATTTCTGTTGTTCACCTTCTGCCAAGCCGTTCTCTTAAGCTGTCTGGCATCTTTTCTCTTTGCTTCCCTCTATCTCTTCGTTCCTCAATTGTCCCGGTTGTTACAATATATTCCAGTTGTTCTCTTCTCATTACATGGCCAAAAAATATGTTCGTTTCTTCCTAATATTGGAAATTAACTATCTTTTTGCTTTGGCCTCTTTCAGAACGTTTTCATTACTCTTCTTAGCTGTCCATGGTATTCTCAATATTCTTCTGTAAAACCACATTTCTACAGCCTCAAGTTATTTTCTTGTCTGTTGTCCTATTGTCTATGGTTCACATCCATATGTCAAGACCGGCTCTACGTAACATTTAAGAACTCTTTTCCTATTGTCAAAAATGAATTTGCATAGTATTTTCCTCATTTTTTTGGGAAAGCTGCTTTTGCCTGAGCCATTCTACATCTCACCTCTGTTGTACATCTTCCGTCTGAGGTTAACAAAGTTCACAAATATTTAAATTCATTTACCTGTTTTAATAGTGTTCCACTTGTCTTTATTTTGCACTGAGGTGATGTCTTTTTCTTTGTTGTTACCATTACGTCTGACTTTCTGCTATTAAGGCTGAGTCCTTTATTTTTGCTTTCTTTCACTATAATGTCCAACATTTCTTGTAGCTCATTTTCACTCTTAGCGATTAAGACAATATCATCAGCATACCTTAGATTATTTATATTATGACCTCCGATTGTTATTCCAGGTATGTTCCTTATGGATCTTAAAATAATCTCTCTATAAATATTAAACAAATCTGGTGACAGCACACAACCTTGCCTAACACCCTGTTTTATTTGTTGAAACATTCCCAATTGGTTTCCAGTTCTTATGGTCGCTGTTTGTTGTCAGTACATGTTCTTTATTAATCATATATATTTGCTGTCTACGTTTATACGTTCTAAAATTTTGATTATTTCTTGGTGCGTTACTTTGTCAAAGTCTTTGGTATAATCTATGAAACATAGGTATAGATTTGTTTTAACCTCTATGACTCTTTCTACTAAAGATATTATGATGTATATGGCATTGCTTGTTCCTTTACCTCCAACAAAACCACACTGTTCATCGCTAATTTCTGAATTGATTTTGTTTCACACTCTTCGCATGATGATTATTTGTAATATGTCATGTGACTCATAAGGCTTATTGTGCGATGATCATCGCATTCATTTGCACCAGATTTCTTTAGTAGGGCCATGATTGATTTGGGCATGTCGTCTGGTATATATATATTTCTATTCCAAAATCACCCATGGCTTCAATCTCTTCTTTAGTTATATTATCTGGCCCAGGAGCTTTTCCTGCTTTCATATTGCGCAAGGCGTCTTCCACTTCTTCTTTGAATATTTCTGGTCCTTCTCCATTATCCTTAATATTTACTTCTGTTCGTTCATCATTATAAAGATCTTTAATGTATTCTGTCCACCGTTCCCTTATGATTTCTTGTTCAATCAACAGTTCTCCTTCCTCCAAAAATATCCATTTTTTTATTGCGTTTAACTTGAGATCTATCTATCTATCTATCTTTCGTTCGCTCGAAGTATTGTCTATATCAGCAATGTCGTTTCCTTTATGAATTTTACTGTCTTTTGTAATTCTTGCAGTGGCCCATATAGTTTTGTCTGTAGTGTTGTATCTATGGGCCAATGGATTTTCCTCAGTCTACTATATTCAGTGCAGTCTTGAAGTATGTGTTCAGCAGTCTGGGGTGCCTGTCCACATGTACAAGTAGTTGATGTGCCGATCTTGAATTTTGTATGTGACTATCTATAATTGTGTATATCTTGAACATGTGACTATGGAGTCGATTGTGTCCTGTTCTTAGGCGTATAATGATAACTTGTTCATATCTATTCATATTATGAAAGGCATCCTGATTTGGGGCTTGTGGTTCTCTGATTGATTTGATTATCTGTTTCTTATGATGGTATGTAACTGGTGTATCTAGTTGTGTGCCTGTTGAACCTTCCTTTGCCAACTGATCTGCTTTCTCATTTCCTGATATTCCACAGTGAGAAGGGATCCACTGCAGGGCAACCCTGTGGTGCTTGCAGAGTTCAGTCATTAAGGTCTGCAGATGTGGTAATTTTCTGGATTGTAGTGCCTGGAGTACTGATCTTGCATATGTCAAAAACACTACAGGCTGTGGGCTAAGATTACTGTTCAGCAGTTTTTCTATTGCCAACTTTATTGCTTGTATTTCTGCATCATAATTGTGACAATATTCCCTGTTGCTATTTTATTCATATCCCTAGTGTTATTTAGGTACTCTATATATGCACCTGCTCCCCCATTCTTTACTGCATTCTGTGCTGATCCATCTGTGTACACACGGATCCATAGGTCTTGTGGGTATTCTTCGTCCAGGAAACTGAGAGTTATTGTTTTTCGCTGTAGACTATTCTGTTCCTCTTTGTCAACTATTCCTTTCACTTCTGTCTGTATTTGAACTGATAATCCTGATTCATCTGTCCAGGGAGTCTGTTCTGGTATGGGCAGATGGGGTTTAACAACTCTTGGCATGTCTGGTGTTTGTCTACTAATACGCTTGGCTTGGTGGATAAAACTGCTTCTCTTAAGTCGTCCCAATGCAAAAATTTGGAATATGTCCTTCATTGGATGTCTCGGCATGCATACAAATTTTTCTGCCTGTATCAGCACCTTTGTGTCCTACCGTTCTCTCAGTGCTGGTATCCTCCACAATTTCTCCATCTCCAATATTGGTGTTGATTTCATTGCTCCTGTAATGACCCTAAGTGCCTGGTTTTGTACTTTGTCCAGTTCTTGCAATGTGGTGTTTGATGCTGAGCACCATGCAGATGATCCATATTCTAAATGTGGGCGTATACTCTGTTGGTAAACTTTACTGAGTATTTTCCCACTCGCACCCCATGTGGTTCCACACAACTTTTTTAGAATAGCCAATTTCCTCCTTGCTTTTTGAGTTGCCAAAACTATCTGCTGTTTCCAAGATAGTTTGTTATCAAATGTAACTCCGAGATATGTAGCTTGTATGTCTTCTTTCACAAGCTCATTGTTTATGTAGATGGCTCCTGCCTTTTGTTTTGGGGAGAGTGTGAAAAGTGTAGTACTGCATTTGTCTGTATTGATGCTGATACACCATCTATTTGTCCATGAATTCAGTGCATTCATAGCTCTTTGTAGCAATTTGGAGGCCACTGTTGCATACTCCTCTGTGCACCACATTACCAAGTTATCTGCATACATTGCCACTTTGATGCCATGTGGTAGTTCAGTAACTAGGTCATTGATGTAGATCAGAAAAAGTGTTGGAGATAGTACCCCTCCTTGTGGAACGCCCTGGCGCAATAAGACCTTCTTACTCTTAAGACCATCCAGTTGCACTCTGGCTCTCCTGTTATGCAGGTATGCGTTGACCCATTTGTACATCCTGCCATTTACTCCATAATTTCTCAGTTTCTTAAAAAGCCCTTCCTTCCATACCTTATCAAATGTTTTCTTTAGGTCTATCCATGCTGCTAGTACCAGTTTCTTTTCTTGAAATGCATCTTCAATTTCCTGGGAAAGATAGGTTGCCTGATCTTCGGTAGAGTAACACTGTCTAAAGCCTGCTTGTTGTGGGACAAGGAGATTTTCACTTTCCAGGTACCACTGCAGTCTGAGATTGATTATACGTTCCATTGTTTTACACAAAGAGCTTGTAAGGCTGATTGGTCTATAGCTGGATGTCATTGAACCATCTTTTCATGGCTTTAGTAATGGTATCATAATTGCTTCTCTCCATGCCTGTGGCACTCTACCTGTGATCCAGCAAATGTAGATCTGCAGTAGTTTTGCTTTAGCTGTAGTTCCCAAGTTCTTAATCATTTCATTGGACACTCCATCACTGCCTGGTGACTTTTTCATTTTAATTTGGATATTGCCAGCTCTAGCTCTCTTTGTGTAATGGGTATTTCCATGACTTCATGTGTGGTCTCTTCTTGTCTTGCATTTTGTTGTTTTAAAATGGTCTCTTGTCGTTTTTCTAGGCTAATTTCAATATTTTTGCCATTTGCAAAGGAGTCTGCAAAGTAATTTGCTGCATGTTTACCTGTTAGAATGTTTCCATCCTTCTTCAGTGTAATTTTGGTGTTCCTTTCTGTACCCTCATCATTCAGCTGTTTTACAAGCTTTCACACTTTTCTTGTGTCTCGTTCAAGATTCAAGGACTATGTTTTCTCTTTCCAGCTTCTCCGTCTGGCTTGTAGTTTAGCCCGTTGAAATTTGGCTTTAGCATGCTGATAGTTGTTGTGCTGTTCTTGGCAAGGGTTATTTCTGCTTGCTTTCGAGATGTTTCCATGTCATTGTGCAGTTGCTCTAGTTCACTACTCCAGTATGGTTTGTAGTGTTTCCATGCCCCTCTAGGTATTGTTTCACTGGCAGCTTGTATTATTAGTCTAATGAATTCATCAACTATTTTGTTGATGTCTCTGTCTGTATTTATATCTTTAGTCAGTACACTGGTGTAGTGTTGATACATTTTCCAGTCTGCCTTTTTGTAATTCCATCTGGAGAGAGTGCTGCTCTCCCTGATGGCCTTATTTTGTACCACTAAAAAGACTGGTAGGTGGTCCCTGCCTCCAAGTTGTTTCCCAACAATTCGTGTGATATTCCAATCCAGGTCTGGTGAATGGAAAGCAAGGTCTGGTGTAGATGTGGTATGCCATGATCTGGAGTAGAATATTGGTGGATCTGTTGCCTGGTTTAATAGTATAAGCCATTGTCATCCTGCCAATTTTCAAGCTCTTCACCTCTCTTGTCCATATGTTCATAGCCCCAGCTCTGTGAATGGCTGTTAAAGTCTCCACGTACAATTATTCTTTCTTTTAATGTAATTGTGTCTAGTGCTAGTGGGCGGTCACTCGGACAGTAGTAGTTAAGTAGATGGAAGTCTGTATTTCCTGTCCTGAGGTGTAGTATTTGATATTCTAACTTGAGATCAAAGTGAACAAAATATCTGCTTCACTATGACCATCGGCCATCATCATCGAGTGCCGTCTCCGCAACGAAGGTTGGCTACCATGGAGCGCCATTCTGCTCTATCTCTTGCTTTGATGGTGCAGGTTGTCATAGGCTGATGTTACTCGTCCATGTTAATCTTGGTCTGCCTCTGCCTCTTTTACCTTGTATTTTCCCCTCCAGGATTACTTTCAGTAGGCTGTTGTGTCTTTTAACATGGCCCAAAAATTTCATTTGTTTTGTTCTAATTGTGTCCAGTAATTCTCTTTTCATTTTTAGTTGTTTTAAGACTTCATCGTTTGTTTTCTTTTCCTTCCATCCAATTCTACCTATTCTTCTATATATCCACATTTCAAAGACTTCAATTCTCTGTTCTGTTTTCTTGTCTAATGTCCATGTTTCAGCACCATACAGGAATTTTGAGAAGATGTAACATTTTGCTATTCTTATTTTTAGCTCTGGTTTTATTTGTTTTGATGTTAGTATGTTCTTCATGACATTAAAATTACTCTTTGCCATTCCTATTCTTTTGTTTATTTCAGTTGTACATTTTCCATCACTGGTTATAGTATGTCCAAGGTAGTTATAGTTCTGAACTGTCTCCAGGTCTATTCCATCAATTTTGATATCCACTTGTGGGTTTTGAGTATTTTCTTTGTTTATGATCATAGTTTTAGTCTTTTTGATATTCATATCTAGTCCATATTTTTTGCTTGTTATGTTTATTTCATTAAGTAATTGTTGTAGATCTTTAGGATTTTCTGCTAGTAGTACAGTATCATCAGCATATCTTAGGTTATTGATTATCTTTCCATTAATTTGTAGGCCTGGCATCTCTATGATGTTTTTAAAGATTTGCTCAGTGTATAGATTGAACAAGCTTGGTGATAGGATGCATCCTTGTCTTACTTTTTTTATGTCCATGGGTGTAGAGTTCTACTTGTTATTTTTTATTATTGCTGTTTACTCCCAGTACAAATTACATATTAGTCGAATGTCTGTGTCGTCTAGATTTATATCCTTTAGGCAGTCTATAAGTTGATTGTGGTGTATTCTATGGAAAGCTTTGGTGTAGTCTATGAAGCAGGCATATATTGGTTTGTTTACTTCTGTGTACTTTTCGATTAATGTTCTCATGCAGAATATGGCTTTTTTAGTCCCGCTATTTTTCCTAAATCCAAATTGCTGCTCATCTAATTCAGTGTTGATTTTATTCTGAATCCTTCCTTGTATAACTTTTAGCAAGATTTTTGTAACATGGCTCATTATGCTTATTGTTCTAAAGTCACTGCATTCAACTGCACCATTCTTTTTAGGCAATGCAATGAAAGTTGATGTTTTTTACCATCGGCCAACAGATTTAAAAGAAGGAAAGAAAAAGTAGAAAATTTTATCTGAACAAGAGGGGCATTTGCTACGACAAAGTAAAACCTAAAAGGCAAAACAATATCTCTCTTATTTTATATTGCTAGTTATTGAGTTATTTGCAGGTCATCATCATTGCACTCCGAACATGTCCATAGGTGCTCAGATCCCTTCCTCAGCAATTCCCTCAGTGTCCAACGACTGTCGACTCCTATGTTGGTTGATAAGTCTTCTTACACGGCCACTATCTATTGTTAGTTATTCGTGGATCTGGCCTAAGACGGTACATATACATTCAATCATAACTCCCTATGTCTGCACTGCTATAGTACGTTCAGAATCGTTTGCCGAGATGTTATGATTTATAATTCAAAAAGTTCTTGATGATTTCACATGATTTTTGGCATACGGTGTTAAAATGTCCATGTCACGAGAACATATGTGTTACTCGATGTCTAGCTATAACGGTTTTCTTAAAGCGGCGAATTCCTTTGATCTTTGCCCATGTAACTATTATTTTGACCCTAATCAAAATGTTTTACAGTAATCTAGTGCAACGATGACCCATAGGCGTGTCCATAAAATTTTACTTGGTGGCAAGTATACAAATTTTAAATTATATATAGAACTTTTGTTCGTAGAGTCAATTTGATATAGTTCCATGCTCTTGGTGTGAATTTCCCAAATGTTGTCGCTGCCTTTCAAATACGTACATTTAGTTCCTCATCTAAGGAAAGTGTGGCTGTAATAGTGGATCCAAGATAGCTGAACTTCTGTACTGACTCAAGCAGGCTTCCATTCAAAGTAATGGTTGTTGGTTTGCTTATAACATATTTTTGATTGCTTGGGTGGTCTTGAACAATAAACTGTTTAACAAATCAACTAGGAAATTTTGCAAATCAAACTATTTATCTGTAGACTTAATCAGAGTAATGATCATTCAGAATCAGACGAGTCAAATAGGTCGATTACTGCTTTCGGCTGAACAAACAACAAACCATCCTTTTTCCATTATTCCTCTTCTTGTCGTAACACATGATCCTCACATTTTACCCAGTAGTCTGTATTTATATTTGATAGAGCCTGATTTGTAAGTGTCTCAACATCGCATAATTTGAAAGTTTTATTTGTATATGCTACGTGTCCTTTAACTTTTGCCCAAACTAGTTCTATAGGATTTAAGTGTGCATGATATGGAGGTAGTCTCAAACATCTATGGCCATGTTCTTGAATTAACTTGTCTATTTTAAATATCTTTGTACGTTGTGTCTGTTTTACAAGGCTAAGCAATTCGGGTTTCAAGTAGCTGTCGTTAACTTGTATGTGTTCTTTTATGAGCCACGTTTTGATTGCATCTTTTGTACTTGATGATGTTGGGATTCTATCTTCTACGTTAACTACGTTATGGTATGAAGCATTGTCCATTATCAGACAAGAAGGTCGATCTAATATTGGAAGGATACTTTTCTCGATTTCTCACATTTCTTTGATAAAAAAAATATTTTTATAGCGACATTAGTATTCTAAACCTAACTTCAAAAGATCAATGCAAATGAACAATAAGTTTTTGAAAAAAATAAATTAATGTCTAGGCAAACGATTCTGAACGGACTATAGATATAAATGTTGGTATTTAAAGTCAACAAATTGTCTACTGAGTCTTCACAAAATTAATAAAGATTCGCCTTCCCTTCGGTAATTAAACCCAAGGCCGTGGTGCGTCATGTCGTTCAATATTCAGTTTTGTGCACGGGATCTTACTGAAGTTAGTGTTCCTGTAATAGCCAAACTATTTTACGTGAACGACCGCAACAAATTAATGTATATATCCTAAAATGGTGTCAAATTCGAACAGGGTGAATTTAATATAGCCTAAAGAAGAAAACTTTTAAACTAGATCAAATTTCTCAGAGCAAAAAATATTTCTATAACGTCATCAATATTCTAAGATTACATGCAAATTTTGAAAAGAAAATAACAAACGGTTATCACGCAAAGCTAATTCAGGTGTGATTATGAATTTCTGAACGGACTATAGATACCGTTTTGTACTTAGGCCAATGGTTGAGTCCTCTATATAATATTAAATTAAATATAATATATATTTTAAAATTTAATACAATTAAATATTAATTATTATTATTAGAGTTGCTTTTTTGGTTCATCTCCCTTTTCATTCGTGCTGTTTCGTCCTAAATGTTTGTCTGCAACGCAAGTATTCAGCCCTACCCTATCCGGGAGGTACTTGTCTTAACAGGAAAAATATTTTCCGAGCTGTGATCGCAGTCTTATGCTATAGTCATGAGAACACCTTCGCGAAAAGACATTGTCCACGATAGCTAATTTTTTAGTTAGCTGAGTGGGGCAGTGTTCCCTAGCGTTTGGCTTTTCGTGGCAAGGCGCTGTGCCACCGAGTACGGGTTCGATCCTGCTTTGGTCCATATTTTTTTCTGTTGTTGATTATTTGTCATTTTTTCCGAGTGCTGTAAACATACCTCTTCCTCTGAATTGATTCGCTGATTATCGCCTCGGAAGTTTCCCTCTATAATAATATTCATTTATTATTATTTGGCCACAAGTACGAGACAGTAGCCCAGTCGGGTGGTTTTCCCCAAAAGGCTGCCAAGGTCTCCACCCAGATGGTATCAATGTATAATCTGATCTTTCCCCAGAGCAAAGTGAGATCTTAGCCTAGTGCAGACCCCTGTAGCAGGCATTATATAATTTTAGTTTATCCGGGAACTATGAGGATATGTCCTTCATTGTATATCATGTCCTCTGCCTGGCAGGCAATGTTAATATAGTCGGACAACTTTTAAAATATAACAACAAAAAAAGAAACCAAATTCAAGTTTATATCTGTTTGACCAGCACGGCACATGCTTCATTAGTGAATAATAAAGTCATTGGTGAATAATAAAGTCATTAGTGAATAATAAAATCATTAGCGAATAATCAAGTCATTGGTGAATAATAAAGTCATTAGTGAATAATAAAATCATTAGCGAATAATCAAGTCATTGGTGAATAATAAAATCATTAGCGAATAATCAAGTCATTGGTGAAAATAATAAAGTCATAAGTGAATAATAAAGTCTTTAGTGAATAATAAAGTCATTAGTGAATAATAGAATCACTAGCGAATAATTAAGTCATTGGTGAATAATCAAGTCATTGGTGAAAATAATCAAGTCATAAGTGAATAATATAGTTATTACTGAATAATCAAGTCATTAGTTAATAATCAAGTCATTAGTGAATAATCAAGTCATTAGTGAAAAATGAAGTCATTAGTGAATAATAAAGTCATTAGTGAATAATAAAGTCATTAGTGAAAATAATCAAGTCATTTCAAGTAATTGGTGAATAATCAAGTCATTAGTGAATAATAAAGTCATTAGTGAAGTCATTAGTGAATAATCAGGTCATTGGCGAATAATCAAGTCATTAGTGAATAATTATCAAGTCATTAGTAAATAATCAAGTCATTAGTGAAAATAATCAAGTCATTAGTGAATAATAAAGTCAATAGTAAATAATAAAGTCATTAGTGAAAATAATCAAGTCATTAGTGAATAATAAAGTCATTAGTGAAAATAATCAAGTCATGAGTGAATAATAAAGTCATTATTGAAAATAATAAAGTCATTAGGGAATAATAAAGTCATTAGTGAATAATAAAGTCATTAGTGAATAATACAGTCATTAGTGAATAATCAAGTCATTAGTGAATAATCAAGTCATCGGTGAATAATAAAGTCATTAGTGAATAATCAAGTCATTAGTGAAAATAATCAAGTCATTGTTGAATAATCAAGTCATTAGTGAATAATCAAATCATTAGTGAATAATCAAAGCATTAGTGAATAATCAAGTCATTGATGAATAATCAAGTCATTGGTGAAAATAATCAGGTCATTGGTGAATAATCAAGTCATTGGTGAAAATAATAAAGTCATTGGCGAATAATCATGTCATTGATGAATAATCAAATCATTAGTGAATATTCAAGTCATTAGTGAATAATCAAGTCATTAGTGAATACTACAGTCATTAGTGAATATTCAAGTCATTAGTGAATATTCAAGTCATTAGTGATTAATCAAGTCCTAGTGAATAATAAAGTCATTAGTGAATACTACAGTCATTAGTGAATATTCAAGTCATTTGTGAATAATCAAGTCACTAGTGAATAATAAAGTCATTAGTGAATACTACAGTCATTAGTGAATAATCAAGTCATTTGTGAATAATCAAGTCACTAGTGAATAATAAAGTCATTGGTGAATACTCAAGTCATTAGTGAATTATAAAGTCATTGATGAAAATAATCAAGTCATTGATGAAAATAAGCATGCCAATAGTGGATAATTAAGTCATCGATGATGTTAATCATGCCAATAGTGGATAATCAAGTCATTGATGAAAATAATCATGCCAATAGTGTATAATTAAGTCATTGATGAAAATAATCTTGCCAATAGTGGATAATCAAGTCATTGATGAAAATAATCATGCCAATAGTGGATAATCAAGTCATTAGTGAATAATAAAGTCATTGATGAAAATAATCAAGTAATTGATGAAAATAATCATCAATAGTGGATAATCAAGTCATTTATGAAAATAATCATGCCAATAGTGGATCATCAAGTCATTGATGAAAATAATCGTGCCAATAGTGGATCATCAAGTCATTGATGAAAATAATCGTGCCAATAGTTGATAATCAAGTCATTGGTGAATGAACAAGCCATTAGTGAATAAGTTCTCTACCAGAGAAAAGAAACTTACTCAGGGTACCTGAACTTCGCAGCAAGAAAATGTAAACGGATTTTTCGTTAATATTCTATAGGGTTTGTAGTTTGTCGTGAACAAAGTATTGTCTGTTATCAAAACAAAGATTAAGCGGCATCATCTTCAACTTTTTTGTGTTGAAACATATTGTCAATAAACTCAATGTATTAACCAATAATAAACATTTTTTTTTTTAAATATATTCAATGAATACATACTTTACAGCACAATCTTCATTCCAACTTTGCGACCAGCGTCAGACTTTGACACTAAGAACAAACAGAAAACTAACCGTCACCGAGATTAAAAGTGTTAGACCCAAGACATGAAGCAAGCTGAGGGAGATATGGTCAATGAAGTGAAGTTTAAAAAAAAAATAAAAAAATAAAACTAAAATTCGGTATTAAATACATAATGAAACAACAAAAAACATGATTTAGTCACATTATAGGACAAACAGATTCAAATACAGCGCAGCTAGTCTATAAGAAATGCCATGAGAACACCAGACTCAAAGGTCGATCACGAAACAGATAGATTGATGGAACATTGGAAACAGAAAATAACAGCAGGAGACTCCAACAGAAAAGCAAAGACCGTAAACTGTGTCTACACTCGACGCTGAAAGGAAAAAAGTATGGGAGTAAGAAGATGAACAAGAATATTTTTATGTCATCCCAATTTTTTTTAATGTTACATAATAAATTGATTGATATTATTAGGTCAGTAATCTACTTAGTATAAAGTTAATAAAATAATAAAAACACAGGCGCAATGATACATTTTAAATTTGATATTCTGTTTTTCCTTTTCTATTCAATTGTGTAAATGTGCTCTAAGAACAAATTATCTGCTCTTGTCTTGAGGTTTATTCTCTTGTTACATTTCTCTTCTTGGAATTTTGAAAGTGTATCATTAAAAAAAAAAACAGGACTAAAAACATAAGGTAGAAAACTGTATATGAATAGGAAAAAAATGTTGTTAATAACATGAAAATTATTCTGTCATAAACAAACGCAATCACAAGTAAAAATGAAAATAGAAAAGTGAGTTTATCCATTCAAACACTTTTGTAATAAATGGACAGTGAAATAGACAACAGAGGAAATAACTGGAGCACTAGAAATGTTGGGTCTATCATTATCATCATCATCAAGTACCGTGCCTGCTGGCGTAGGTGATCATGTCTGTTCACAACTCTCGATCTCGACAGTTGTTTATCATTTATGTTGTTGACCTTCTGCCAAGTCATCCTTTTAAGCTGCCTGGTCTCTTTTCTCTTTGCTTCCCTATATCGTTTCGTCCCTCAATTTTCCAAGTTGTCACAATATATTCCAGCTATTCCCTTCTCATTGCATGGACAAAAAAAATGATGATTGTTTGTTGGGTGTCTATAAGAACTGAATAGATGGAGTAAACAAATAAAAGTTCAAACAAGCTGAAAATGAAGAAATAACTATAAATACATCTCGAGTAAGTATTTTTTTATTTTTTACATGAAACTGACATAAACAGAAGGTCATTTTCACAAGGAAAAACGTAGAATACAAGAAAAGAGAGGCGAGCACCTGATCTGGTAACATGGCACGAATAAAACTGAGCCAGCAAAGTACGCGAGGGAGGAAAAATACTCCGTGTTCGTGAGCCTTTGTTGGCGAGACGGCCCATTATGATTCTTGACGTTTCTTTATTAGAATCCCCTATATGTCAATATACATGTAACTACATGGTGGCAATAAAGCAAAGCTCTCACTACACGTTAAAGCTTGTTTAATTGCATATCATTCTAACAAAGTCCATGCAGACTGACTTTCCTATTGCATCTTTCCGCGAGGGCACCAAGTCTGGTCCATTTAGCTCTACTTTTGTTGATCTTTGTCATTCTCCATGGTCTCTCTCTCTCTAGTTTATCCCTCTCTCTGGTATATCTCTCTCCTTGGTTTATTTCTCTCTCTCTCTCTCTCTTTAGTATATCCCTCTCTTTGGTATGTCTCTCCTTGCTGTATTTCTCTCTCAAGTATATCTCTCTCCTTGGTTTATTTCTCTCGTTCTAGTACGTCCCTCTCTCTCAAGTATATCTCTCTACTTGGTTTATTTCTTTCTCTCTCTCTCTCTCTCTCTCTAGTATACCTCTCTCTCTGATATGTATCTCTCCTTAGTTTATTTCTCTCTCTTCCTGGTCTATCTCTCCTTCGCTTTTTCACCGAAACCCAATGTTATTTTTATATTCCACGAAAGTTGATCAATCTCATCTGATTACACGACCTGCCTAACTCCATCATCTGCTGTTATCAGTGTTATGCTCTTTGAATGGTGGCACCCCTAGTATTCTTCTGGGATAGCTTGTGAGATCTGTATTCGACTTCGGAATTCGCCATATTTGCTACTGTCTATATTGTAGTTGGATCGTGATCGGATTTCCTTTGCAAAGACAGCAGTTCTCGGGTCACGCTCACCGACCACTTAGTCCATGCGGATTCGGCGCCAGCGCATGGAGAACCTGTCGCAGGTGACGACAGTTGATTGATTTTTAAGTCACATGGTGTCCAACCGTGGTTTTCTCCAGGGATTGGATGTGTGATCTGTATTCGACGTTGTAAATTCGCCATCAGTTGTACTGTATTCAGATCTAGTGTGTCACCAAAGTGGTGACTTGGTTTCCTTTGTGGAGACGGCGTTTCTCGGGTTACGCTCACCGACAGTTCACACTGATTCGGCGCCAGTGCACGGAGAAAGCATCACGGGTGACGACCGTTATAGCGGAAAGGAAGTGTTCATAATAAGCTGCGCACTTTTTTTCCCCCAAAAAACGCAACACCGTTCAATCAGTCAAAGATGTCACAATATATTATATTTGTTTACTTTGCTCCTTGTTTAAACTATTCATATTTGTTTAAAAACCTGATGCGTACATAAATCACTACGCTTTTCAAGTTGTAAATTTATAATATTTCTGTTGCTTTGACAATTAAAAAAGAAGTTTCTTTGAGCCTTCTGAGTCAGCGTGGTTTAGAACAACAACAAGAAGTGACATTTGTGGACCGGACCGAGAGACTTGGTCACCTACGCCAGTAGGCACGACGATTTATCATAGTGACTTCATACAAATGAAATGTTGAACTCTTTCCGTACGTTTTACCACACTGTGCGTCACGCCGATTTCGGCAGCGTACGTCTCGCCGCATAGTGTTCCACGCTCAATTTGATTAGTGTGAACACCATCAAACCATATTCTTTTTACATGTCTTGTGTCATCTTGGTATTGGTGAAATCTAATTCCTTGTTCAAATATCTAAAATTTCATATATAATATGTTATTTGTCAGATAAATATAAATATGTAGATTGATTCTTAAAACGATAAAAATGTCTCTGAAATCTCTTCCGTTGGGTCGATAAAAAGCTTCCGTACGGAAAGAGTTAAAGAGATCAAGAAAACTTAACGAGCAGAGAGCAGTCAGCGACTCACAGCTGACTTCATGGATCATGCAAGATCGGCTAGCAAAATAGCTGATCCAAACGCTACTCCGCCCCCCCCCCCCAGTGGTGCTCCTGGAATCCAAAATAATAAGTTTGGCCAAACGAGTAGGGATCGATGAGGGAAGACAAACCTGTACTCAAAATGCCATGTCGAAGAAGTTATATTTCTGACTGAGAAGCGCAGATATCGCTGCTTGTCCTAACTAGCGAAACAATCGGAGCCAACTTAAATTCTTATTTATTTGATCATGAGGAGGAGGAGAAGGAGAAGGAGAAGGAGGAGGAGGAGGAGGAGTAGTTGTCTGGTGAACGCTGAAAAAGAAGAAGAAGAATGCATGTTTAATTTAATGTCAGCCATTATTTTGTCGCTGTTCTACGTTGTTCTCTGAAACGTCTACAGACACTAAATAACTACTGATAAAGAAACCAAGTTTTCATGACTTTTAATCAATACGTAACAAGAGGTGAACTTACCTAACTTGATGATCGTAGAACGCTGCGTCAAAAATGTGTCTAAGAACTTTCTTCAACACAAGATATAGACAGCTCATTCAACATGTAGCTGGCATATTGAAAACCAAGTTCCTTTATATAACCGACACTAGGTCAAGGTTGAAAAATTGGACACTGACCTTTATAAAAGGGGGGAGGGGGTGCCTAACATTCCTACCGTACCAGGGCAAGACTTTCTTTGAAAGAGGGCCAGTATCTGTAACAATTCATATAAATGGATAATCTACACGTAAACAAACATGTTAAAAATGAACGTTTTCGTCATGTGCATTTGAGCTTTTAATAGTAATCATTATTTGTACATTGCTGACCTTCACCTTTAACACAGATATCAAGATTTGTTCTACTGCCCGCAACTGCGACCGTTCAAATAATCTCTACATTGTTGACATGAGTGTATCGATGCAATGCAAACATGAAATTTCATCAGAACAGTATGCAGGTTAACGGGGTATACTGTTATACTTTATGTTTGTATTTATTTATAGACCTTCTTCAACCTTCATGTCTTCTTGTAATACTATCAACATATAACTTATTTTGAAGCAAAAATAAAATTACAGCAGGTTGTTCATAGGAGCATGGCAAAACAAAATATGATAATAGCTTGTCGTTATTGCCATTGTAAATAATCAAGTGACCATATATAACCTAACATTGTTAATGTCGGATGGTAGATGTACAAAAGAGGTGAGATGCAGAATGGTTCATGCAATAAGCAGCTTTCCGAAAAATGAGGAAGATACTTTGCAATACATTTTTGACAATATAAACAAGAAAAAAGAGTTCTTAAATGTAATGTAGAGCTAGTCTTAACATATGGATGTGAAACATGGACAATAGGACAACAGACAAGAAGATCACTGGAAGCGAGCTGTAGAAATGTGGTTTTACAGAAGAATATTGAGAATACCACGGACAGCTAAGAAGAGTAATGAAAACGTTCTAAAAGAGGCCAAAGCAAAACGAGAGCTGATGTCCAAAATTAGGAAGAAACAATTATCATTTTTTGACCATGTAATGAAAAGGGAACAGCTGGAATATATTGTAACAACTGGGAAAATTGAGGGACGAAGAGATATAGGGAAGCAAAGAGAAAAGATATCAGACAGCTTAAGAGAATGGCTTGGCAAAAGGTCAACAACAGAAATTATGAAAAAAAAACTATCGAGATCGAAAGTTGTGGAGAGACATGATCACCTACGCCGGCAGACACCGGTACTTGATGATGATGATGATATAACTTAATTATAGAAATGGTCGGGGGGGGGGGGATTGGCTGATAATAGATTATAATTGTTGTGTAATACTCTCAGCTGGCTTCCGTAGTGTCCTATCCATGGCCATCGTCTTCGCTGTATCTCTTTATCCACTGGTATTTGACTGGTACATTTCCATAATTCCACGTTAGTGACTTTGTCCTGCTATTTCCATCCCTTTATTCTGCGCAAGCATCCATTAATGAAAGTCTGTACCTTCGTGATTGTCAATTTTGTTATTCTCCATGTTTCACAGCCATATAATAGGACCGCCTTAACATTTGAGTTGAAAATTTTTGTTTGTGTATTTAACCTAATTTCTTTGGATTTCCATGTGTTTCCCAGTGCAACGAAAGCTCCTCTTGCTTTTGGTATCATTTTCTGTTCCTCCCTCTTTATCTATATTACTGCCCAGATATATGTAAGATTGTACATCTAATAGAGGTATTTCTCCGTTTTATTTGGTTATTGCCAACTGTATTAATTCTCATAATGTTGGTCTTATCTCTATTAATCTTTAGTCCTAGCTGTTGTGATCTCTCATCTAATATACTCATTTTATCCTGCATCTGTTGATGGCTGTGTGATAGGAGAGCTATGTCATCAGCAAAGTCTAAATCATCAAGTTGTTTGGTCAGTGACCACTGGATCCCATTTCTGTTGTTTTGAGTTATTTTCATAATCCAATCT
Source organism: Megaustenia siamemsis (assembly GCA_032433765.1). Lineage (NCBI taxonomy): Eukaryota > Metazoa > Mollusca > Gastropoda > Stylommatophora > Ariophantidae > Megaustenia > Megaustenia siamemsis. The sequence continues at coordinate 36,673,134 of JAVIAB010000124.1, forward strand.
ATGGCCAGTAGAAAGAGAAATGGAGACAGAATGCATCCTTGCCTTACTCCTGTTTTTATTTCAAATGCTTCTGTAAGCTGTCCTTCATGCACCACACTACATTTTGTTCCTTCATACATTGTTTTTATCAGGTTAATAAACTTTATGGGGATTCCGTAATGACTCAGCAACTTCCAAAGCATTCTTCTGTCTAAACTATCAAATGCCTTTTCGTAATCTATGAATCCAATATAAAGTGGGGATTTTAGTTCTAAACTTTTTCAACTATTATACGTAGAGTAGTTATTTGATCAGCACATGATCTGTTCTTCCTAAAACCTGCTTGTTCATCTCTCAAGTGTTTCTCTATAGCCTCTTTTAGTCTCTCCAGAATGATTCTGCTTAATATTTTTCCTGGCACTGATAGTAGCATAATTCCCCTATAGTTTGTGCACTCCTGTAAACTTCCTTTCTTTGGTAGTTTGATCATATAACCTTCTTTCCAGTCTTTAGGTATTTCTTCCCTCTCCCAAATTTTATCCAATAGACCATGTAACATCTTGGTAGAGGTGTTAATATCTGCTTTGATGGCTTCCGAAGGAATTTCGTCTGGTCCTGTGGCTTTACCATCTTTTAATAGTTTGATGGCTTTCATTATTTCTTCTTTGCTTGGTTTTCCGCAGTTAACGTGTAACTCTTCTTCTGCTGGTAGTATACCTGGAGGATTATTTGAGCCGGGTCTGTTCAAAAGTTCTTCAAAGTGCTCTTTCCATCTCTTCATTTGTTCCCTTATATTACTAAGCAGATTTCCTTTCTTATCTTTGATAAAGGCGTTGATCTGTTTGTATTTTCCACCTAATTTCTTTGTGCTGTTGTACAGTTCTTTCATATTCCCTTTATTTGCTGCTTCTTCTGCCTCTTTAGCTAGTCCATCTATATATTTCCTCTTATCCCTTTTAATGCATCTTCTCACTTCTTTGTTCACCTCTGTGTAAGCTTCCTGTGTCTTGGCTTTATTACTTCTTGTTTTGCTTTTATTTATGTCTGCTTTCTTGTTCTTTCTTTCTTTAATTTTATCCAGGGTCTCTGCTGTCATCCATGCCTTATCCTGGCGTTCTCTTTTCCCCAGTGTTTCTTCGCATGTCTCTTTCCATATATTTTTTACCTGTTTCCAATGATCTTCTATATTTATTGTATTTTCTAGTTGTTGGAGGACTTGGTATTTGTTTGCTATTGTGACTGAGAATTTATCTTTAATTCCTTGTTCTTTAAGAAACCCTACATTGAAATACTTTCTACCCTTATTCGTTGTAGTATACCTTTTTAATTTAATTTTAAGTTTGGCTAAGAGAAGATGATGATCAGAAGCTTCATCTGCCCCTCTATATACTTTTACATTCTGTAAGGATGACTTAAACTTATTATTAATACATATGTGATCAATTTGATTTTCCGTTCTATGATCTGGTGACACCCATGTAGCTTTGTGTATTCTTTTATGTTGGAATATTGTTCCTCCTAGGCTCATTTGATTAAGGGCGCAGAAATTCACAAATATCTCTCCATTCTCGTTTATATCTCCAATTATATATCTTTTCCCATAATCTCTTCGAAGCCTCTGTTGTCTGATCCTACCTTAGCATTTAGGTCTCCCATCAAGATTATAATATCCTTGGCTCGTCTTGCATCCATCTGACATTGTAGCTATTTATAAAAATCATCTTTAACTGAGTCATCTTTATCGTTGGTTGGTGCATAGCATTGTATAATGTGTAATTTTATTTTGTTTTTTGTTGTTCTAAATGTTGATCTCACCAGTCTTGGTCCCACTGCCTCCCATTCTATTAGTGTCTTCTGTGCATTCTTTGATAGCATTATAGCTACCCCTTCGCTATGTTGTGCTCCTAGTTCCTGGTGTCCTGATGATAAAATCATCTCCCCTGTATTCAATTTTATTCTCTCCGCTCCCAGCCATCTTGTTTCACACATTCCCAGAATATCTATCTTGTAGTTGGTCATTTCTGCTGCCACTTGTGCCGCTTTTCCCTGTTCGTTAAGGGTACGAACATTCCAGGTGCCAATTCTGGAGGATTTCCTGGTAGACAAAGGGTGAGTCGGCAACCCGGACTCCTTATGGCTTTCTCCGGATTGCGTCATACGTCTCTTAGACAGAGAGCCCTTCTCTTTCCTGGTTGACGGATTAACTTTATCTTACTTTGACTTGTTCATGTTTGTGAAGTTTTTTCGGCTTATTTTTTTAGAGTATGGGATAGCCAGTCCCATGCCTAACCCTCCTTTCTCGCCTCTTACGAACATGCCTGGTAGGGTACAGCGCCGCTATTCTTTACTCCCCTTTCGGGCCCCGGCAGCGCACGGGCGATCTGCATCTTTTGGCCCGAGTTAATATTTCTTCAGCTTAATTCGACAAACAGAATAAAAAATAAAGGTTCATTGAAATCACGTGACGTTTGAGTACATTCTATTTTTTTTTTTTTTTTTACCTTTTTCTCGCTGTAATTTTACGCCTGATTCACTTTGTCGTCTGCCCTTAAAAGGAAATTAAGTGGACATAATTAAGTTTGCATGCAGGCGCCTTCAGGCCCAACATATCCGACTTTAGCAGGACATTTATGGGCTTCGGGTATCCTTCCCCCTTCGGTTCCTACTCGTTTGTTCAGATTGGTCAGTATGTTCCACACAAGGAGGCAGGGTAGGATCTTGATCAGTTTTAATCCGCTGATCCTGGTGCAAGCAACCAGTTTTGAGTTGTGACAACGTCCCACTGCATCTTCTTGTTGATGTTGGTGACAAGTAGGATAACTTGAATTGTTATTGCTGAAAGAAAGTACTAGTCTCAGCAGTAAGAAAACAGAAGTAATGCTCATGTCGAAGAAATCCTTTCCCATAGGGTTGTCAAGTCTGGCGCTTTTTCCCGTAAGGTTTATGTTTTTTATTTACCAATATATTTTACAGCTAACGTATAACTTTTATCTTTTTCCCTTCAAGCGATTGCTTACTCCCCCCCCCCCTTTTTTCCTTAATCTGATTACTTTCGTCTTTCATTTCCCCATAACCCCATTGCTTAACGATTTCATTTGCACTTCACCCGATTACTCATGTTTTTCTTTCTTAAACCGATAGCTTACGTTTTTCTTTTCCCTTAACCCTATTGCTTACGTTTTTCATTTCCCTTAACCCGATTGCTTATGTTTTCTTTTCCCCTTAAACCGATTGCTTATGTTTTTCTTTTTCCCGTAACCCGATTTTTTCCCCCCATGGTTCCAGGATATTATTAGAAAATTGTTTTTCACGTTGCAGGAAACTGAATTTGTTTACACAACTTTTGCTCACGGTTAACAGTTTTATTTAATTTTAATATAATAAGAGACCTTTCCTTCTCGTTGTCTGTTTTGTTGTCTGTCTTTGCGTTGTCCCTGTTTTCTGAAGAAGGCCGTATGCAAGACAAAACGTCAAATATTTTGAATTGTACTTTTGTTTTAAAGCTGTCATCATACTTTGAAGGAGTGTTTGTTACATCCCGCCACTTGTTCCCTACAATGATGAATTTTGAAAACATCAACTAAGTACTGTGCTATGGTCAGTTCTGAGTACTATAGCTCGTTTCAAAACATATGCCCAACTTCAAAACGCTATTACTCTCTAACCGTTTGTTAAATACTTTTGAAATTTTCCAAATGTTATTAGAATGCAAAAGACCCTTTAAATGTATATTTAACAAATATCTTGCAGCTGCAGTTTTCTTAAAGCGGCGATATTTCTTTGATGTTTGTCAAAATTGTAAATTGTGAAGCCCTAAAGAATAGAAATTACCGTAGTTGCTGGTCTACGATTAATTTTCACTAGGTAAAGGCGTGGCCGTAATGGGGAAATAACTGGATAAAACAAAACACCAGGAGAATTATTGTCTGCTCAGTTCGAGGACGGACGATAATATCAAGGTATACCTGTATGTCCAATTTTCATAGTTGTGTGGTCCTGAAAAGGACCGTTTGTTGAAATAATTTAAGGTAATATAGGGGCCAACATTGTGGGGGCTATATACTTTCATTCTGAATCAGACGAGTCTAAAAGATTAATAACTGTTTGGGGTTGAACATTCCACAAACCATCATTTTTCCAATATTCCTCTTCCTGTTTTAAGACGTGGTCTTCACATTTAGCCCAATAATCTTTGTCTATATTTAATAAAGCGAGATTAGCAAGAGTCTTTACATCGCATATTTTGAATGTTGTATTTTCATCTGCCACTTGTCCTTTAAATTTTGCCCAGATTAGTTCTATTGGATTTAAATGAGCATGGTAAGGTGGCAGCCTCAAACTTATATGACCGTGCTCTTGGACAATCTTATCTATTTGAAAAATCTTTGTCCTCTGTTTTTGCTTTACTAGAGATAGTAATTCAGGTTTTAAGTACATGTTATTAAATTGTATGTGCTCCTTTGTGAGCCATATCTTAATAGCATCTTTTGTACTGGATGACGTCGGGACTTTATCTTCAAGTGCAACAATGTTGTGGTACGCTGCATTGTCCATTATTAGGCAAGATGGTCGATCTAGTGATGGGAGAACAGAATTTTCAATCCAATGTCTAAATATGTGACCATTCATCTCAGAGTGATAATCCCGATTGTCTATGGATTTTGAAAGAAAAATGAGCTCTGCATTCTGTATTAGTCCATGTTGTCGACTATCTGCATGAGCAATTATCAAGCGCTGGCCTTTGCTGCTAGGTATTAATCTCTTAATCTTTCCATCTGATGACTGCCATTCCCTTTGGTTAGTGTGGTGAACATTGATCCATGTTTCATCCAAGTACACAATATCATAACCTTGCTTGCGCACCTCTTTTACTTCACGTAAGTACTTGCTTCTCATGACTACTATATGTGGCTTCTCACAGATGATGTTTCGTCCATTGGAATACTTTCTGAATGTAAAGCCTGCAGCTCTCACATTCCTCCATAATGTAGACTTTGATATTTCAATACTTTTGTTCTTTTTCAGCGATACTTTTAATTTTCTTATTGTAACAGTTTCATTCATACCCAACATTTTGCGAATTTCACTTCTAATAAGTTCACTGTCGAAATTATCCAACATTTTTGCTCTTCCTTGTGATTTTGTATATTTTGAACATTGACGGTCACGTGCTTGAATCCAGCGATTAAATGACCGTTTAGATAAATCCAAAATGTGTCTTGTCCTATTCTCAGGGTTTTCTAAAGAATGAAATAATCTTCCTCGTTTAGCCTCTTTGCAAAAATAGTCATACATTTTTATTGCGATGTTTTGTAAACTGCAGAATTTCATTTTAAGACTCATGATAAATGTTATTGTTCCACGTCTACACCTATGAAAGAACGGAAATGGAACACACAATGCCTCGTGTTTTCTAAAAGTGTCTAATTGTGTCAGACAGCTCACGTTTAAAGCGTGCAAAATCGTAAATTTGACCGTGTATAGATTTGTAATCGCTATTTTTAACTGAAATACTGTAAACACTAAGTTTTGACTACATCAATGGGTCGTTATAAATTTATATAAATCAAATAAGCAATAATAATAACCAAATGTTTGTTTTTAATGAAATTAATTCCCTGTTGGGTTCTAATCATTATAACATTACATGCAAATTTTGAAAAAAATACAAAAAGCGGTTTAAAAGATATTGATTTTAAAAGTTGGGCAAGACTTATGAAACAAGCTATAGTCCACGTACGAAATTGATGAAATATCGTTAAGTATGCATTTTAACAATATTTTACAGTAGATGCTTCAAATTAAATTAATATGTTTTATGATATTTGTATGTAAGATAAATAGAAAAAAGAAAAGACAGGCACACACACACGCGCACCAAACACATACATTGAATGTAAACAAATAAAAAAGTAAATATAAAATTATTTGTGATGTCTTTGTACTGTGCTTCGTCGTCTAGTGCACAAAACCCATTATTGTACTGTGCTTCGTCGACTAGTGCACAAAACCCATCATTGTGCTGTGCTTCGTCGACTAGTGCACAAAACCCATCATTGTGCTGTGCTTCGTCGACTATGCACAAAACCCTTCATTGTACTGTGCTTCGTTGACTATGCACAAAACCCATCATTGTGCTGTGCTTCGTCGACTAGTGCACAAAACCCATCATTGTACTGTGCTTCGTCGACTATGCACAAAACCCATCATTGTGCTGTGCTTCGTCGACTATATAGACAGTTGGTTACATGTTTTTTAGGACCGGTGTAATTTTAAGTTTCTTTAACGCTTCATTAACGTTTCATTAACAACCGAATAACAAAGCAAGCCCTCGTGTAGGGAAAAAAAGGTAGGATGAAAAGAGGTAGACCCAGAGAGACACTTAGAAGAACATTGGTTAGAGAGCAAAGGCATAGGGAATCGGCTCCAGCAGTGAGATTGAATTGCTTGCACAGAACAGATATAAATAGCTAGATTTGATAAAAGATCTTTGCAAGTATTGAGATTGCTAAAAAGAAAACTTAGAAAATAAGAAAGAGTATCTGGGAATATGCCCTATGGGCTGGCCACGGCTCTAAAGGTCAATAGCTAAATAGAAAGTAATTTTACTGGTTTTTGATGTTGTTCATTTCACAGCTGTTAACATTATGGCGCAGATATCAGGGCTTCGCCGTAAAATGCGACATAACGCATTCACGCCCAAGTAAAGAGTAAACGATGAAAAAAAAAGAGATCTATTTTTCCACTATTCTCCCCCAAATTGTCCTTAACTGGGCTCCCTTTAGCCTTCCCTGGGGACGCCGCTGCATGGAAGTTCTGGTATTTGTTTCATAAATGATCAAGACGACTAATATATCAACGACAAACAGCCGTGAAAAAAAAAAGTTAAGTTAAGAGCCCCCGTCACGCCAAGTGGCGTATAGGGAATATGGTGTTAGTGATCATAAATTTTACAGACCTTCAGCACATTTTTTTGGGTAATGTAGTCGGTATCACGCCCGTGCCGCTTTACTTTCCAGAAAAAAATCCGGTACCCATTTAAGGCTGGGTGAACCCGGAAGCCGTCGGTTGGGATCGAACCCTACCCCTTGTCCATTGTAGTCCAGTTCACTCACTAACCACTGAGCTATCGCGGCTCTAAAACAGCCGTGAAAGGGCAACTAAATTAAATAACTACTACAATGAGCCATACACACACAAGTGATGAATAACATGAAACATCGCTTTGAACAAAAGATAGTTTGTTTCTTGGAGGTTTTGTACTGCAGATAACTGATGTCTAGACATGAGATGACAAATAGATAGCAATGAAACAGCAGAGCACTGGCAAATAGAACACCGGCAGGCAACAATACGATATTTATTCAAGGAGAGACTGAAGACAAACATTTGCGACAGAATGAAATGTAGAGGACAAATGAAGAAAAGGACAGATCTAGGACTTTACAAAGTAGTTAACCATCATCACACCATTGATGCCGTCTCCGCATGAAAGGTTGGCTACCATGGAGCGTCATTCCACTCTGTCTATTGCTTTGATGGTGCAGGTTGTCATAGGTTGACTTGTCCATCTTTTGATGTTACTCGTCCATGTTAGTCTTGGTCTGTTTCTTTTACCTTGTATTTTCCCATCCAAAATTATTTTGAGAAGGCTGCTGTGTCTTTTAACATGCCCCAAAAAACGCATTTGTCTTGTTTGAATTGTGTTTAGTAGTTACCTTTAATTTTTATTTGTTTTAAGACTTCATCGTTTGTTTTCTTTTCTTTCACCCAAATTTTCCTGTTCTATAAATCCACATTTCAAAGGCTTCAATTTTCAGTTTTCTTGTCTAATGTCCATGTTTCTGTACCAAACAGGAATGTTGTGAAGATATAACATTTTGTTATTCTTAGTTTTAGCCCTGGTGTTATTTATTTTGATGTTATTATATTTTTCATGGTATTAAAATTGCTTTTTGCCATTCCTATTTCTTTGTTATTTCAGTTTTACATTTTCCATAAATGCTTATAGCATGCCTAGGGTATTTGTAGTTCTGAACTGTCCTCAGCTCTATTCCTTCAACTTTGATATCCACATGTACGTTTTGAGTAATTTATTTGTATGATCATAGTTTTAGTTTTTTTGACATTCATATCTAATCTATACACTTTGTCATTTTTATTTCTTTAAGTAATTGATGCAGATCTTTATAATTTTCTGCTAGTAATACAGTATCACCAGCATAAAAAAAAGTAAAGTACCCCCGTCACGCCAAGTGGCGTATAGGGAATATGGTGTTAGTGACCATACATTTTACAGACCCTCGACACATGACTTTTGGGGTAATGTGGTCGGTATTACGCCCGTGCCGCTTTACTTTCCCAGAAAAAAATCCGGCACCCATTAAAGGCCGGGTGAACCCGGAAGCCGTCGGTTGGGACCGAACCCTGCCTCTTGTCCTGTGTAGTCCAGTTCACTAACCAATAAGCTATCGCCGCTCCCTATCACCAGCATATCTTAGGTTAATTCGGATGATTCCGCTGGCACGGGCGGTTGAACATTTATGGATTTTAATTCGTTTGCAGTGATACCGGGGCCATCCATAACCAAGTAACCAATCTTAGGTTATTGATTATCTTCTTCTTCTTCTAGCTTTTTAGCTCCCAGTGGAGCATAGGTCTTCAACAAACACTTTCCAAGTCGTTCTGTTTTTTGCCATTCTTCTAAGATCATTCCATGTCTTCCCCATCACCTTCATCTCTGCTTCTATCTGTTTTCTCCAAGAATTCCTTGGTCTTCCTCTTTGTCTTTTACCCTGGGGATTCCAAAAAAGGGTCTGTTGTGTAATACTCTTAGCTGGCTTCCGTAGTGTGTGTCCTATCCAGCGCCATCGTCTTCGCTGTATCTCTTTATCCACTGGTGTTTGACTGGTACATTTCCATAATTCTATGTTAGTGATTTTGTCCTGCCATTTCCATCCTTTTATCCTGCGTAAGCATCCATTTATGAAAGTCTGTATCTTCGTGATTGTCAATTTTGTTGTTCTCCATGTTTCACAGCCATATAATAGGACCGCCTTAACATTTGAGTTGAAAATTTTTGTTTGTGTATTTAACCTAATTTCTTTGGATTTCCATGTGTTTCCCAGTGCAACGAAAGCTCCTCTTGCTTTTGGTATCATTTTCTGTTCCTCCCTCTTTATCTATATTACTGCCCAGATATATGTAAGATTGTACATCTAATAGAGGTAATTCTCCTAGGTTTATTTAGTTATTGCCAACTGTATTAATTCTCATAATGTTGGTCTTATCTCTATTAATCTTCAGTCCTAGCTGTTGTGATCTCTCATCAAGTATGCTCATTTTTTTCCTGCATCTGTTGGTGGCTGTGTGATAGGAGAGCTATGTCATCAGCAAAGTCTAAATCATCAAGTTGTTTGGTCGGTGACCACTGGATTCCATTTCTGTTGTTTTGAGTTATTTTCATAATCCAATCTATGGCCAGTAGAAAGAGAAATGGAGACAGAAGGCATCCCTGCCTTATCCTGTTCTTATTTCAAATGCTTCTGTAATCTGTCCTTCATGCACCACACTACATTTCGTTCCTTCATGTATTGTTTTTATCAGGTTAATAAACTTTATGGGGATTCCGTAATGACTCAACAACTTCCAAAGCATTCTTCTGTCTAAACTATCAAATGCCTTTTCGTAATCTATGAATCCAATATAAAGTGGGGATTTTAGTTCTAAACTTTGTTCAACTATTATACGTAAAGTAGTTATTTGATCAGCACATGATCTGTTCTTCCTAAAACCTGCTTGTTCATCTCTCAAATGTTTCAGAAATTCACAAATATCTCTCCCTTCTCGTTTATATCGCCAAGTCCAGGTTTTCCCATAATCTCTTCGAAGCCTCTGTTGTCTGATCCTACTTTCGCATTTAGGTCTCCCATCAAGATTATAATATCCTTGGCTCGTCTTGCATCCATCTGACATTGTAGCTGTTTATAGAAATCATCTTTATCGTTGGTTGGTGTGTAGCATTGGTTAATGTGTAATTTTATTTTGTTTTTGGTTGTTTTAAATGTTGCACTCATTAGTCTCGGTCCTACTGCTTCCCATTCTATTAGTGTCTTCTGTGCATTCCTTGATAGCATTATAGCTTCACTATGTTGTGCTCCAGGTTCCTGATGATAAAATCATCTCTCCTGTATTTAGTTTTATTTTACCCGTTCCTAGCCATCTTGTTTCACACATTCCCAGAATATATATCTTGTAGTTTGACATTTCTGCTGCTACCTGTGCAGCTTTTCCTTGTTTGTTTAGAGTACGAACATTCCAGGTGCCTATTCTGGAGGATTTCCTGGTAGACAAAGGGTGATTCGGCAACCCGGACTCCTTGCGGCTTTCTCCGGCTTGCGTCATATGTCTCTTAGACAGAGTGCCCTTCTCTTTTCTGGATGGCGGATTAACTTTTTCTCTCTTTGACTTGTCCATGTTTGTGAAGTTTTTTTGGCTTATTTTTTTACAGTATGGGATAGCCGGTCACATGCCCAACCCCCCATACGAACATGTGGTAGGGTACAGTGCCACTATTCTTTGCTCCCCTTTCGGGACCCGGTAGCGCACGGGCGAGGCTATTGATTACCTTTCCATTAATGTTTAGGCCTGGCATCACTGTGATGTTTTCTTTTTAAGATTTGCTTATCCTTTATATTTACTTCTGTTTGTTCATAATCATAAAGATCGTTAATGTATTCTGTTTATCTTTCCCTTATGCTTTATTGTTCAATCAACAGTTCTCCTTCCTTTGATCTTAAATCCAGTTTTTGATTACGTTTTTCTTCCTCTTTATCTTACAGTTTGTGAACGTCTTTATTTTGGGATTATGTCCCTTTATTTTGCAATTTGTCAATTTTATTTTGGGGTTCTGTCCCTTGCTTGATGTTAGGGTTTGTCTTTTTTTTTTTTTCCTGTTGGGGTTCTGTCCCTTTCTAAGTTTGAGTTCTGAACTGGAAGTCAATTTTAAAAAAGACAGGAAAATATATATTTATTTTTTTTTGCTCTTTATTTTCAATAAAGAAATGATTTAAACAACAGTCAAATAGTGTAGATAAAATAATGAAAATCTGATAATATACAAATAGCAATCATGACGACATCACAAGGACAGAAAGAGAAGATGGGAAGGGTAGAAAATACTTTCACGCTAAGAAAAAAACACTCAGTGTAAGAGAATAAAAGACAAGAAATATGTGCATACATGAAGATTAATAGTTTATTGTGGAGAAGGAAATCAAATAATAACATATACAAGTTAGATTAAAGCTAAAACATTATTTAAAGAAGCGACTATAAAATTATAAGACCTGCATTCAATATATAGGAATCAAACAACATACAATCATTGTAGTAGTATATGCTTAAATAGGTTTGCAATATGGTAGAAATGATTGTTCCAACATAATGAACACAACATCAAGGAGCTTCAAAGGCAGGAAAGAAAACTGGAAGTGGATCAGGTGTTGGAATTACGCAATGAGCAGGATTCCACTGGAGAAAATACAAATAAATAATCCGAAAAAGCATCATAAAAAATATGATCAATATGTTGTCATATGGGTGACATTACACCTGCATTAAACTCCACCCTTTTAGATGGCTCATGAGTTCAACTCGTTTTATATTAACAAAAAAACAAAAATTAATGAATTAAACAATGCGTGTATTAATCACAAAGCAAAATAATTTTTTTTTTAATCCAAAAGGTTTAATTTTACATAACTGCATTTGTAAATATAACTTTTTAGCTTTGTCTAAAAATAAAATATGTGAAATAAATGTCTGGAAAAAGGATACTGTACAATTTAATAAAATTAGTTCCATCTTATTTGTTTCCCATATATTACATTGTTCACTTGCTTTAAAAAAATATAGGGTAACATAAATAAAATTGTTTTCTTAAATATGTAACTAATAAGAAAGAAAACAAAATTAAGATAAAATTTCATAAAAGAAATATAAATGAATACTCCAATGTATGGTAACTTATGCTTGTGTCATATTTGTGTTATCTTGGTATCACAGTTAATTATTTAGTCAAGAAGGAGGTGGTGGGGGCTTGGGGGAATAAGTTAGACGACAAAATAACAAGTCTCTAACAGACTGGTGTAACCATTCTCCAAATGCTGTCATATAAAAGGGAGGGAATGCAAACAAGGTATGGGTATCTAATCACGCAACAACACACTCAGTAAATAATACACTGTAACACCAAATCAAACCAGGATTTAAGAGTATCAAATATATATATATATATAGCATAGAAAATATTAAATTACAACTAGAGTTATTAAACGTAGAATCAGAAATGTATAGGGGTAGAAGGGAAAGTCAAACAAAGCATGCCTCACAAAATATCACTTCAAAGGTTCTCATAATTAGGGTTGAACTGTTTAAAAGATCCCTTACAATAAGTGCCTAGCTTCATTCAAATGTTTCTACAGTCGCTTCTTTTTTTTTAAACTACTAAATGAGCTCGGCTATTTCTACAACCCACATTTATAAACTTACAAAATGAGCCTGTTCCCATCATTGCTTTTATAACACATCACCAAATGAGCTTAACTGTTTCCATCATTTTAAAAAAAAATAACACTAGATGAGCTCATTTGTTTCCATAATTATTAAAAACACACCACTAAATGAGCTTAACTGTTTTGCATAATTGCTTTTAAAACACACCACTAAATGAGCTCATCTATTTCTACAACTGTTGTTACAATACAGCACCAAAAAAGCTCAACAAACCCCTTTTTAAAAAAAATTAATAAAATAAAAAAAATTAATTCAATCAATGGACACACAATGACTGTCCCAATCTCTAGCAACAAACTTGACTGAATAAATTAGTATTAAGATTTTGAATTCTTGACTGTAAAGCATGAGATAACATGCTCAGTTATGTAAACAGTTATTTTCTACCGAATAGTATTGCGATAAGTTTTACATTTTATTTGATTAACAAAAGGAAGAAATAATCAAACTCTTTTAAAATATTAAGAAAATATGCTTATATATAAGGGGATATACAAGTCTACATTACTATAATGTATGTTCTTACCTTTACCAATATATATATATATATTTTTTTAAAAAAAGAAAAAAAAAGCAATTCACAGAGGCTAAACAGTAAAGAGAAAAGACAATGAGAAATAATTATAGAAACCGTTTTTGAAGAATGACTTCTCATATTGTTTGAAAACAGTGCTAAGTGAGGAAAATGCCAACTCAAATGTCAGGCCAGATATGCTGATACCATATGACAATAGATATTTCCTATAGACTTTAGAACAGAATGGCTTCACAGCAGGCGGGGCATTCTCAAATCTGCTCAGCCCCTGTTCCAGTAACCAACAAAGTGTTCATCCTGATCGTTAATACTGTTGTATTGAGCATGCCGCATACAGTAAAAATGGTGTGCAGCTAAAAACTGACACTTCCATAATGGTTGTCAATAGCAGCATAATCTCCATGCACCCTGCGCCAAGTTCAGTGTAGACTTCATGATCAGTGAGTGTGACCCAAGAATCACTGTCCCAACAAATGAAGTCAGACCTCCACTTTGGTGAACCACCTGATCCAACTGCAGTCCAGCTGGTGGCAAATTTGCAGTCAAACGCAAATCACACATCCCATCCCAGGACAAGGAAAGGACCTGGCACCTTTCCACTGCACTCATGGTTAGTTGCCTGCAACACTATCTCAACGCGTGGGTGCCAAAACCACGTTGATTTCATGGTCATGTGAATGCGACTACCTACCGCTGTTTCCACAAACGAATCCAAATCAGAAAGAATCACTTGAGATCACATTGCAGCAAAAATGCCACCAGTCCTGAAATTGATTTGACTTAGTGGCTATCTTGTTCACCGCAACATCTGGAAGTCCCAGATAGTATTTCCTGTGACTGCCAAGTAACTACCTTGTGGCTGAGAGTTTATATAAATTATAAAAGGTGTGTCCTGCTTATCTGTCCATATCCCTTGCTACTGTGCTTTTATTATGAATATATAGAGTTGTCCCTCCTTTGGAATTCTTTGAAAATGCAATGACGGAAAGTTAGTGTGACATGCTCAAAGTAAAAGCTCCATGATAATACCTCAGGTAAAGTAGGAAAACAGAGACGTTAACCTCATCCTTGCTGTTGACAACAGCCCACTTCCAACCATCTATAGAGTTGGAAACAGCCATATGTAAATCATAATGAAGACAAACAAAATGTTTATAAAAAAGAGATTCAGCATCAGCAGAATCAATATTGCATTTCATAAATCTAACTCACTAAAAATGTCCACAATCCATACCCTAACAGAAACACTTAAACTAAGGACTTTTATTATATCAATTTATTATGTGGACAGAAGGCAAACACATGAAAAGACGATTAGAGGCCACAGAGATGGGATTTCTCAGAAGAATGTTGAGAATTCCCTGAACAGCATAAAAAGACAAACAAGGAAATTCTCAGAGGTCAAAAAGTGATCTCCTAAGAAACATCAGAAAGAAACAATTTACATTTTTCGGGCACATCATAAAAAGAGGAGAGTTGTAATAATTTATTAGAACTGGCAAAATACAGGGAAAGAGAGATTGTAGACAACAAAAAGAGAAGATACTGGATAGTTTGGTGTCATGGCATGAAAAACAGTCAATGACAGAATTGATAAGATACACTGTGGATAGAGAATAGTAGAAGGACATGATCACCTAAGCCTACTGGTATGGCACAAGATGATGAATATATTGAGACCCTTCTACCAGGTATCCATCAGGTTTGTAAGACCGGAATAGCCTCTAGATATGGCTTAAAAGGCAATACTCTGTTTGTCACTGGGGATGATATGTGGTAGTTGGAGTGGACAGTTACTTTTAATATAAAATGGAAGGGGTAATACAATAACCTTCCCAGCTTTTTTTCTATGTTGGAACTATTTCAAATGAAGTTGCTTCATCTGATATATAAGTTACATACAGTCATGAAGTTCAAACATATTAAACTCTTTTATTTAATTAACACCTATAACAGATGTGTGTGTGTCTACATAAAAACATAATAATTTTTTTTTGTTAAGCATCAGTTAACATTTAATGGTGGTTTTACAATTGACCAACAAAAATATTTTTTTCTTATGGTGACAACATGATCATCACTCACACACATACATACAGTGCCGAGGGTGAAAATTAATTTCGTCAAGGCTAGAGCAGCAATACCATGAAAGAGACTGCTATAAAAAATATTAAATCAATGTTACTTCTGATAAAAATATAAACATAAATCAAACTGCTAGAAAAACAGATGTTATAAGGGTTCATAATGGCGCTAATTTAAAAGTTGAGAGACATTATGTGCTGAGGGCGATGCCCGATTGTCATCATGCTAAAATTGACTTTAGGAATATGGAATGTCAGGATCTATGTAGGATGGAGAAAGTCAAGGGAGAAATGGAAAGAATGATTGCAAGAAATAAGTATGTAATGAAATGAGAGATATACCTAGTGTATCATGTAATAACTAACAAATAATTTATTATGAGAAAAAGCATAGAAAAAACTTTAATGCAGCAGTCAAACTTAAAAATGAAGGAATATATATATATATATATTGTTTTTTTTTAATAAAGAAGATAAATAAAGCAGTTAAGCAGTTTTATGTGGTTAATAGCACTGTTATCAGGAGTGGGCTGAAACACTGTTTTCAGGAGTGGGCTGAAACACTGTTTTCAGGAGTAGGCTGAAACACTGTTTTCAGGAGTGGGCTGAAACACTGTTTTCAGGAGTGGGCTGTAACACTGTTATCAGGAGTGGGCTGTAAGACTGTTATCAGGAGTGGGCTGTAACACTGTTATCAGTGGTGGGCTGTAACACTGTTATCAGGAGTGGGCTGTAAGACTGTTATCAGGAGTGGGCTGAAACACTGTTTTCAGGAGTGGGCTGTAACACTGTTATCAGTGGTGGGCTGTAGCAGTTATCATAAGCCAGTATTTTGCACACAAAAAAAAATATATATCTAAGAAAGTAAATGTAGCAGCAAAATAAATTACATGAGCAGACCATAGCATGAATGAATTAGACAAATATAATGATCTTTATGAAAAAGAGTGAATGACAGAGAGAGAGAGAGAGTGTGTGTGAGAAATAATAGCCTCTAATAAATAGAATGAAAGAATGAGACAGATATAGTGATATCTAAGAAATATAAAGAATGAGACATAAATAATGATCTCTAAGAAATATAACGAATGAAACAGAAATAATGATCTCTAAGAAATATAACGAATGAAACAGAAATAATGATCTCTAAGAAATATAACGAATGAAACAGAAATAATGATCTTGAAGAAATAGAATGAATGGAAGAAAGTTGAACACTTCATACACAAGTAAATTGGTGTAAATATGGGAAATAATTATAACAAAATAAAAATGAGGACAACAGGCTTTGATTAACTGATGCTTGTGCAGACAGAGGGGATAAGCTGGAATGATAAGTCCTCCAATGAAGAACTCACGGGAAAAAACATCAAACAATCTCCAGTAATGAGGTAACTGATGATTATGTGACTGGTTCGGGCAGGCCAGATTTGAGCATTACAAGATTGCATTGTTTTTGAATCCCCAAGGAAAGACGAACAATTGAAAAATGATTTTAAAAAATGAAGAATAAAACTGGAAGCGTATACAAGGGGAGAGAAGAGATGTGGCTAGAGTAGGTTTGAAAGAATTAGTGAAAACCTATGACCAACATCAAGTTTAAAGATCAACATTATGTGTTTCACGATTACTGATTACAAGAATAAACTTCACTGCACTAAGGGCAGACCTGAAGGTGCCCAGTCATCATAGGATGCATAGTCTGCATAATGATAACTCCTGTAGCTTGCTGATTATACATAGGTTTTTATAATACTTTTAATTATAACTAGCATTATGACAAGAACAAAGTTGAACATATGATAACAATAAAATTGCTGGAAAAAGTTATATAATGCAACATACATAATGTGAGAGAGAGAGAGAGAGAGAGAGAGAGAGAGAATACTTGACACTTTAACATTACAACTCAGCAAAAAATATAAGTATAATTGTGCAGAGGCATGATTTTCTATGTCAGTTAATATCCCAACTTAAGAAGACATAATCTGATTGCAGATATTAAAATATAATGAACACTTTAATGAGATTCTCTACACATTTAAATGTATCTCTTTTTTAGACCTCTTAAGGCGTGTCTCATATATTCTAATCATATTCTATGTACTTGTCATTCTTCTTTCTCTTCTTAAAATTCTCACAGTTGACGACCTTTCTCTCCATTTCTTGTTCATGTTTCTTTCTCCAAGAGATCTGTGTTTTTAGCCACACCCCCCCCACCCCAAAAAAAAACAAACACAGTACAAATATTCCAGCTAGCACTGGTGTTCAATAGCCATATATAGTTCACAAAGTCTGTGTCAATAACCATATATAGCATTTTGGCAGCTGTAGTGAGTAACTAGATGATTTGTTTTCTGATAATTTGTTGGGGCTTTAGTTTTTTGTGATTGAGCTTGTAAATTAAACATGAGTTGTGATGTTTTCGTTGTAGAAAATGTTACTGTTATGTTAGGCATATAGCCCAATGCATTTGATTCTCAACATGTTTGTCTCTTGCTTTTCCTGTTCCTGGCACTTCGACCTGTCCAGCTTGGGTAATTCCATTGTTATCATTGTGTCACAGCTCTCGGAGATATAGGCATAGGCTCCTCTACCACTTGACATGGGCATAATACTGACCACATTGCCCCAAAAATCAGGTGCCAATGGTCTGTAAAATTTATGGTCACTAACACCATATTCCCTATATGCCACTTGGTGTGATGGGGGTACTTTACTTTTTTTTTTTCCCTCTACCACTTAACTAAAAACGTGGTGAAAGCTTAAGATTAAGAAAAATAAAGATAAACCAGCTGTTATTCTTTAAAAGAAACAAGTTAAATTCAGTCTTTAAAAAACTATCTTTACGACACATAGTACCATTGCTGGTGTATGCCGGGGGGCTCACGATAGAACCAAAGGAATAAAGGCCGCTTGGTCAAAGCAGTCGCCACAACGTATGAGATTCAGGACTTTTATTTCACCCCCGAAAGAAAACATCCTTTCTGTCTACCACAGGTTTCGAACACTGTGCGCTGGCTAAAAGCCAGTGAAACAGTGGTTTAAGCTGCATGGCCACGCACATCTCATAGTACTAAATGTGTATTAATATATTAGTATTGATCAACCTGACAAAATTTTGCAAACAGTCAGCATATTAAAAATTATAAAGGATTTACAAGTTAGAGTAGATTAGTGTTTTACATGTTTAATTAATTAAACTTAAATATGACAACAGAAGAAGCGGGAGATCTGGCTAAGAGGGAGATCTGGCTAGAAACAGAGACTCCTTCAGATGGGTTGTGGTGAGCGCAACGTTCTGCAAAGAACATGCGACCTGATGATGATATAGATTAATAAAACAAAACCAGCAACTTGAACAACAAGTTTTCAGTGTTTAAAACTGACTTCTAATTCTGTCCTCCAACTGTTCTTGCTTGAAATACTGGCTACATTTGGTGATGTTAGTATGATGGTATACCATTATATTTTACATTTATTTTTTTCACATTCTGTATGAAATACAATTTCATCTGCGAAATAAGTGAATTAACTCCTCTAACTGCTACATTGAAAAATTAAATTATATTTATAATATTCTAGTGACTGGTGAAAAATGCCGATAAAGAAAACATAACATTGCACTACTGCTAGGACAAGCAAACTTCAGCTTCTCTAGTTGGAACTAGGCAATCAGGAAGGAAATACATTATATTAATAGGACCCATATGTAAACCACTTATTGTCACAATTCAAAATCTAACGCATTTGACAGATAGAAAACAATGAAAGAAGAAGAAAAAGACAAAAAAATGAAACTATTGTCACATTAAACAACTGTTTAATGTTTTACATGAACACATATGACTGCTAGAATTTAACTATTATTAAGAAATTGAAACATTGCAAAGGCGGTTAAAATGATCACCTTCACAAAAGTAATATTTTGGAAACAATTAAAATTGTACTACTAAGTGCCCTATAAAGGGAATATTTGAACATTCCACTGTCTACTTCTAATTTTTTTTTTTTTTAAATTACAAGCAATAAAGAATCAAGAAAAGGACAAAATTAAAATTCCATGAAATGAGTTCCTATGCTATTACTGTGACATAGTTTCCCATCAAATAATGAATAACTTGTAATCCTCTTTATGGATCTGACTGGAGTGCAGTGCTACAGATTATGACAACCAATAAATAGCAGGTAGAGTCAGATAACAGAACAGTCATAAGTTTAATATAAGCAACCTATAATTTTAATTAATTTTTAACAAAATGTGTCTATAACAAGTAAAGAAATAAGACTGAGAAAATTAAAACAGAAAACTGGATAGTTATCATGAAGTCCATATAAAAATATAAATAAAACTGTAGAGAGATTTGTATAGAACAAACCGAGATACACAGATCAGCACATAGTTGAAGAAAAACTATTAAAGTACTCAAAATTCTAAAGATAAAGCTCACATGTTGCAAAAACAAGCAAAGATGTGTTTAAAGGTATTCTGGGAAAATGTTGTTTTCATCATCTGCATTGGTTGCCATCTCTGCATCGAAGGTTGGCTACCACAGAGCACTATTCTGTTCTGTCATTCTGTCTGTTGTTTTCAGCCAATAAGATTTCATAAGGAGTGATAATATCTTAACATCAATGCTTTCAAAATATTTATGTTAGGTCTTAAAGTCATATGCCCAGAATCTAATTAGAATTGATAAAAATATACACAGCAATCAAATAAGTGTTTGTTAAAATATTCTGATCACTTTATATTTTTATTACACCCAACAGTGGATGCAAATGTAATGTTTCAATCAAATTCATTAATAATGCTTATCTTTTTTGCATTTAGGTTGGACAACAACGAAATATAAAATTAAATCATAGTTTAAAGTTTAAGAGGGCAGTAACAACTGACAGCTAAACAAAGGAAAATCAGTACACACCATCTACATGTGCAGAATTGTACAAATTGTTCATTCACTACCATTCACATAATAATTAGCTAACTCCACATTGTCTTCTGATGTGTTCAAATGATGGTTGTGTTGTAGACCTGTTAGCAGGACAAGATCACAGATTTTTACATTTTTTAAAAATTGCTGTTATTTGTATAAATAATTTCAAATGAGTTTAAAATATTGTATAACGGTGAAAACATTTTGTTTAAATACCCAATAAAATATGAATTAATGCATTAAGTTCATTTTTTCCTATAAAAATGATTAATAATTTTGTCATAGCAGCTGTGAATTTTGCAACTATTGCTGTGTCCCACTTTATGTATTGCAAATTTTTCTTAGCTACCATCTCAGTCACTTCTTTTCATACGTGTTGTTTCTTTCTTTTTTTCCAGTTCTATTTCTGACTGCATGGCTCTTTATAAAGTCACATGAAATAAATTAAGATCTAGATTATTGATCTTATGTTAATCTTATGAATACTTTGCTAACTTTCATTCAATCATCATTTCAAAAGAAGTAAGCAGTTAAAGAGAGAGACAGCTCAGTTATGAAATTAATGATCTCAACATAAGACAGAAAACTACTACTTCTGCAAACTTTACTTATTCTCTAATGCTGATCCCATTATCCAAAAATGTGCCAACAAAAAAATATGGACACTAACACCAATTTCCTATATGCCACAGTGTGACTGTTCTTTATGCTTTCATTCACAGTTTTTTTTAAACTAATTTTTTCTAAATGCTTGTGCAGAAAATAAAAAGTAAACTAGAAAAATGAGGGTTGAAAGCAGACACTGGCAAATTGAAATTCCAAGTCTGGGGACCTAAGTTTCATGTAGTCACTGTTGTTTAAAATGAAATGTTTGCTGTGCTACGTGTTGCTGTAAGAAAACCTGCATAACTAAGTCAACTACAATACATAAATCACACATCAGATGCTCAGTATCATCATCTGTAAGTTGTTGTTATGAACTTACAACAAAAACAAATAATCACTAGCCTTAAAAATCTGCACTTACTTAAAGTCCAATGACAGACACTGTAACTAGTGCTAAAGACCACACTTATATTTATTGCTTCTTTCAGTTCCATAATATTTTTTCCACAAAAGGCTCAAGGCATATTCACCAACTGTAATGGTGATGTGATTACAAATTACCTTCCAATAAAATATATGCTCTTTTAGTTACAGTTTTCCAATAAATTGAGTGCACCAGAAGAGTCAAGCTTCTAATAGTCGCTAATCACTAACAAACATCCTGAGTACTTAATGAATGGAAAATGTTTATTCCAAGCAAGAAATTTTAATCTGCTCACACAATGATTTTTATAAAGGGACCGAAACAATCAAAAGATCACATAAAATGCATTTCAAATTTTTTGTTTCAAATTAACCGTATATATATTCATTGCTTTGCAAGGCCACTAAATCTATCAAGTAGCAAAAAAAAAATAATAATAATGTGCATGAATAATAGTCATTTATGCTGACTGTTTTATCTCAACAAAAAAACAAATTAAAATATGATTAGCCCAACTGCTAAAAATAATTATATATTAAAAGTTATGCTGTCACTATGATCAAGATTATAAGCCAGAAAAACAAATGTTACATCTCTGAAAATTATAACATTTAAACATAACCAATATAACATAACATTTAAAACAGCAATGAACTGTCGTTATTTTCAAATGTTTGCTGTGCTCTCAAATAAAAAAATATAAGACAGTCTAAACTTCTGCTGCATTATGAACCCCTTTATGAGAAAACTATTTCTAACACAACGATATGCTTGTTGTTCTCATCTGCAAGGTGAAAGTTTATCGTACTCAGAAGCGAATTTCAAGTTAGTTGACAACTGTTAGAACCTCCAATGCTCACATGCTCTTTAACAAATGCTACATTTTGTGTATGAAATTCTAAAGTCAGTTTCTGATACTGACAATCACATATCATCCACTAACATGCATATATTGTTTCTAAATGAATGTAACTAATAGTGGAATCTTGTCCCCTCACCATTATATACAAACATCATCTGCATGACTAACATTAAAATGTCTAGTTAGCTAATGTGTTTATCAATGAACCGTAACAGAAAACTGATGAAAAATTAGCACTGGGCTGAATGCAATTAAATACATTCATTATAAGTTAATTTTGCAAAATAATTAATGAAGTCACCTTAATCTTAAGTGAGAGAAGTAATAATTAATTATAATTATAAACATTAACCATTAAATATAAAGTCTATTGTTCCAGGAATTTCTTTCTAATGCTAGTGAATCCTTGCCACCTTTGTCAAATTTATTGCTGACACAATCTGTAATCATGTTGTTAGATTGACAATTATCTTATCACCCTGCAGTATTCTCTATCAAAGTATCACTACACATAACATTTCATAATTAAAGAACAATGCTACAATTTGGAAATTAGCCCTAAAGGCTGTTCACTTCTCATCCAAATTCAGCAAAGAAAATGTCAACCCACCTCCCAAAACTACTATCATCATACCTCTGCTATATCTACAGCTATATGATTAACCAGCAAAATAAATTATTTATGCATGAAAGAGATGTCTATCACATTGACAGCACAAACAAGATTTAACATCAGGGAAAAAAACCGTAACAAAGACTTATGCAACACGTACAAGGCTAACATAATATTGTACAATGCTAACATAATTATGGCAATCTAAAGGGGAAAAAAGGTTAATTGCATAACAGAAAAACATGCCTTACTCTAGCCCCACCACCTGCTGATTCTCTATTATCACAATCTACCTGTACTTTTTAGAACAACACCCTTCTCTTTATATTCACTTGCATGATCAAACAATGGCTAGTCTCAAGGTGATTTAACATTGTTAACACTAAACTTATCAATTTCTTCAGGGCCTTTGATAACATATAACTATATATGAAAGAAGTAAGACAAGTAAAGCTGGTATAGAAACATTAGCAGTTGCACTCATATAAGAATGTATCAACAGCTAAACTATATAAACTTCTAAGTTTAAATAATGTGACTTAAATCTTATTATTATAAAACATCCAAAGTATAAAAATAACACATGTATAGACAAAATTTAATAACAAATTCAGTAACGTTAATTATAATATATAAAAGCAAATATTTCATCACAAGTCTTTTAAATCTCAATTGCAGCAGTTTCTATTAAAGATGTGCTCTGGCAGTGTATGCCATATCCCTGGCACTGTCAATGTTTTTGCAAATACATCTAGTTGAAATATAGGCATCACTAACAAAAAAAAACAGCCATAATTTTAATTATAGAATGCAAGGGAATAAGCTATTCCAAAATACAAATGATTTATCACTGATGATATCTATCCTTTCCATAACTAGAACAGTTCAAATAGTAATAGTGAATAAATGCACTAAAGACTCTTTTCTTGATGTTCATCCGTTAATGGGATGTGGATGTACTGTATTACTTGTTTACAGCAAGTTGTGATGTATCTGTACCTTTTGGCCCAACACATCTGTTTTTGGCATGGGTAGAATTTTGTTTTTTTAAATTGCTTAACACTTTTACCTGATAAGTGGTCATTTTTGGCCAACAAATTTAGACTCTATTATATGGTTAGGGTTCTTTAAAGTGCACTTAATGCACATGAGACCTGTCTTTGCTGTTATCTGAAAGGGCTGGACATCAAACCACACTCCATAGAGATGAAAGGGGGGGGGGGGGGGGGGGGGGGGGGTAGTAAACTACAACCAGCCTCCCCTTTCCCTTTCCAACACACAAATTTGAAGAGAAAAATCCCCACCACATATAACAGGATTCGAACCAGGGACCTTTTCTTGTCCAGAGTCTGGAGTCTTACCTCTAGACCACCCAGCATTCCATACTTCACTTTCAAGACTTCACACATGAAGAAAATACAGAATTTTATATTTCTTGTTATTCACTTATCATAGAAAGGGCTGGATGAATGCAGAGGTCAACATCATTCAAGAGTCAGGGAACTGGAAAAGGTGCAGTAATGGGCCACAGATTATGGATGGAAGGCTTCCAAACAAGCCCGTATTGGAACATCAGATCAGACTTTACGCACAGGAAGTTAATTGTCCACCACATAAGGGAAAGGATAGGAAACATGACATAAATCAAAGGTAGGAGCTTCAAACTCTTCTAAAAAAAAAACAACATGTTATCATTTATATTCATTACTAATTTCAATGACAGGATTACAAATGTGAGATCAGTAATCAAAGTAATTACATAACTAACAATAAAACAACAAGCAATCTAACAAAAGTTGCACTTGCTCTCTTCATGTATCAAACAAAAAATAGAAAAAATGACCCCCTTGAAGGTGTAAAACACCTCAAATCATGGACTAATGCAAGTTGAACAACTACTGACAGGCCTTCATTCACATAATCCTATGTTACAAAAATGGAAATGAACATTAAACTGAAACATTCAAATGAACTATAAGTACATATGTTGACTTGTAGTGTATTTAATATTATCCAGGAAAAATCTAAAGTTTTAAAAAAAAACTGTACTACAAATTATGGGAAATCAATACCTAGGACTTTCTCTCTAACACACATTGTTATGCAATCCTAATATATATATATATATGTCATGTAACAAAGACATATTTACAGACATCAGAATGCTATCAATAGAAGGAAAACTCAAAAACTAAATAATATGCTTGTACGAACATTATCTCTGGTATAGTGTCCATCTGAATTTGTTTAACTGAAACTATGACAGAACATTGATAATTTTTAATGAACTGACATTTTAAAAATATTATTCTCTCAGATAAATCCTAGCCAGTGATTCCCACAAACCTTTTGTAGTATTGATTCATAATTTTAGACACATGTTGCTAATAAATATATTTTTTGTTACATCTGCAGGTGAATTATTTAACAGTAAAAGTAAAGACCCAAACATTAACAATTATCACTCCTCCATCAAACACTCAGGAACACTGACAGTTAGTATGCACATGTCACTTACTAAAAACAAAATTCATTAATCAGCTGTTAGGTATTGATTTTAAAAATTAACTCCTTCAGTGCGTTTTTGCCGCACTGTGCGTCAATGCTGATTTTGACTGTGTATGTTTCGCCACATAGTGCTTCACTCTCAATTTGATTAGTGTAAACCGTCATGAAACCATATTCTTTTAACATGTCTTGTATCATCTTGGTATTGGTGAAATCTATTTCCTTGTTCAATTATCTAAATATTAATATATAATATGTTATATACTAGATAAATATCAATATGTAGATTTATTCTTAAAAAGATGATAAATATTGTCTCTGAAATCCCTTCCATTTCATTGATAAAAGGCTTCAGTACTGAAAGAGTTAAGCATATTATTATAATCCATTACGTGGATGCTCAATTCTAGTCACTCACTGAAATTTCATGAAGTACAATAAGCTGAGGCTATTGTTTCAGGCTGTTGGAGCATTTCATACACAAAATGATAGTTACTGATTAACTAGTGATTCAGAATTTTCATGTTTACTTTAAATAAAAGTGTCCACTGTATGAATATTTTGTATTAACATTACATTTCATGAAAATCTATAAAAAATATACTAAACATCCACCAAAATATATCAAATATATTCTCTTGCACAATTTGGAGGAGTTATGACCTACTATTCTAACTGTACCATGTATTACTTGCCCAAAAGATCAGAGTTCAAATAAAAGTAATCTTGGTTTACTGCAATATCATTACATATAGAATTTTAGTCAGAGGATTACAATTACTATAACTGAACTGAGGTAAGTTGAAGCATAACTGCTTTTACGCTGATATGATGCCATCATATTGAGTTTGCATACATGCATGTCAGTGACAAATAATTTAAAAAAAAAAAAAAGAGTAAAATTATCATAGCATTGCTGTATTGGAATGATTCAGCAATAATATTGCGGTGCTACCAACTGTTCTATTCAAACATATCATACAAACTTAAGAGAAAACATGTCACATACAGAATCACAAAACTGAATCTCTGACTAATCTGTTCAAGATATGAGTAAAACAGCTTCACTTTCACTTGTTATCATTGACATTTAAAAGTTCTGTCACTTGAAAATAATCAGTTAAAAATCATTAAAGGTTGCAGAAATGTGGTTTTATTGAAGAACATTGTGAATACCAAGAAGAGAAATGAGAATGTCCTATAAGAGGTCAGGGCAAACTGATAGTCTGTTACTAACATCAGAAAGAAATAAACATTCTTTGGTTATGTAATGTGTAAAGAGAGAGATGGAACATATGACAATCAAATAAGTTAAGGGAAGGATGAATGGAGGTAGAGAAAAGATATGATATCTTCTTTCACTCACTAAAGTTTACATCTGCAATGTTGTATTTTGTATGAATTTGGTTGCTTTTAACAGCATATTAGCCAATAATCTTACCAGACAGCTAAAAGGAAACAAACAAACAAATTCATAAACAACTGTGGAGTCAGAGAGTTGTGAGAAATGACCATCTACTCTAGCAGGCATGGTACTTCATATGATGATGATAATAGACCCATATATTTGATACAATTTGTATGTATGTTTTTGTTCTGAGGTGTTTGACAAATGTAACATACTTGTAATATAAATGTAGAGTTTCAAAGTTACTGTTACTACACAATCCATCATGACATCTTTAATATAAGAGAAGCTACAAAGCTTATGTGACTATGAAACAATGATAAGTGAAGAGTGACGTATCTGCATCTTGCATATCCCATGAGGTTCTAGACCCACACAATGGGAATAAACAATAACATCATTTACCAAAACTAGATAAGAAAGTTCAATTTGCAAACATCTAATGTCACCATATATGCTTCCAGGTTGCTTATTGTAATGGGTGGATTAAAAGAAGTCTGCTGAAACATTTGCTTAAGGGGCACAAAAACTGACAAGTAAGTAAATTGGGAGAGAAATAATCCTACACATCCACAACCATCTTCTTGTGAACATCCATACTTCCAACCACCTGTTGAGAAAAGAAAACATTATATTTCAACTAAATGTGAAATCCTTCATTAAATATTGCAATTGGTTAAAAGTCAAATGTTTCCCCCTCAGCTTGTGCTGACTGCCTTTACAAGACATGGGAAACCTAAAGTGTGGCCAAAATTAATCATTCACATGGTTGCATTCCTGCCTATTGAAGGTATTGAAGGTACACTTCAAAAATAATAAAACCTAAGTCATCAACAACAAAGTGATTAGCACTCTTACTTGATAAAGAGTGATAAGGAAAAAGTAAGGTAAAGTACGAGACTTGAAGTGGCATCTTAACATGCGAGTTTTCACCCAGATATGCTCGGCCGCTTATCCAGAAGTGTTTGGAGACTTCTGGATAGTGTCACTTCAAGCATCTAACTTGTGATGTGAGGCGGCATTCCTCACCTTCCCAGAGTACTATACCCTGGTACCCATTTCTGTCAGCAGCTGGGTCAATCGTGAGGGTATTTCTTTTCCAACCATGAGTACAACTCACACTGCTTCCAGCGGGAATCGAACACAGGTTGTCCGAACATTGGTAGCCCAGTCGTGTGGTTTTCCCAACTAGGCTACCGAGACCCCCAATAAGAGTGAACATGGGCTCAACCTGGCTTGATACTCTCAGGCTGACCCTGCTGAAAACAGAATGGGTACCTGGCTTGATGAGTTGAGGAAGACATTAACAGCAAGGTAGAGCATTGGCCATCTTTCACTTACAAATGCTATGACCTGGTGAAGTTTAATACTTCTCTCCCTTATTACTTTATATGTTAATAATATATATATATATATATTACTTTATATTGTTATAGCCTGCAACATTACCACCAATTACTAGTTCACTATCAATCTTGAAAATGTTATAGTTATGGTTAGTCGAGGGCCCCGATATCACTGCACATTAATTGAAATCCATAAAAATTCAACCGCCCATGCCAGTGGAATCATCCAAATAAAAACTCATCTCATTGAAGGATCCAAATAAAGAAAGGCAGCTGCAGTCCCCATCATAGCAGCTACAGCACATGTCAAAAAACATAAGGCCCAGCAGCATCAAAAGTAAATGCAGCTGAACTGTCCTTCGTCATATGATATCATCATTCATCGTAAGCAATATGAATATCGAAACACGATCCGGATGAAAAACACAGTTCATGATATGCACAGGGCACTAAACTCAGTAGTTCCGGCAGCAAGCCGGACTTTGAATATGAGGAAACTGCAACAAGGAACACTTTTCAGACTGAGCCTCAATGGTTCCTGTCGCCTATCCCCCATATTGATTGGAACACCTCTTACTATCTAAATGTATACTATGATCATGACAATTACCTCAATAGTTTTCCATACATAGATTTAAAAAAGATATTCATAAAGGAGTTACATCTCCGTTGAAGAGAGCTTTAGAAATTGTAATTGTGTAACAATTATACAGTTAAATGTATTGTGTTTTAATGGATCACCAAATGGTGATGATAGTGATTAGGACATGAATCAAGAAAATACAGAAGAAAATGCTCTTTATAATTTATATCTATATCTTCACTGTAGATAGCTGTATCTGGCATATCGTGAAATATCAAACATTAAGGAGACACAAGAACAATATGATGACTGATAATGATTATAACGGTTATCATTATAGTGTGTCCTTTACAACAAAAGTTGGCTACTATGGAAAGCTATTTCACTCAATCTATGAGTGGATGTTACTCCACTGTAAGTAAAGTAGTCTAGGTAAACACTAGGAAGATCTACTAAAATCTATCTTTGTAGCCATACCGAAGAAGTCAGGTGCCACTGATTGTGAAGACCAACGCACGATTAGTCTTAAGAGCCATATGACGAAAATATTACTAAGAAACATCATGAAACATGTAAGGAACAAAATAAAACCAGAAATAAGTGAGGAACAATGTGGATTTGTGGAAGGAAAGGGCACCAATAATGCAATATATATCTTAAGAACATTGATAGAAAGATCTATAGAGGTAAAGAAAGATCTATATATGTGCTTTATATACTACACAAAAGCATTTGACAAAGTAAAGCATGTGGAGATAATAAATATGCTGGAGAAATTAAATATTGATGGCAAGGATCTGCGAATCATTAAAAACATGTACTGGCAACAAACAGCAGCTATACGAATTAACAACCAAACAGGACAATTCCAATATATAAAGCAAGGAGTCAGACAAGGCTGTGTTCTGTCACCGGATTTGTTTTCACTTTACAGCGAATATATTATGAGATCAATAGTAGATAAAAAAGGAATTGAAGTCAACGGTCAAAATATAAATAATTTGCGATATGCGGATGACACAGTCTTAATAGCAGAGACAGAGAATGGACTACAAGAAATGAAAGACATAATAGTAAAAGAAAGCAACAAAAAAGGTCCCAGTCTGAATAGTAAGAAAACAGAAGTAATGGTCATATCAAAGAAACAATCATCACCAGCATGCAGCATAAAAATAAACAGGACAAATCTGAAACAAGTGCAATGCGTCAAACACTTGAGTACAATAATAACATCAGATGGAAGATGCACCACAGAAATAGAAAACAGAATAGCTCAGCCAAAATAGCATTTCAGAAAATGAAAAATATCTTATGTAACAAATCTATGTCAATAGAAGTGAGAAAGATAGTTCATCGGTGCTATATTAAACCAATTCAGACATATGGAAGCGAATCATGGACAGTAGACAAACAAATGAAAAGACGATTAGAGGCCACAGAGATGGGATTTCTCAGAAGAATGTTGAAAGTTCCCTGGACAGCTAAAAAGACAAATGAAGAAATTCTCAAAGAGGTCAAACACAAAAAGACAGCTCCTAAAAAACATCAGAAAGAAACAATCAACATTTTTCAGGCACATCATGAAAGGAGGAAAGTTGAAATACTTGGTTACAACTGGCAAAATACAAGGAAAGAGAATCGCGGACGACAAAGAAAGAAAATACTGGATATCTTGGTGTCATGGCATGGAAAACAGTCAACAACAGAACTGATACGATGCACTATAGATAGAACATTGTGAAAGGACATGATCGCCTACACCAACCGGTATGGCACATGATCAATGCTAAATAATTGTGGGAAAAATGCAACTTTCTACTCACATCACAAAATTCCTCAAATGAGATCTTGCCA
Source organism: Megaustenia siamemsis (assembly GCA_032433765.1). Taxonomy (NCBI): domain Eukaryota; kingdom Metazoa; phylum Mollusca; class Gastropoda; order Stylommatophora; family Ariophantidae; genus Megaustenia; species Megaustenia siamemsis. The sequence goes on from JAVIAB010000124.1 coordinate 36,703,452, forward strand.
TCACCATCTGCATCAGCATGGATGATGGTTTTATCTACAATCTGCTGAAGCTGGGTATCTCTGAGATTGTTACCAACCATCATTTTTAACACTTGAAATAGCTCACCATTAGAAATGTAGCCATCTTTGTCCATGTCATAGATTTTAAAAGCAACTGTTGAAGAGTAGCAATATTAATCAGATTAAATAAGCTAGCGATCAGTCAGAGCATCTACTTGAACATTGATTTTAAAAAACTCCTTTGTAACCACACTGTTCATAAATTCAAATAAAAAATCAGATTTGCTATTTCAGTTTTGGTGTGTTAAAACATTGGCAGAAAATGCATACATATCGATCTACCTATCTATCGACCTTTCAAGCCGTGGCCAGCCCATAGGACAAAGACCCAGATACTTTTGCTCTTTTTCTTTCTAGCAGCCTCAATTCTTGCAAAAACGTTTATCAAAATCTTGCCACCTGTTTCTGTTCTGTGCAAGCATCTCAATCTCATTGAGGGAGCCGATTCATGCCGCCTTTGCTTCTCTGATCAATGTTCTTCTCAGTGTTCCTCTGGGTTGGCCTTTTTTCCCTCCTACCTGTTGTTTCTCACTTGAGGGGTTGCTTTGCTATTCGGTTATTATCTCTTCTCATCACATGTCCAATGTTTTTTCTTGATTACTGAAGATATTAGGGGTTGATTAGTGATTTCTCTAATTTCCTCGTTTGTTTTGAATTTGTTCCACACTATACCAAGTATTTTCCTTAGACATTTATTTTTGAATGTGTTCAACTTTCTTTCAATGTCTCGCATGCATACGTAAGGGTTGATAGTACATTTGATTTGAACAGTCCAAGTTTTGTTTTTGTGCTGATGAGTTTTTATTTCAACAACTATTCTACATATTACACATTATGATATACATATAGAGAAACAAAATTATTGCTCATTTCTTTTCAATTCTGAGCTTGATGATAAGTAACCTGTCTCATCTAATTATATAAAGCACACATTAAGTTGGTTACATTAAAATAGGTTTATAGTCTTGTCTTTGTTAAATAAGGTTGAATGATCCAAGGGACATTAAAAATAACAGGATACAATTCAACAACTATAATAAAATTATGTAATTAATGTAAAAGCATTATTTCTCAATTTAAATTCCATAGATGTTAAGTGTATATGACTCCCTAGTTAATAAACATTAGTTGATTCTTGATCCTTTAAGTGCCGTTAGACAGCATTAGGGCACATAGAGTCTTCCGACAATTGTCCCTAATCTGGGTGAGCTGTTCGATTAGTGAGTCTATGCATGTCAACCTTGCCTCTTTTGTTAGAGTTCTTTTCAGTGTTTCTCAAGGTCATCCACTTTTCCTCTGACTCATCTTTCTCATTTGAGAGCCTGCTTAGTAGTTCTCTGGTTGTTTCATACTTAAAAAAAAAGATTCCCTCTACGCAGTGCTAGGTGTATGGGGAATATGGTGTTAGTGACCATATTTTTCTATGACCACAGCACACTTTTGGGTGATGTGGTCATTATCATGCCAGGCTGCCTTACTTCCCAGAAAAATCTCTGGTACTAATTTTTAGAGGCTGGGTGAACCCCGGAGCTTTGTCAGTCCATAAAAAAATCTGCCACAGCTGGGGATCGAATCTGGACCCTTCTGGTCAGGGAGCAAGCACACTAACCACTCAGCCACCAAGGGTCGGTTCAATACTTACATAGATAATATTTATATTCAACATTTAAAAGTAGACCTCTAGACCTCTTGTTGTGTAATATTACAATTTAGTTGAGATTTATTTTGCCAAATATGGGCTACTATGGAGTCAGGACCACCTTTAGAATCCTAACGAAAATATTTATTAGCATCGATAGGTGTAGACCATTAATAATTTACTCAAGACTAATGAATAATTCAAGGAATGTACAACTCCAGGATCTCTAGTGGTTATTGCTTTATGCATGCTTAACTCATTTACTACTGAAAGTTACTGCATTCTTATTTCAGAATCTATTTTTTTCTTTATGTTTTTAAATAAACTTCTGCCTAATTTGAACATGCACTTTTAGGGTACAGACGTCTGAGGGCAGAATTTAAGACCATTCAATTTGAAGCACAGTCATATTGCTGTATGAATGTCTTTATGTAAACATTGACTTATCTTTAGAATCTATTTTTTTCTAAATAAAAACTAAACTACTGCTTCATTTGATCATGCACTTTTAGGATACAAAAATGTGAGGACAGAAATTAGATGAATTAAAACATGTCTTTCAAATACAGAATGGAAAAATAATCAGTCTTAAGTTTTGTGTGGTTTGCTCTTTTTTTCTCCATCTGCTCTAACTGTTCATGTTCTCCACAAACTCCATTCAACATGAAGTACACGCTGTATTGCTGCATGTACATAAACCTGTATTACCTATAAGGAAACATACTAGACAGATAACATAGAACAAGTCATGAAAAAACCAACCAGAATTTTTACTGACCAACAGACAAAATTAGATAATAATATTATAACATGTATGTTTACAGTACATAAGAACTTACACCTTAGTTTTGACTCTTTATCACCCTTTACGCTAAATTGTGAAATTCCTTCAATAAATTCTGTGGAGGAAGGTATTAACATATTAATATGATCACATTTATTTATATTTGAAGTCATGAAATTAATACTTCACCACTTTAATAATAATTAATAAATATTTAATACTAATTATATATGTGATATTGATAATTAATAATAATTGGTATGTGATATTGATAATTAATAGTAATTGGTATGTGATACTGATCATTAATAATAACTGATATGTGATATTGATAATTAATACTAATCGTTGTTACAATGGAAAGACAAACTAAGACATGTTTAGCAATGAAAAATGTTTAGTCAAAAGAGGGATAACTTACTCTAAACAGGCTACTTGATGATAGGTCAGGATATTGATACAAGACATGACAAGGAATTTCAGAAGACAATAATAATTTATGATTCTTAGAGTCTTCAGATGTTGGCATGACAAACTTCTGTTGAATCAAGCTTGTTACTTTTATATAATTATCAGTTTTATATTTCAAACAATACTAAATGCTTATTTGCAGAACAATGTATTCCATTAATCATCAACTCTATCTGGAGTCAAAGACTCTTAAACTCCAATCATTTCAACATGAGCATAAGCAGGAAAAGATTCAATTTAGTTTGGTAAAAGACATAACTCAGTGCCCCTGAGGTCTAATGCAACAGTTGGGAAAACTCAAAGTGAGACCATTCATTTAAAGTTCTGATATGCCTGAGTGCTCTAGTTCTCTATCCTTCCGCATTTGTCTTTCAGCATCGAAGGGAGATATAATTTGCGGTCTTTTGCTCCCCTGGGTCTGGTGTTCTTGCAATGTTTATTGAAGGTTCATTGTGTTTTGATCTTTCTGCCTTGTCACGTGGCCAAACCATTTTATCTGTTGTTTCTTTATATATTTTATGGCAGGGGTTATTCCTGTCTTTCTTTCTCAGTTCTTCATTTCTGATCTTATCTCTGTTAGGCTGTTTCCTGTCATTCAACTAACACATTTCATGTCAGCAGAGGTTAGTTTCTTTTTGTTCTTGCATCAAGGGACCAGGACTGGCAAAGGTAGCACAATGTTGGAATGACAAGGACAGCAGGATCCTGCTTCGGACTATATATTGTTCTGCTTTTTTGTTGTTGTTAATTATTTGTCCTTTTTTCCCGAGTGCTGTAAACATACCTCTTTCTCTGATATGATTCACTGATCTATCACCTCAGTAGTTTTCCTCTATAATAATATTCATTTATTATTATTTGTCTCTAGAGAAAATGTCCCAGAATAAGGATAGATGGAGAGACCTTATCGTGTGGCCTATGTTGAAAATTGAGGTCTAAATGGCTTTGATCTATTTGATTAATTGGTCACTTCAAGGCAGGTGACATTAAAAAATGTATCCTATCAGCTGCCCATCTCAGGGTACTTGTAGAAGCAGTTGCTTCAATTAGGTCACTTCAATGATAAAGACAAAGGACATCTCAGCGGAACAGATCCTTTTCACTATATGCTATCTATCTATCTATTGACCTTTCAAGCCATAGCCGGCCCCTAGGGCGTAGACCAAGATACTCCTTCTCTTATCTAAATTTTTGTTCTCGCAGTTTTCAATTCTTTTAAAGATATTTTATCAAATCTCGCCATTTGTCTCTGTTCTGTGCAAGCAGCTCTATCTCATCGAGGGAGCCGATTCCTGCTGCTCTTGCCTCTCTCGTCAATATTCTTCTCAGTGTCTCTCTGGATCTTCTTCTTTTCCTCTTACCTGTTGTTTCCCACATGAGGACTTTGCTATTCGATTATTATCTCTTCTCATCACATGTCCAACATATAACCATCTTCTTTTCTTTATTACTGAAGATATTAGTGGCTGAATGGCGATTTCTCTAATTTCCTCGTTTTTTTTTAATTCGTTCCATGCTATACCAAGTATTTTCCTTAGACATTTATTTTCGAATGCGTTCAACTTTGTTTCTATGTCTCTTGTTGTTTTCCAGCTTTCACATGCATACGTAAGGGTTGATAGTACATTTGATTTGAATAGCCTAAGTTTGTGTTTGTGCTAATGAGTTTTGATTTCCACAACTTTTCAAGGCTTCTGAAAGACATTGCTGCTTTAGCTATTCTGATTCTAATTTCTTTGCTTGTATCCCCTTCTCGATCAATGTGACTTCCAAGATAGATAAAGTGATTGATCTCTTCCACTGGTTTGTTTTCCATATATATTTTGCCGTTTGTTGGAATTAAGCTTTTCATGACTTTAGTCTTTTCATGATTGATCTCAAGCCCAATTTTGCTGGCTATTGATGATAGTTCATTTGTGTTTTCCTGCATCGTTTTTATCTGACTGCTGATGAGAACTATGTCATCAGCTAGGGTTGCCAGATTTTAAAAAATAAAAAAGGAGTACTTTTACGCTGAATTTTTTTTCTTCAATTTTAATTACATATTTACGAACAAATGATTTTGTATATTGTTACCGGTAGTGACAATGAATTCGCCTTTATATTCAAACAAATTTATGAAAAATTATATACAGAAACTAGAAATAAAACAATGCTCATATTCTGCAAAGACAATTTTCTTATTTAAATTTAAAAAACTGGCAACCCTATCATCAGCAAAGTGGAGTTCCTCCAAATGGTCTCCTTGTATCCATTCGATGCCTTTATTACCAGTGCAGCATTTCTTCATTATGAAGTCCATAACAACTCCAAGTAACAAGGGCAATAAAATACATCCTTGTCTAACCCCAGTTTCTATTGGGAAACATTCGCTCAGTCCTTCCTCTGTTTGAACTGCACATGTGTAACCATCATACCATTATATGCTACAGAACTAAAAAAAAAAAAAATCTTGCAGACCTAGAAAAAAAATAGAACAGCAAACAAAAATAAGAACTAAATTAAGAAGTATGGCAATGGTTAATCCACTAAAATCAAATCTCAAACAAATGGAGCATAATGCCAATGAAATTACCAACAATGTAAAAATGTTAATAAAATAGTATAAAGTTGCAAAAATATTGTTTCTAAACCTTTGAAATCCACTTCTCCATTGCCATCTGTGTCAAATATATCTATGACCCTTTGAACAAGTGGGTTTTGATGTAACTCTGGTAATGACATGAATTCATCAATGCTCAGAGCCCCTGAGTTATCCAGATCCAACTTTCTAAAACGTTTTCCCAGTCGTTTTATCTCATCAACATCAACTGAAAGTACAATAAATGTCACACAAATTGCAACAATACATGATTCTAGTGAGAATGAACACATTTCTACAACAAAAAGAAACATTCACATCACCCTAGTGTGCCACTAAACATAGTTTCTCTTAAAGGACAAAATAAAGAAGAAAGCTTCTTCTCCCCCCCCCCCACCCTTTTTTGTCCCAATAGTACACACAGTTACATGCAGAAAGGATGAAAGATAGGCTCAGTCAACTTCTTCTTCTTTTCTCTTTCACTGATACCTAAAAGGTGTCGTGGGTTATATCATTTGTCGTTCTTGTGCTGTTCGAATTGCCTGAATTTCCTTTCAGATTTTCAGCCAGATTTTCCTTTGTTGTTACATGTCTCTGTCACTGCATCTATCCATCTTCTTCTGGGTCTTCCTCTTGGTCTTTTTTCATGCATTCTCTAGAAGAACGCCCTTGATGGTGATTGGTAAGGATTCATTCTGACCAGGTGGCCAAACCATTTAAATTGTTGTTGTTCTATATATTCTTGGCAGGGTTTTGTTCCTACTATTTTTCTTATGGTTTCATTTGGTATTCTATCTCTTCTTGTGTTGTTTGTTACTTTTCTCAAGCAACGCATCTCACATGTATTGATCTTTCTTAAATGTGATTTAGAAAGGGTCCATGTTTGATTTTCATAGCACAAAGTTGGTATGAAGATGCTATTTATCATTTGCTGTTTAGCTGGCATAGAAATGTTTGAATGTCTTAGCAATGGTGAAAGCTGGTATATGACAGCATTTGCTTTTTGTATTCTCATGTCAATTTCTCTGTCTAGTTTTCCATCTTCTGTGAACATTGTGCCTAAATACTTGAATTCCTCTACTTGTTTTATTTCTTTATCTTTGATCTTGATGTTTAATGGGTGTCTTAATTTGCTTATTCTTATAGCCTCTGTTTTTGCTGTGTTAATTTTCATACTGTAGTTTGTGCAGCTTTTATCTAGAGATGTTAAATGCTGTTGTAGCAGGTTTTCATCCTCATATATTAGGCATTGGTCATCTGCAAAGAGTAGCTCATTGATGTTGGAGTTTTCTACCTCTATGTTTTTATTTGATTTTTCCTTATTGTTGGTTGTTTCCTGATTTATTTTGTCCATATATATGATGAAGAGGAGTGGTGAGAGGACACATCCTTGTCTTACACCTGTTGTAACCTGAAACCATTCTGACAGACCTTCCGATGTTCTGACGGCACTTTGACTGTTTTTATATAATGCCCTTATATTATCTAGTAGTTGTCCTGCTACCCCGAAGGTTTCTAAAGTTTGCCAAAGTTCGTTCCTGTCCACACAATCAAACGCTTTTTCCTGATCTATAAACACTATATTTAGGTTTCTGTCATATTCTATTGTTTTTTCACATAGTTGTCTCAATGTAAATATAGCATCAGTACAGCTTTTGCCTTTTCTGAATCTGAATTGATTATTACTTAATTGAGGTTCTATTATGTATCATACTCTCCTCTCTAATATTTTAGCAAACATTTTACCAACTTGACTCAATAGGGATATTCCTCTGTACATTTCACACTCCCTTTTGCTTCCTTTATTCTTCCAAAATGGACAATGATAGCTTTTTGCCAATCATCTGGGACTTTTCTTTCTTCCCAAGCCATATTGAATATGATAGTAAGCCAATCTATAGCTGTTTCCTTACAGGCTAGTAGCATTTCTGTTGTTATTCCATCTATACCAGCTGCTTTGTTCTTTTTATTCTGTTTCAATGCCCATTCTACTTCTGCTTTAAGTATATTCGGTTCCTGTTCATCATACTGCCTATGTTTAAACTCTATATTTCCGTTTGTATTTCCCTGATTTAATAGTTCCTTAAAGTATTCTCTCCATCTGATTATTATGTTTTTCCTGCTGCTGATTGGTCTACCGTTCTTGTCGTTTATTATAGTGATTGGGTTATAATCATTATTTCTTACTCTCATTGCTTTTACACTTTTGAAAAATTCTCTTGGTTCTTCTCTACATGTTTTTGCTAATTCTTCACCAAATGCTTTCCAAGAGTCAGTCAACAACGATCTCAAAAGCAGAAGCTTCAACAGTCTGGTATCAGGCCTGAGGTGTTAAGTGTCCAGAACCAATCAGAAAGCAAAAGCAAGCTACAGATTTTAAAGATATTAAAAGATCTAAACATTGGAAAGAACTGGCTCACAAACACCATTCTACAGAGGAAATTTAAATACTATGGCCACATCTAAAGACATAGTGGGCTGGATAGAACAATAATGAAAGGCATGGCTCCAGGAAGACGAGACAGGGGCAGACCAACAAGAAGATGGCTTCAAGATATCAAAGAGATTTGAACATAACACAAGAGACAGAGATTCATTCAGATGGACTGTGGTGATGATATATCATCATCACGTTGCATGTCCTTTGCAGAACGTTGCATTCACTACAGTTCATCTGAAAGAATCTCTGTCTCTACTGTTGTTATGTTCAAGGTCTATTTGATATCTTGAAACAACCTTCTTGTAAAAGATATATGCTGTGTCCATATTTTGCACCTTTGACTACTGTACCATAGGCATATATGGCAAACATCAATTTTATATTGAGGTGTCACAATCTATTTGTCACATATATAGCTGTAAGATGAAAAATTGTTTTTTTCTGAGTGATTGGTAGTAAACCCACTTGTACTCCAGCTAATTATGGTTTTCCTCCTATATATTTATAAATATAATTTCTACCTTGAAAACATTACTTTTATTGAACTGTCATTGCTTGTTCAATTTGTTTATATCTATCATTGTCTGTAAATCTTGTAAAAACATTACTACTACAACCAGTGAATTTTCTGCACACTGTCAAGATAATACCTTAATCAAATTTTAGCTTCCTTTTCTTTCTAATTCCCCATTACAATTTGCCTGTTTAAGAAAAATGTTTTGAGACGGATACTTCAGTCATTCACTTCATCTTTTTATATTTAATGGAGTTTCCATTCTTTCTGCAAATGTGAAGGCTGCCCCATGATATATGTGAGGGGACCAGTGATTAGATATTTACCTTTTCCAATTCGTTTATTCAGGCACCCATTTTTATCCAGCTCGGTTATCGGTCAGCTACACCCACTTTATCACTCAGACAGTGGTTTACCATTGTGTTACTGACTCTCTTATTCTTATTGCATATTCCATAACTACTCAGGCCTTTTCAATCAATTATTACTCCAAGAATCATGACCATGTGTTGTGGCAAAAACTTTAACATTGATAAATCAAAGATTTCACATGTCTATTAATGTTAATTATTACTTTAAGCATATACAGACATTACTTTATCTACCTACAAAAACCTACTTTTAAATATTCCAATAAAAGAACATTTTCTTTCCAGTTTATGTATTAGTTATTATCAGAAATTGGAGGTCATAATACAAATAATCTAACGTATGCTGATGATACAATCTTAATCGCTGAGAGTGAAAATGAGTTACAAGAAATGTTGGACATTATAGTGAAAGAAAGCAAAAATAAAGGACTCAGCCTTAATAGCAAAAAGACTGAGGTAATGGTAACAACAAAGAAAAAGACATCACCTCAGTGCAAAATAAAGCCAAGTGGAACAATATTAAAACAGGTAAATGAATTTAAATATTTGGAAACTTTGTTAACCTCAGACAGAAGATGTACAAAAGAGTTGAGATGCAGAATGGCTCAGGCAAAAGCAGCTTTCCAAAAAATGAGGAAGATACTATGCAATCCATTTTTGACAATAGAAACAAAAAAAAGAGTTCTTAAATGTTACGTAGAGCCAGTCTTAACATATGGATGCGAATCACAGACAATAGGACAACAGACAAGAAAATCACTGGAGTCTGTAGAAATGTGGTTTTACAGAAGAATATTGAGAATACCATGGACAGCTAAGAAGAGTAATGAAGATGTTCTGAGAGAGGTCAGAGTAAAAAGAGAGTTAATTTCCAATATTAGGAGGAAACAATCAACATTTTTTGGCCATGTAATGAGAAGAGAACAACTGGAATATATTACAACAACTGGAAAAATTGAGGGACGAAGAGATAGAGGGAAGCAAAGAGAAAAAATAACAGACAGCTTAAGAGAATGGCTTGGCAGAAGGTCAACAACAGAAATGATAAATAGCTGACGAGATCAAAAGTTGTGGAGAGACATGATCACCTACGCCAGCAGGCCCGGTACTTGATGATGATGATGATTATCAGAAAATATGTAAATATTACCAATATGGGCAGTATGAAATTTGCAGTGTTCAAGCACATGAAAGTGACAGAAAATATCTACTTACATGTGGAACAAAGTTCCATAGGAAGGCTGTTTTCATTACCCTGAAAATGTTTCAAAAACACACATAGAAGAAAATAAGATTGGGACATTTGTAACTAAATTGAATGGCTCAAAAATTCAAAATAAAAGATAAATAACTGTTGTATTCTCATATATTACTTGAATCACACATCAGCTAATCTATCTATCTATCTATTGACCTTTCGAGCCGTAACCGGCCCATAGGGCGTAGACCAAGATACACCTTCACCTATATGAATTTTTGTTCTAGCAGTTTTCTTTTAAAGATATTTTATCAAATCTCGCCATCTGTCTCTGTTCTGTGCAAGCAGTTCTATCTCATTGAGGGAGCCGATTCCTGCTGCTCTTGCCTCTCTCATCAATGTTCTTCTCAGTGTCTCCCTGGGTCTTCCTCTTTTTCTTTTACCTGTTGTTTCCCATATGAGGGCTTGCTTTGCTATTCGATTATTATCTCTTCTCAACACATCAGCTAATACTTAAGATAAAAACAAACTTTGCAAAGAAAACATTAATGAGATTTTTTTTAAAAATGTTCAGTACTATACAGAAAAACCTCTAAGAAACTTCAAATAAATATAAAAGAATTCTACTTTATCCTTGTTAGCAAGATCTGTTGAATGCTGCTAGGTTTTTGTGAACCTGTGTATTTATCTTCATAATTCTTGTTTTCATTTACCTTTTTGTTACATAACAAGTGTTTGTAAATGGAATTTATAGCCAGGACAAGGAAGAAAACTACTAAAGGCCTTAGAATTATAGTTTTACATTTACATACAAAAATATTAAGAACCTCATAAGCAACATAAAAGACTAATAACTGAGATCAAAATGAAGAAAATTGTTATTACATAATAAGGATGGATGCTACAATAATTTGTGCTCATGGATGATCATAGTAGGTATGTAAAGAGTGTGAGAAACACTTGACACATTTAATATCTTAAAAAAAAAAAAAAAAAAAAAAAAAAAAAAAAAAAAAAAAAAAAAAAATTAAACAGAAAAAAGGAAGGATGATAAAACAGAGGGGTCTTTTTACTTATGGCAAACGCTAACAGTAATACAGTGACATTATAAGACAGTAGACTGTGTAGTTAGAATACACACAGGTAGTAAGTAAATCTGTTATCATTCATGATTGATGATTCAACTCATTCATCTACTTCTACTACCCTACTACGGCAATTTCTATGAGTGTATACATGATATTATATACTCTTATAAGTTCAAAATGATTCATTATCAGTAATTACTCTTGCATTAGATTATCAAATGCTAGCAATTATACAATACAACTATCCTCCACTCTACTCTCCTATCCGAGATAAGATCTTCAATTTTGCTAATAATTCACAAAACTCTTACAAATTCGATGGATGTGATAATCATAAAATCATGATGATAATGATATGCCAAGAGTGCAAAAAGTTGCTCAGAGTATGCACCGCTGAATCTACGGTATGAAAATCGTAACTTTATCGATAATAATGCTACAAGCGACCATTATATTTGCATGTAGAACCTGCATACTTGATAATGATACACATAGATAATCAAATTTCAAATGAGAAAATAAAATTCGCTTAAAATTGTAATGAAAAATGTAATGTTACAAATTGTAACAAGTCAAATGGTGAAATATGCGTGTGTACTAACTTAATATTCCGCGTTATGTTTGTGGGCAATCTATCTTATAAATGCAAGCAATTCAACTTACTTGGGCTAGAAACATTTACTTATATAAATTATCATGTATTTAACACAGAATGTAATTAAGAAGATATATCTAACCATATTGAAATATGTGTTCTTCTGTCTGTTGTTGATTTCCTACACAGCCGTGGTGTGTCGACTTCCTCTTATGCTGTGTCATACGGGTCTTTGCATTTTGTCAAAATGTTCTAGACAAAAGACAAATTATATTGCTGCAACGCCGAAACGAAAAATATATTTTCTGTAAGATTAAAGTAATGACAGATCAAAATGTCTATACATTTAAAGTTAAAGTGTTGTACATGGGTCATGGTTATCTCACAATGGTTTTTTGGGGGTAAATAATGAAGCTATGAAATGATAGATTCGTTAAAGACTCCTTGTGGGGGTCCCAAGGGAGTTGCGTCACAACTATTATTTTCCTGTATATATTATCATTATAGATCATATGATATATATATAATAATATATTATTAGTATTATAAGGCTAATTTATCGGGGCTTTTGGTCACAACAGATTAATAACGCGGTGAACATCGTCGTAGAATCCACAGTTGTGAATTAAGGATCTTGTATATTAGAAAGTGTGAACCACACGTTTAAAAAAAAAATTGTAACACTATTTAATGTAATCTGAAGTGTCTGAGTAACTGTACCTTGAGTTGTAAACTGAGCAATTGTACCTTGTCGAAAACAATGAACAAGAACATGTAACAACAGAGATTATTAATAAATTAAGATGAACAAGTATGAGTGTATATATGATACGTCGTTCAAAATGATTCATTACCAGTAATTACTCATGCATTAGATTATCATATGCAAACAATTATACAATACAACTATCCTCCACTCTACTCTCCTATCCGAAATCCGAGATAAGATCTTCAATTTTGCTAAATTTTCACAAAACTCTTACAAATTCGATGGAAGATAATCATAAAATCATGATGATAATGATTTGCCAAGAGTGCAAAGTTGCTCAGAGTATGCACCGCTGAATCTACGGAATGAAAATCGTAACTTTATCGATAATAATGCTACAGGCGACCATTATAATTGCATGTAGAACCTGCATACTTGATAATGATACACATTTCAAATGAGAAAATAAAATTCGCTTAAAATTGTAATGTTACAAATGGTGAAATATGCGTGTGTACTAACTTAATATTCCGCGTTATGTTTGTGGGCAATCTATCTTATAAATGCAAGCAATTCAACTTATTTGGGTTATGAACAAGAACAAGTAACAATAGAGATTATGAATAAATTAAGATAAACAAGTATGATTGTATATATGATACGTCGTTCAAAATGATTCATTATCAGTAATTACTCTTGCATTAGATTGCCATATGCAAACAAACCAAGCTGCCCGTATCATCACTGGTGTTATGAAATCTACACCTACCAAGACTCTAGAAACAGTAACAGGTTTACAACCCTTAGACGACAGACGGGTCACTAAAGTATTGCAACAAGCGGAGAAATATAGAAGGCTCCTTAGTCACCCCCATGCACAAAAGAATAACTGGTTCCGGAATTGTACGACTAAAGAGGAGCAACTTCGCTGCAATCGTCATTGAACTAACTACTGGAGACCCAGTACTTTCCCAAACAATACCGAAACCCTTTGGCCCATCTGATATGTCTCCTCATGGGAAACATTAAATACCAGAACTTAAGGAAAATATAACAGGAATCATGAAAAAAGGCACCCAATCAGACACAGAAAGAAAACACGTAACAGAAAAACACATACACGATACCTACCCACAGGACTCTTGGTCCCACATATACACAGATGGCTCTGCTACAAATGCCACCAGAAATGGAGGGGGAGGTGTGTTTTTGACGCTGAATAACCAGACGAGATCACCGAGTCAATAGCTACTGGGAAATTTTCAAACAACCTTAAAGCAGAAACTGAGGCCCCCAGCGATGCTGCAACACTGGCTACTCAACACAAAAATAACATGCACAATAAATTGGTGATTCTGACTGATGCGCTGTCAGTACTATCAGCTCTAAAAAGTCACAAGAACAATGAACTAGATGACTTGAGAACAGCCCTGGACCAACTATGCAATAACTTCCAGAGAGTAGTCACTCAGTGGATACCACCACACTGTAATATACACGGGAACGAACGCGCAGACAAATTAGCTAAAGAGGGAGGGAGATTACCACAAGAGAACCATCCGCTCAGTTATGATGAAGCCAAATCCATCCTCAAAGGTCAGTACCATGAAAAATGGAAACGAGAACACCCAAAGTATAACGAGAGGGACGGATACCATCAACTTTCAAGGAGGGATCAAGTCATCATACTTCGCCTACGCACTGGCCACAATAAAATAAGAAATCACATGTTCACCAAATTCAAAATAGGTACAACCAGCCGATACCACTGTACACTGGACAATATGACTACAAAACATGTTCTACAGGAGAGAAGAACAAGGTGGTCCACATCCACCTCTCTGGAAGAGATATGGGGCAATCGAATCACTTAAACTGACAGCTGACTTCATGAGAGAGTCTGGAATCCTACCCTGATTGAGTCCTGATCGCAGAGAGAGAGAGAGAGAGTGAGAGAGAGAGAGTGAGAGAGAGAGATGAACAAGTTTCAACTCATCAAGCTGAATCGATGGCCAGGAGAAGGGCAGTGAGAACTTATCAGTCCGTCACATCAACAATTGTGTCTAAAAGCTGACAGCTGTCGCTGGTCCAGTTGTAGTAACTGCTCTGCTTACCACGATTAGTTATTTCAACAAGTATGAGAGCTTTCTGTTTGTTAAAAGGAAGGGATGCCAGTACAAAAGATGAAAGCAGTCAGTGACTCATATCTGACTGTTTGCGCCAGGATCGATCAACTAGAACTATCGAGATCTTACGTCATCTGCAAGAGATGTCAAAATAACAGCTCTGATGACCTCAGCCATGACCGATCAGATCTGACATCGTGCAACATTATAACTCATTGTATATTCTCCTATAAAATTATGTCGCATGCATTAAAACCCTACCAGTTGTGCATCTGTACACAGCTGCCATTCTGACATAAACATGTCGAAATCGAATACATTGGTCTATGTGCCTAACACACCGGTGCAACGGACATTCACACCATAAAAACGTCACGGTCTAGAAGAAAATAATTTGGTGCTCGTCCCGTGGAGACCAGACGACGAGAGTGTCGAGCCTCCTAACTCGAAATGGTCCATCAAATACTACTGGTGGTCACCTTCCTCTATGTTGTAGAGTCAAGGCACAGAGAGAAGGCACAAAAGCTATTGACCAAACACCAACACTAAGAAGACTCTTATGGCCATCATCGGTACCATTCCAAGTCAAACTGTATGGAGATATCACCAGCGTTGAGCTTACGAACGCTTTCTTCGAACTCATTCGTGTCGACGCTCAAAGGTGTACACAGGAGAAAAAGAAGACAACAAATAAGAATGATTACTTATGTAGGAGTCGCGAGGAAAGACAACTCGGTATTCATAAATGTGCTGTATTTGTATGTATCAGATCGAGAAGCGCAGATAAGCGGCTTGCTGCAACACATCTACATACACTTAACTTCATTTCGTCCCAATACATCCGTTTTTGAAACAACACTTTTCGAGTGCAGACCTGCTTTTCTTCTTCGAAACTTACTGGCCTGGCCAGACTGATTAGTTTGTTACCAAGGAAATCACTGGGAGTTGAAGCCGATTGTGAATCATTTCGCCGATCCTGACATGAAGTCAGGGTGTAAGCGTTTGACTACTCTTAGCCCATGTGTTGTTGGCGTCTAGGTCCCTGTTCATAGAAGCACAAGGAAAGTATGTCATTTAGACCATTTCAACAAGTACGGGGAGTTTAAAAAGTCGTTCTGCAATGAAAATATTTTTTTGCAATGACGGGAAATTGTAAGATAAATTGTTTGTATCCATCCAGACACTACTGCTCTCGGCTTGCTTGTTTGGGTTGAGTGGCTGTTCACACGATGAAGTTGTGTCTGCAGCATGTGTTCAAAATGTCCACCACGGGCCTCAAGACATTTGTTGACTTGCCTCTTCATAATTTGGAAAACCTTCTGGATAATGACCGGTGGTATTTTATTTGTTTCTAGGTGACGATATCTGCCTTCAAGTCATTAACTGTTTGCGGATTATTTACAAAGATTAATTACTTTTCCTTTCAGCGTACCCCACAGATATTAGTCGTCAGATGGTGTTAGGACTTGTGAGTCTGGGCATTTCAGCACAAATTCTCTCATTGCTTCTTTAGTATATTTGCCATTCTTCTTCCTCTTCTTCTTCTTTTCTTTTTTCACTGATACCTAAAAGGTGTCGTGGTTTATGTCATTTGTCGTTCTTGAGCTGATCGAACTGTCTAAATTAGTGATTTTCCTTTGTTGTTACACGTCTCTGTCACTGCATCTATCCATCTTCTTCTGGGTCTTCTTCTTGGTCTTTTTCCATGCATTCTCGAGAAGAACGTCCTTGATGGTGATTGGTAAGGATTCATTCTGATCAGGTGGCCAAACCATTTAAGTTGTTGTTCTATATATTTTTGTTCCTACTATTTTTCTTATGGTTTCATTTGGTATTCTATCTCTTCTTGTGTTGTTTGTTACTTTTCTCAAGCATCGCATCTCACATGTATTGATCTTTCTTAAATGTGATTTAGAAAGGGTCCATGTTTGACTTTCATAGCACAAAGTTGGTATGAAAATGCTATTTATTAATTTGCCATTACGAAATATATATATATAACCATTATGAAAGACGTGTTCAACCAAAAATACACTGTTTTCAATGTTTAATGTCATTTCCTTTCAGCAATGAAAACTCTGAAAGCTATACGTCAAAATGGTGGAAAAAAGGCTGAGACCAATAATAGAACTACAGTTAAGCGATTCTCAAATGGGGTTCCGAAGAAACAGAGGATGTACAGACGCTCTATTCACATTAAAACAGGCTTACAGAAAAAAAAACGATAGAACACAATCAAAGTTTATACATAGCTTTCATTGACCAGGAAAAGGCATTCGACAGAGTAGAGAACAACTGTGGGAGATACTTACAACAAACGGTGTAAGCCAACATCTAATCAACCTAATTAAAAGTCTCTACATCAACAGTAGCTGCGGGGTCAGAACAGCAGCAAGCTACACAGACACCTTCGAAGTTAGATCAGGTGTAAGACAGGGGTGCGTACTATCCCCCCTACTGTTTATTACATACATGGACTATATATGCAAGCTAGCCAACCCATCAGAGACAGAGGAGATCAACGAGCTTTTATATGCAGACGATCAGGCACTAATACATGAAACAATCGAAGACTTACAAGAACACTTAATTAAACAAACTCAACAGCTCTGACACAAAATACAACATGAAAATCAACATCCACAAAACAAAGTCACGAATGTCGCCAAAAATAAACAGAACATCAACATAACTATAGAAGGCAGACAACTAAAACAAGTAGAGGAATTCAAATACCTAGGAAGTCTAATGACAAACGATAATTCACAAACAACAGAGGTAGAATCAAGATGCAACAAAGCTTGTCAAATCATCGGACAGTTATCAAATACAATCTTCATCCTAACGTTGTGCTACCAATGCCAGACCTGGACCCTAGATGCAAGAAAAATAAGAAAAATAACATCTACAGAGATGAAATGTGTTAGACGAATGACAGGAAACAATCGGAGAGATAGGATCAGAAATGAAGAACTGAGAAAAAAGCTAGGAATAGCTCCAGCCATAAAATATATAAAGGATCAACAGATAAAATGGTTTGTCCACGTGACAAGGCAGAAAGTTCAAACTCAACACAACGAGCCTTCAACAAACGTTGTGAGAATACCAGACTCAATGGTCGATCACGAAAAAGAATGATGGATGGAATATTAGAAGCACTAGGAAACATAACATCAGCAGAGGCGAACAGAAGAGCAAAAGACCGATGAGGAAGGACAGAAGAAGAAGAATGAAAACGTGAATACAACAACGGCTTGTTGTGCAAACGAGATTGTGGACATAGATTATCATGACGTAAATGTCATCAATCGGTGACGTAATTTCAAAAATATTTTTCAAGTCACTGCACAGCACATTTATAAATACCACGTGTAAGAACCTAAAGATTACTGGGCACTGAACTCGCAAAAGCAGGTGTCAGTCAACCTTCGACGGTCCAACCGACCCCAGAGTCAATGCGTTATTTGCGAGTCCTCACTATTGTACTCCGAACATGTCCATAGGTGCTCAAATTCCCTCCTCAGCTATATAGTCTCGCAGTGTCCAGCAACTGACGACTCCAGTTCGGTGTTGGTTGATAAGTATTCTTACACTAAGTTGCTAGTTTCTGGCTGTGCCAATCCTAGGAGGAAACATTCATCAACCCCCAGAGTTTCATAGAAGTAAAGGCAATCCTGCAAGGTAGAAAAACGGAATGGAGATAGTTATGTGAAAAATATGAAGCAGAACATGACAGCTTAAACACATTTAGCAGACATGAGCAGATCAAGATCTTCAAAATTAAAACAGATTACTATGACCTCAGAGAACATCTACATAAGATATGATTCAGTGACTTTGCAACGTGCGATTACGGAGCATCCAGACATACTCCAGAGCATATGGTCTGCAGCACTATAACACCCTAAGAACATAAATATGGCCCACAGACACAAACTTGTTCAAACACATCATCTTGTTCGTGACCCAAGCCGGTCTAAATGGCTAGCAGTGGCTGATTGATGAAGAAGAGGAAAGACTGGGCGCCTCGATTCTGTTGGAAAAACATGTCAATGATACATCCCTCAGTTTACAGAAACAGAAGCGCGCCCAAGTACACAATTAATTCTCAGATTCCCATAATGTAATTTATTCCCTTTAAAGATTCCCATAACGTAATATATTCCCTTTAAAGATTACCATAATGTAATTTATTCCCTTTAAAGATTCCCATAATGTAATTTATTCCCTTTAAAGATTCCCATAATGTAATTTATTCCCTTTAAAGATTACCATAATGTAATTTATTCCCTTTAAAGATCCCCATAACGTAATATATTCCCTTTAAAGATTACTATAATGTAATTTATTCCCTTTAAAGATTCCCATAATGTAATTTTAATTTCTTTTTAAAAGTATAAAAGTGCACTATCTATTTTGAACATGCGGGAAAACAAATGTTATTGTGCGTATTTTGTTTTATGAAAAATTGCTCTCTCTCTCTCTCTCTCTCTCTCTGTCTTGCATGCTAATATCAGATTCCAATACCACGATGCATCCATTCGGAACGTTCATACGAAAACAAAGTCAAGAAACCCGCTAAATGCTAAACATGAGTTGGCATTTTTTAAAAATCAAACTTTGAAATTAGTTTAACTGATGCAAGCACGTAGGGAGGTCAAAAAGTAATGCACACCAATTTTTTTCTCGGAAACTATTCGGGCAAAATGTGTGAAATTTTCACAGATTGTAGCTGAACATCCCTTTGACACTACCTAATTTTCAACATAATCTCCGTCCAAGCGTATTGCCTTACGCCAACGCGAAACTAGGTCATGAATGTCTTGTTTGTACCAAGTTTTGTCCTGCTCGCGTAGCCATTTTTTAACTGCACGGATCACACCCTCATTATTGTCAAAGTGTGTCCCACGCAGGAATTTTTTGAGTGGTCCAAACAGATGGAAATCTGAGGGAGCCAGATCAGGGCTGTAAGGAGGATGGGGCAGTACAGTCCAACCAAATTTGTTGATTGCTTCCCGTGTTACCAGACTTGTGTGAGGGCGTGCATTGTCATGTTGAAGCAACAAATCTGCAGATGGCTTATTAGGCCGAACTCTGTGGAACCGATTTTTGAGTTTTGTCAGTGTATTGATGTAAGCTGTCGAGTTGATTGTCTCACCTCTTGTCATTACATCAACAAGAATCACACCATCAATGTCCCAGAAGACAGTGATCATCACCTTTCCGGCTGATGGAGGTGTTTTGAATTTTTTTCTTTTTGGTGACTGCGGATGATGCCATTCCATTGACTGCATTTTTGTTTCAGGCTCATAATAATGTGCCCACGTTTCGTCACCGGTAACAATTTTTGACAAAAACATTTCTCCTTCAACACCGAAACGCTCCAACAATTCAGAACAGAATGTTTTCCTTTGAACTCTGTGATCATTTGTTAGGCACCGAGGAACCCATCGAGCGCAAATCTTTGAATATCCGAGAGTTTTAAAAATTGCGATTGCACTTCCCTTGCTGACTGTAAGCTGCAATGCCAATTGCTGACTAGTGATACGCCTATCCTTACGAATAATGGCATCAGCCCGGTTTAACATGTCTGTGCTGGTAGCCGAGGCAACACGTCCAGAACGCGGTAAATCATGCAGCTCCACTCGTACACTTTCTGCAGCTTTAATTCTCTGAACCCAGCGACTAACTGTGCTCCTATCGACTGCAGAACATGTGTACACTGCACACAGTCGTTTATGAATGTTTGCCACAGTTTCTTTTTCCGCAACCAGAAATTCTATGACAATTCGCTGTTTGTAACGGACATTGTTGACAAGCTCCATTTTAACGGTTCATAGATTGCGTAATATTTATCAGAATGCTGTGCATTTTGGTACACATAACTGGAACATGTCATATTCCAAGTGTGCAAAATTTCATATTCCTATCTTTATTATTAGCCGAGAAAAAAATTGGTGTGCATTACTTTTTGACCTCCCTTTAGTATAATCATTACATTAAATGTGAGTTTAACGAAGCTTTGGGTTAGACCTATCTTGAGAATTATACTTTAATGTGTCCCAATAAAATGCTATCTACCGAGCCTTCCAGACTACTTTTGTAAACATGCCCAGTAGACACGTCTCATCCATCCTTATTTTGGACATTTTTTTCTATATATTTTTCGAGTCAAATATTATTGAGAGTTTCCATTAATCCTCTTGTTCATGTATTCTTAACGAACCATCACTGTTTTCTCCTGCCTTGTGGGTTCAATGACAATGCCTACATTGTTATGCTGGCATCAAGTTTTCTTAGCATTTCCAACCCATCTCCATTTTCTATTCATTATATGTTGCTCGATTAGTCCTTATTTCGTTCATTCCCAGTTACCTTAATTTCGAATCTTGTCATTCCATCTGAAGTTATCATGTTACTTAGATAGTTGTATCGTTTCTTTGGTTTTAGTATTATAAATCCATGTCTCCAAGGTATGTAATATCCCCCTATTGTTCATACATGGACTACATATGCAAGCTAGCCAATCCATCGGAGACAGAGATCAACGAGCTTCTATTTGCAGACGATCAAGCACTAATATATAGAAAAATTACCTTAAAGAACACTTAAATAGACTTACAGTACAGGTACAAAATTCAACATGAAATCATCATCATATGCCACACCGGTTGGCGTCATGTCCTTCCACAATCTTTTATCTACAGTGCATCGTATCAGTTCTGTTGTTGACTGCTTTCCATGCCATGACACTAAGCCATCTAGTATTTTCTGTCTTTGTCGTCCGCGATATCGCTTTCCGTTTTATTTTGCTAGTTGTAACCAAGTATTCCAACTTTCCTCTTCTCATGATGTGCCCGATAAATGTTGATTGTTTCTTTCTGATGTTTTTTAGGAGCTGCCTTTTACAAATCACAAATCACATGAAAATCAACATCCACAAAACAGAAGTCATGAGTATCGCAAAAAAGAAACTGAACATCAACATAACTATGTACAGTAGACAACTAAGAGGAATTTAAATACTTAGTAAGTTTAGTGACAAACAATTTGCAAACAGCAGAAATAGACTCGAGATGCAACAATCCTCCTCAAATCATTGGACAGCTATCACCACTATTGTAAAAAAAAAAAAAGTAAAGTGCTCCCGTCACGCCAAGTGGCGTATAGGGAATATGGTGTTAGTGACCATAAATTTTACAGACCTTCAGCACATGAAATTTTGGGTAATGTGGTCAGTATTACGCCCGTGCCGCTTTACTTTCCCAGAAAAATTCCGGTACCCATTAAAGGCTGGGTGAACCTGAAAGCCGTCGGTTGGGATCGAACCCAACCTCTTATCCTTTGTAGTCCAGTTCACTAACCACTGAGCTATCGCGGCTCCCTACCACTATTGTCCAACAAGGAAATAACTCTAGAGGCAAAACGGGCAATCTACAATATGATCTTCCTCCCAATGTTGTGCTGCCAATGCCAGTCCTGTGCCTGATGTAAGAATAATATGAAAAATAACCTTTACTGAGATTAAATGTGTTAGACGAATGACAGTCTGAGAGATATGATCAGAAATGAGGAATTGAGAAAAAGGCTAGGAATACCCCCCCCCCCCCCCCCACAATAGATATATACAGTCTGAGAGATAAGATCAGAAATGAAGAACTGAGAAAAAAAGCTAGGAATAGCCCTCGCCATAGAATATATAAGGAAACAACAGATACAATGGCTTGGCCATGTGACAAGGCAGAAAGAACAAAACACAACACAACGAGCTTTCAACAAACGTTGTGAGAACACCAGACCCAAAGGTCGACCACGAAAATGATGGGTCGATGGAATATTACAAGCACTAGGAAACATAACAGTAGCAGAGGCGAACAGAAGAGCAAAAGACCGCAAATTATGTCTCCCCTCGACGCTGAAAGGCAAATGAGGAAGAAAAGAAGAAGAAGAAGATAGAATATATAAAGAAACAACAAATAAAATGGTTCGATCTGATAAGGCAGAAAGATCAAAACATAGCACAGCACAATGAGCCTTCAATAAACAGTGCAAGAACACCAGACCTAAGGGCCGACAGTGGAAAAGATGGATTGACGGAATATTAGAACAGAAGATGAAAAGGCCGCAAATTATATCTTCCCTTGACGCCGAAAGGCAAATGAGGAAGGAAAGAAGAAAAAGATTAAATAATCCTAACATGTGTGCACGTACACACACACACACACACACACACACACACACACACACATTGCAGACCATATTTTGTCAAGCTGGATAAAAGTTGTTCACACTCCATGCTCTTCTATTTAAAAATAAATATGCCCGTCAGGGTAAAGCGATCCACTTTCTCGATTGCTGTTCCTTGTCCTTTGAGGTGTACGTGTCTTGCATTTTATTCGCTGTTATCATTTAATAGTCCTATTTTTGCAGAATTTATTATAATGCATGCTTCTGCAAATAGCGGGATAAGTGGGTGGGGCTCACTGATTCCTCGATTATTACTGAATGGCTTGGGACTTGACAATTTTGGAGAAACTGCTGAGCTTGAACTCGTCCCGCCAGCGGCCAGATTGCCGTTCATGACGGAATGTGACGTAACAGCATTTAAAGGTCGCGTGTTTTCAGGTCAATAGTTTTATCAACTTCAGGAGTTGCCAGTTTGGCCTTTTAAATATATTTTATAGCTCCCTCACATTGATGGGTCCACTTATCTTGTAAGGAAGATATTGCAGTGCCTGTAGACAGGACAAGTTCCAAGTTTCGTTTTTTTACGAACGGGGTGGAGTGGGGGAATATTTTTAATAGGGGTGGGGGACATATCAAGGAAAGATCATTTAAAGCCTTAAATAATATACCTCACTTATCTGTAGTATCTGTCGCTTGTTTAGTCCACATTTAAAGCAGACGTATTCTCCTTTGTTTTTTTTTTGTTTTTTTTAAATATTGCACTCCAGAGTTTTGCATAAGAATCCTTCACTTGGGAACTCTTCTCCTTCAGTAAAAATCCTAATGCAGTGAACTATCTCCACTGGTTTTTTAGTGCAGTCGTTTTTTTTTTATCATTCAGTCGTTCTTTATCGTTCATAACGATAAAGGACCTTCCAACGCTGGCTGTTGACATTGGTACAGTCAATATTTTTTACACTAGTATTTTTCAGTTCGTCATAATCAAATGAAGATAGAAGAATGTATTTAATGGTGATACATTGTCGTTCACATTTGAGGCCAAATATTTAAAAGACTTCAGATGTGCTTGCAAATGATCTCGATCTATCATCATCATCATGTACCATACCGGTTGGCGTAGGCGATCATGTCCTTCCATAATCTTCTATCTACAGTGCTTCGTATCAGTTCTGTTGTTGACTGCTTTCCATGCCATGACACCAAGTTATCCAGTATTTTCTCTCTTTGTCGTCCGCGATCTCTCTTTCCTTTTATTTTGCCAGTTGTAACCAAATATTCCAACTTTCCTCTTCTCATGATGTGCCCGAAAAATGTTGATTGTTTCTTTCTGATGTTTTTTAGGAGCTGCCTTTTTGTGTTGGCCTCTTTGAGAACATCCTCATTGGTCTTTTTAGCTGTCCATGGCACTTTCAACATTCTTCTGAGAAATCCCATCTCTGTGGCCTCTAACAGTCTTTTCATTTGTTTGTCTACTATCCATGATTCGCTTACATAGGTCAGAATTGGTTCTATATAGCACCGATGAACTCTCTTCCTCATTTCTATTGACATAGATTTGTTGCATAAGATATTTTTCATTTTCTGAAATGAAATCTACTTTTTACTTCCGTCGTGCATCTTCCATTCAATGTTATTATTGTGCCCAAGTAATTGACGCATTTGCACTTGTTTCAAATTTGTCCTGTTTATTTTTATGCTGCATAAGTAAAGTAAGTAAAGTACCCCCGTCACGCCAAGTAACGTATAGGGAAATATGGTGTTAATGACCCTATATTTTACAGACCTTCAGCACATGATTTTTGGGGTAATGTGGTCAGTATTACGCCCGTGCTGCTTTACTTTCCCAGAAAAAAATCTGGTAACCATTTAAGGCTGGGTGAACCCGGAAGCCGTCGGTTGGGATCGAACCCTACCCCTTGTCCGTGGTAGTCCAGTTCACTAACCACTGAGCTATCGCGGCTCCCTTTTTATGCTGCATGCTGGTGATAATTGTTTCTTCGATATGACCATTACTTCTGTTTTCTTACTATTCAGACTGAGACCTTTCTTGGTGCTTTCTTTACTATTATGTCTATTATTTCTTGTAGTTCATTCTCTATCTCTGCTATTAAGACTGTGTCATCAGCATATCGCAAATTATTTATGTTGTGACCGTTGACTTCAATTCCTTTTTTTGGTCTACTATTGATTTCATAATATGAGAACGAATCCGACGATAGAATACAGCCTTGTCTAACTCCTTGTTTTAAAAATTGAAATTATCCTGTTTGTTTGTTAATTCGTATAGCTGCTGTTTGTTGCCAGTACATTTTTTTTAATGATTCGCAGATCCTTGCCATCAATGTTTAATTTCTCCAGCATATTGATTATTTCCACATGCTTTACTTTGTCAAATGCTTTTGTGTAGTATATAAAGCACATATATAGATCTTTCTTTACCTCTATAGATCTTTCTATCAATGTTCTTAAGATATATATTGCATTATTGGTGCCCTTTCCTTCCACAAATCCGCATTGTTCCTCACTTATTTCTGCATTTATTTCGATCTATACCATGCAAATACTGTCTCAGAGAGTTAACGTCTGACACTTTTATCTGTCGAATGTAATTAAATGATAAAAAAAATTAACATGCTGAAATTAATTCAAAGGCTTGCTTACTAAACATTTTATCCATTTAAGATATTAAATATAGATATCAGTATCTATGAATTTAGCAAGTCTCTGCAAACAAGTTTTACCAACAAAGGCATTAGTTTAACTGTTGGGATGTGTGACACCTTATCTTTCAATACTTTGTATGTTGTAGTAAAATCATTATGTTCTTGTTTTTCTGCTGCTGTACGTCCGCAGAAATTGATTTTAAGTGCAAATATATGCTTGAAATTAGCTACAGCTCTCAGTATCGCCACCAACAGGCAAAGTGTTAACATAAAAGTAGATATTTCAATTTCAAGAAGTCCCATCCTATGTAAAAGCTCACAAGCCATCATGATTGCCCTATAATATGTCTTAATGATGTGAATAGTGTTATAATGGCTGAACCAGCGCATATAAGTCTAGCCTCTGAAATTCTCAGCATCGGATCTTCTCATCATCATCATCATCATTGAGTGCCGTCTCCGCATCGAAGGTTGGCTACCATGGAGCGCCATTCCACTCTGTTTCTTGCTTTGATGGTGCAGATTGTCATAGGCTGACTTGTCTATATTTTGATGTTACTCGTTCATGTTAGTCTTAGTATGCCTCTGCCTCTGTTACCTTGTATGTTCCCTTCCAATAGTACTTTTATTAGGGTGTTGTGTCTTTTAACATGACCCAACAACTTCATTTGTCTTGCTCTAATTGTGTTTAGTAGTTCTCTTTTCATTTTTAGTTGTTTTAAAACTTCCTCGTTTGTTTTCTTTTCCTTCCATCCAATTCTACCTATTCTTCTATAAATCCACATTTCAAAGGCTTCAATTTTCTGTTCTGTTTTCTTGTCTAATGTCCATGTTTCTGCACCATACAGGAATATTGAAAAGATGTAACATTTTGCTATTCTTAGTTTTAGCCCTGGTGTTATTTGTTTTGATGTTAGTATATTTTTCATGGCATTGAAATTAATTTTGCTATACCTATTATTTTATTTATTTCAGTTGTACATTTTCCATCACTGGTTATAGTATGGTCCAGATAGTTGTAGTTCTGAACTGGCTCTAGATGCATTCCTTCCACTTTGATATTTAATTGTAGGTCTTGAGAATTTTCTTTGTTTATGATCATAATTTTAGTCTTTTTGATATGCATGTATAGTCCATATTTTTTGCTTGTCATGTTTATTACATTAAGCAATTGTTGTAGGTCTTTAGGATTTTCTGCTAGTAGAACAGTATCATCAGCATATCTTAGGTTATTGATTATCTTCCCATTAATGTTTAGGCCTGGCATCTCTGTGATATTTTTTAAGATTTGCTCAGTGTATAGATTGAACAAGCTTGGTGATAGGATGCATCCTTGTCGTACTCCTCTTTTTATATCAATGGGTGTAGAGTTCTCCTTGTTATATTTTATTATTGCTGTTTGCTCTCAGTACAAATTACATATATGATATATATATATATATAGTATGTCTGTGTCATCCAGATTTATATCTTTTAGGCAGTCTATAAGTTGATTATGGTGTTTTCTATCAAATGCTTTGGTGTAGTCTATGAAGCAGGCATATATTGGTTTGTCTACTTCTATGTACTTTTCAATCAATATCCTCATGCTGAATATGGCTTCTTTTGTTCCACTGTTTTTCTTGAATCCGAATTGCTGCTCATCTAATTCAATATTATTTTATTCTGAATCCTTCCTTGTATAACTTTTAGTAAAATTGTGTTTACCTAGCTCATTAGGTTTATTGTTCTAAAATCATTGCATTCAACTGCGCCATTCTTTTTAGGCGATGCAATGAAAGTTGATGTTTTTAGTTCATTTGGTATGTATCCTGTATGGTATATGTCATTGCATATGTCTGTGATCGCCTCAATGCTAAAATCTTGTAGTGCCTGTATCATCTCTATCTGTATATTGTCAGGTCCTGCTGCTTTTCCCTTTTTCATTGTTTTTATAGCTTTTTCTACCTCCGATTTTAGGATTTTATAGCTGGATGTACATTTTATAAATGGTTTTTTGTCCCTTTCGTCATGAAATAATTCTGTTATGTATTCCTGCCATCTATCGATTATATCTTTGTTGTCTGTTAGCATTCTTTCCTCTTTGTTTGCACTACATCCGTTTCCTGCAGCTTTTTTGTCTTTTTTGTCATTCTTTTTATTTCTGTGTGCATTCCTCTTAAATTTTGTTTACTTTCCATAGTTTCGACTTCTAGACATCTTTGGTTCAGCCAGTCTTCTTTTGCCTTTTTGCACATTTTTCATATTTCATTATCAATTTCCGTGTATCTGGCAGTGTTCTTCGCTTGTCTTCTCTCTTCCATTTTTTCTAAAATGTTGTCAGTTATTCATTTTTGTTTTTTGTTACTTTCCTTTTTGGGTAAGGTGATGCAGAATTCTTGTATGCTGCTTTTAAACATTGCCATTTGGTTGTGACTTTTTCTTCAGGATTTTCTCTTCGTTATCTCTCAATCCCTTCTTCTAGCAACTTCTGATATCTGTTATTTACTTGTACAGTATAAGTTTATTTTACATCTTTCTGATTTAAAGCTGTTGTATCTATTAGTGTTGCTGAATTAGTATTTGTTTTCTTTGTCTTTAATTTGATTTTCATTTTAATCATGACAGGATTGTGATCTGAATTAATATCTGTTCCTGGGTAGGTTTTGGCTTTCTTGACGCTGCTCCGGAATATGTCTTTTATCTTTATATAATCTATTTGATTCCTCTTTCTATCTCCAGGGCTTTTCCATGTGTATAATTTCTTTTTCTCTTGCTCAAAGTAGGTGTCACATATTATCAGTCTGTTTTCTTCACAAAATTGAATTAATCTTTCACCTCTGTTATTTCGTTTTCCTAAACCATGATTTCTTATAATGGTCTTATATCTGCCTTTTCCCACTTTTGCGTTCATGTCACCCATTACAATCAATATATCTGAAGATTTCACTTGCTTCATAACTGTATTTAGATCTTCATAGTATGCTTCTATTTGTTCATCTGTATAGTCTTGAGTGGGTGCGTATGTCTATATTATTGCTATGTCAATTGGCTTTGCCTTCATTTTTAATAATATAATCCTATCATTGTATGTCACTTGAGTATTTATATATTTTTGTAGTTCTCGTTTTATTAGTATGCCTACCCCTCTTTGGTGTTCTGTTGTGTTACCTGAGTATATAAATGTATATTTATCGTCTTGTATGTATCCACTTTCCTTCCATCTTGTTTCTGATATGCCTAAAATATCTATGTTTAATCTCTCTGCTTCTACCATAAGATTGTCTAGTTTTCCTTGTTGGTATAAGGTTCTAACATTCCATGTGGCTATTTTTATTCGTTCCTAAAACAGTGGTTAGAATTTCTCTCATTGGCTTTCTTTGGAATGTTACGTGATGAGGCTCCAATCTCTTTCACGGTGGTCTGCCATATTTGTCTTTCGTGTTCTGAATATGCCTCATGTGTACCACACACTTTGCTGTTTTCGCTTTTTTGGGCCGTTGATTATTTATAATTCTTCCGCCCCATGCTTTCGTGTAGTCTATAAAGCACATATATAGATCTTTCTTTACATCTATAGATCTTTCTATCATGTTCTTAAGATGTATATTGCATTATTGGTGCCCTTTCCTTCCACAAATCCACATTGTTCCTCACTTATTTCTGTTTTTTTTTGTTCCTTACACGTCTCATGATTATTCTTAGCAATATTTTAATCAAATGGCTTATGCGACTAATAGTGCGATGGTCTTCACAATCAGTGGCTTCTTCGGTATGGCTACAAAGATAGATTTTAGTAGATCTTCGGGTATGTGTCCAGTGTTATATATGTCATTGAGTAATTTTGTTATGACTTGGACTCCCAGCTCTCATAATGCATTGATCTCTTCGATTGTTATATTGTCAGGACCTGGAGCTTTGCCTCTTTTCATGTGTTAAATTGCGTCCTCCACTTCACTCTGCATTATTGGTGGTCCTGTGTCTTCATTTGAATTGTTTAATTCTGGTCTTTCATCATCATAGAGTTGACTGATATATTCTGTCCATCTTTCCAGTGTCTTCTCCTGTCTCATTATTATATTTCATTCCTTTGATTTCACACATCCTGAAACTTTGACTTCTTTTCTTCCTGTTAATTCATTTAACTGATTGTGCATACATTTTGAGTATTTCTTTTGTTGTTTTTCCATTTCTTCACATTTCTGTTGTAACCACCCTTCTTTGCTTCACTGCACTTGTTTTGGATCTCTTTGTGCAATATTTTGTATGCCCGTTCTTCTTTCTTATGTTTTCTTCTTTCGTCCATTAGTTGTAATATTTCTTCTGTCATCCATTTCTTTTTGTTGATTCTTTTAGTCATTGGTATTATTTCTTTTGATGTTTGTTGAATCGATTGTTTGATCATTTCCCACTGCTCCTGGATGTCCTGTATTTTCTCAATAGCATTATATCTATTTTGTACTATCGTGCTGTACTTATCACTCATCTGTTTATCTACTCTTAGCATATCTAGTTCTAATTTTATATTTCTTGATGATTTCTGTGCCTTCCGCAGTTTTATTCTTATCTTTCCAACTACAGGTACATGGTCACTATTGTAATCTGCTCCTGGGGTTGTTTTAACCGATGTTAGCCGATTCCTGAATCTTCTCTGTACCAGTATAAAATCAATTTGAGTGTGTACTTTTTGTCTGGGCTTTTGTCTGGTCCATAGTCGCCTAGGGTGTTGTTTGAACCAGGTATTACCTATAATCATTTCATGTGTCTTTGCCCAATATATCAATCTATCCATTCTATCATTCCCCAAGGCCATGCCCCCCCCCCCCCCCCCCCCAGTCACATTTATCATCAGCATACCTTAGATTATTTATATTATGACCTCCAATTATTTTCCCAGGCATCTCACTTATGGATCTTAAAATAATCTCACTATAAATATTAAACAAATCTGGTGACAGCACACAACCTTGTCTAACACCCTGTTTTATTTGTCGAAACATTCCCAATTGGTTTCCACTTCTTATGGCCGTTGTTTGTTTGTTGCCAGTACATGTTCTTTATTATTATTATATCTGACAGATTAGACAGATAGACAGACAGACAGACAGACAGACAGACAGACAGACAGACAGACAGACAGACAGACAGACAGACAGACAGACAGACAGACAGACAGACAGACAGACAGACAGACAGACAGACAGACAGACAGACAGACAGACAGACAGACAGACAGACAGACAGACAGACAGACAGACAGGTATCCATAGTTGCTTTTCCAATTTGTTCCAATGAGAACTTGCGTTAGAGTATGTCATGTGATTAAAATGGATATGTTCGACCATTGTTTGGAATGAAATGACACTTTTTAAAAACCTGGCAACCCTACTTTGCCCTCCGATCTCCCTTTCTCTGCTGCCTTTCGAGCCGTAACTGGCCATAGGGCGTAGACCAAGATACACCTTCTCCTATATGAATTTCTGTTCTAGCAGTTTTCTTTTAAAGATATTTTATCAAATCTCGCCATCTGTCTCTGTTCTGTGCAAGCAGTTCTATCTCATTGAGGGAGCCGACTCCTGCTGCTCTTGCCTCTCTCATCAATGCTCTTCTCAGTGTCTCCCTGGGTCTTCCTCTTTTTCTTTTACCTGTTGTTTCCCATAGAGGGCTTGCTTTGCTATTCGATTATTATCTCTTCTCATCACATGTCCAACGTATGACCATCGTCTTTTCTTTATTACTGAAGATATTAGTGGTTGATTGGCGATTTCTCTAATTTCCTCGTTTGTTTTGAATTCGTTCCATGCTATACCAAGTATTTTCCTTAGACATTTATTTTCGAATGCGTTCAACTTTGTTTCTATATCTCTTGTTGTTTTCCAGCTTTCACACGCATACGTAAGGGTTGATAGTACATTTGATTTGAATAGCCTAAGTTTTGTGTTTGTGCTAATGAGTTTTGATTTCCACAACTTTTCAAGGAATCCGATCTCCTTTGCCACCAGTCAATGTTGTCTGTCTGTTAGGTCCACGCTTTCAGGTCAACGGTGCTAACACAATAACACTCGGTCTAGTCAAGCAACACATAATTGAAGTACCCATTGTTTAAATAGCCACGCGAACATGTGGGTAGTTACATAACTTCATAATGTTTTTTCAAGGATCGCCTGAAAAATGAGAACAATATAAATGAATCCAATAATCCATACTTTGATTTTATAACCACATATATAAGGTATTTCAAGAGTAAAAGGTTTTTTTTTGTTTGCCCCCAAAAAGAGAGGCTCTTTTATAAAGAAAAAAATGGAGCGCGGGGTGGGGAACATCATGGTTTTAATTGCCACGGTATTACATGTGTAGAGCACATTTAACACCACTTTTAAAATTTGTAGCTGAGCCTACTGAGTTCGTGTTAAATAATGTCCTTGTTTTAACCCTTAAATTGTGTTGAAATAGCGATCGCCTAAGGTTTAATATGTCAGGGTACTTAGATCTGCTTGAACACTTTGTATATTGTTGTCTTGTAGGTTTTGTTTATTTCTTGATGAAACACAATCTGTTCAATCCGACTAGGTTTTCCCCAGGTTATATAATTATCAGACCGCAAAGTGACAATTACAAGAAGCCGTTCCAGTGAGAACCACAGCGCGGAATTGACGCTTAAAAGCACCGAGCCCTGAAAAAGGACAACCCAGTGTGGCTATGTGTGCGCCGCGAACATAATAAAGTAATTGTGCATTGAAACTGTCCACGTCAATTCTTTAGAGGAGGAGTCCACATATCCTGTCCTCAAACACCCCGGCTCGGAAGATACCCCTTACAGGAATATGTTCGGAGTTTGTCTCGTTTTTTCTCAACGAGATATAACGAGATTAATATTATTATATAAGTTCACAACGTGGCAAGCCACTTCCTTTTCTGACTGAGTTGTATGCTGGAACGCTTGTAACAGTGGCGTTCTCTTCAATTTTGTCACTTTTAAAGGTATCTATCGAGCTGTAAATTAAAATTAATAATGAATATTTTGACACTGGTGTGTACAATTTTAAAGTAACTTCGCCTTGTGAGTAGCGCGAAATCCGATAAGCAACTGCAGTTGAGGAGATCACAAAACTAGTGGATGGGACCATGACCTGACCATGTTTGATTGACCTCATTTAACCAGCCGGTCGTACCACGTTGCCGTCGCAGTAATAGTGTGCACCATCTTGTCGGATTTTGGTGCTGAATGGAGATAGTTAAAACTACAGAAACAAAGCAGTAAATTAGTGTGTAATATTATATGGATATATTATTTGATTATAATTTCTTCGCAGCTTTTTCAATATTTTGTCCAGATTACTTTGAGTTGAGCTGGTGGAATCTCTCCTCTTGCCTTGGTAATATACACACCACACACGTGCTCATAATTTCTGAAGCGTCTTGTCTTGAAGACCTTAAAGATTTGGATTTTACTGTTATTATTTATGTTTGATGACGAGTGAGACTGCAACTTGTTTAAAATGCATCATCAAACTTGAGACTTTGTTAAAGAATGAGCTGGGTATTGGCATAATCAATAAAGTAACTGAATCACTGAACACATTAACTAAAAGTAAAAGTGAAGAGTGGTCAGCAAATCATAACTATGATAACTGAGTGTTGGCGTCATTTCATTGAGAATTTGTTAGGATGCAACTTGTATTGTAAGGATCAGTCACAGTGTGTGTTATAACTGATCACGATCCTTCTCCACTTCATCGTAAAAGACTCGAAAACAAACCAAGCAGATGATAGACATTGAAGAAGGAATTTAGACCAGATATATGATTATATGTCATGCGGATATTTGATTGCTGTGCCAAAATCCATAGATATTCATGGATCATGCTATCAAGAGACAATGCACTCATTTGCCATTTGCACTAAATGACTAAATGCCATTTTAAAAGACAGATGGCTGTGAGTAGAGGTATATTGGGTGAATGCTGTGAAAAACAGCAAGAAAATGCTGTTTGAAGCCAAAAGATAATTTGTTCCGTACTTTCTTTCTTGATGGCGTTCACCCGATGACTACTAAAGGAATTGATTTGTCTTCTGAAATCTGCTATAAAATTGTGGAAACATAGTTCATTTGTTGTAATTTGTAAATTGATTTTTCTTTTTAGCATCTTTGCTTTTTACCCAGTATCATGAGTATCCATTAAGGGAGCCGCGATAGCTCAGTAGGTTAGTGAACTGGACTACAAGGGGTAGGGTTCGATCCCAACCGACGGCTTCCGGGTTCTCCCAGTATTAAAAATAGGTACCGGATTTTTTTCTGGGAATGTAAAGCAGCACGGGCGTAATACCAACCACATTACCCTAAAAATCATGTCCTGAAGGTCTGTAAAATATAGGGTCACTTGCCGTGACGGGGGGGTACTTTACTTTTTTTTTTTTCCCTGACTACAGTCTGATATATATCAACACAGCACTTGAATTTAGAAGTACAAAGAAGGATCACTGTGATTTCAAAAGGAGATAGTTGTTAGGAAATTTATTTGTGACATTTTAAATAAAAAATTATAAATAAAAATAAAATAATAATAGTACATACTTCCTGTTGTAGACAATTCTGGTTGAAAAAAAACCCTGGTATTGTATAGTGCCCATATGCTGCATGCCATATATGATATGGTTTTTTTAATGTATATCTTGTCCAGATTATTTTGGGCTGGCATAAGATTTGTCAACTTGCAAATGTTCTTTTACTTATTTAACTTTGACTTGAGTGTGGGGAATACATTTAACTGATTTGTAAGACAGCTTTTGATCTCTCACATACTGGAGATCTTGGATAAAGAAACTCTGTTACTTGAACCTGAGGAACAACCCAAATCGCATTGTTACATCACCTCCAGTAAGATTCTAAACAATATTCATGTTTCAGTATTATTTGTGAGTTGTCGTTATTGCACTCGAACATAACCTTAGATGCTTAGGTCCTCTCAGCTTTGTCCTGCAGCATCCAGCGACTGATGAGTCCAGCTTCTGTGTTGGTTAAGTTCTCTTATGCTTCCACTAAGCTTGGATTTCCCATACTCCCTCATGTCTAGGAACCATTGACAAAGGTTGAAAGGTGACTGCGTATTATTCTTATTGATTTCTGTAATGAATGATTCAACTCACTGCCTGCAAACAGAGCCTGCCTCCAATTTTTTTTTTATCATGCTCATTTTTAAGTAATATTATCTTATTGTTATTTTTTTTACAGCTTTACAACTCTTTAGTCTTTTAATCTTTTGGAACATTTCCTCAATTTCAAAATAGTTTTTTTAAAATATAAAAGTGGTATAGGTATAGTACTTGTCCCCATTACTTTAATTCTGGTTAGACCAGTAAGTTCAAAGTTCATATTTATAGTTCATTGTGGCTGTGGTTGATAGTTCCTTCATTATCAACTCTTATCTATTGACCTTTCGAGCCGTAGCAGGCCTATAGGGCATAGACCCAGATACTCTTGCTCTTACCTACATTTTTTTTCTGGCAGTTTTCAATCCTTCTAAAGATATTTTATCAAATCTCACCATTTGTCTCTGTTCTGTGCAAACAACTCTATCTCATTGAGGGAGCTGATTCCTGCTGCTCTTGCTTCTCTGATCAATGTTCTTCTCAATTCTACATGTCGTTATTTATTCTCTCTTAGAACCATTACAAATGATGAGTCTTAAAATAGCTCACACAATAAATACTAATGACTGTTCTCTCTATGATCCTCAGAAATCTATCAATATCCTAGGACCAATGCAGAGGCGGTAGGTTTTTAATTTTGTTAAAGTTGAGTTTTATTTTTATAGATTTCATGTATTTGGTGTTGAAAAAATAACACCATAAAAATTAGATGTGTTTGATGCATGACAAGAAACAGCCTGAGACATTAGAAGTGAAGAGCTAAGTAAAATAGAAAAAGCTAGGAACAATTCCCTCTACATAAAGAATGAGTAGATAAAATGGTTTAGCCACATGAGAGAGAGATAAAATTATTACTTAATGTGTCTGTAACAAACACTAAGAGAACATCAGATTGAGGGGCTGACCACAAGAAAAAAATGAATTGATGGAATATTAAAAACTTCTGGAAACTTATAACAGGAAAGGCCAACAGAACAGCAAAAAAAACTACAAACTAAATCTCCCTTAGACTTAAAACGCTGAAAGTCAAATGAGGAAAGAAGGTGCTGTATGCAGAACAATGAAATCAAACTTGATCATTATAACTACATTATAATCAGAGAACTAGGGTTATGAAGTAAGTCACTGAATAAGAGATGTCCTTTCATCAACTATGATACTCAAATCTTGAAAATACATATTGTGGAAATTCTAAATATGAAATAGGTGAAAATCATTTAGCTTTGGGAGTAAGAGAATATACTGAAGGTAAATAAAGCAGGACAACACAAATCAAGACCAAATAATATTATAATAATTGTATTGAGGACAATTTTTCCTTCATTTTATTTAAAATTATAAAAATAAGGAATTTTGTTTCATAATAAAGCTAGATGAGCCGATGATGACAATGTGGGATTTGATTTTTATGAAACAAATATCTCACTCGCCGTACTGAGCTCATACTTCAACATAAAAACTGTAAAGTGCACACATATTAATAAAAGCTCACATTTAAGTTTAAATGCTTTCTTTTTTAAATCAAACATTTGCATCTTTTCATTTCTATTTTATTAGAGATGTAACTAAACCATCTGAAGCCAAACATCAACATTACCCCAACAACTTGGGAGCCTCGGTAGCCTAGTTGGGAAAACCACCTAACTAGACTACCGACGTTCGGACAACCCGTGTTCGATTCCCGCTGGGAGCAGTGTGAATTGTACTCGTGGTTGGAAAAAAAAAATACCCCCACGGTCGACCCAGCGGTTGGAAGAAATTGGTACCAAGGTATTACCCTGGGAAGGTGAGGAATGTCGCCTCACATCTGAGTTTCGATGCTTGAGGCGACACTATACAGAAATATCCAAACATTTCTGGATAGGCAGCCGAGCACATATGGGTGTAAACTCGTGTGCTAAGACGCTGGTTCAAGTCTCTCGTACTTTACCTTTACCAACATTAATTTAGTTAAAATCAGGGCCTGCAATTTTCTATATGCAAAATATGGATGGAAAAAAAAGAGAGAAAAAAAATTCTGTCACACTACATGGTGGCATATATGATGATAGTGCCCATATTAAAAAAAAGAAATAGATTTCAGTGCATTGTTTTAGAAGTTTGCAAAATATATAACAAACAATCTGAGTACATAATAATCTTTTGACTTTTTTGAAAAAATGCAAAATGAAATGTTTGGCCATCCTTGATCATGTGGCAAAGACCATTATTCTACAGGGACTACGAAAGGAAGGAGAATGAGAGGTAGGCAGACATAACAGATAACATAAAAGAATCTACATACTTTGGAGTTGCAACTTCCCAAAGAATGACTGAAAATAAAGAAAACATGGAGAAGGTTGATAGTTTTGTCTGTAGTGCTCCAAATACCCTCATGGTTATGGGATAAAGAAGAAGTATCACTAAAAATGTTTCATTGATCCGGGAAAGGTATTCTCACTAACACCATTTTCCCCTACCCTATACACCTAGTAGGACATGGAGGAAACCTTTTATTTAAGGAATTTTATTTTTATTTATCTGGGTGAGCCTGAAGGAGTAAATACAGTTGTTGAATAAAGTGAGAAGATAGAACTCAGTTTAAATGAAAATGTGAAAAACAAAAGTAATGGTAGTCTCGTAGAGTTAGTTGTAATTTAAATGTAATTTATAGAAGTGCATATTTTTTGCCATTTCTATTGTTATTTTACTTTGTAAGAAAATCGTTTGTTTTATAATTTGACTGAGGTGATGACAACGGGGGGGGGGGATTTGATTTGTATGAAACTAATTACTCACTCGCTGTACTAAACTCTACATGCAAGTTACTGCAATTTTTACTCAATAATATTCAATTACTTGCATTATAAATTGTACAAGTATATACATGTATTTCATTTTAAAACTAAATTAGCCCAAAGGAATAGATAGATACAGTTACTAAAGAAAGTGAAAAGGAAGGACTCAAGATAAATGAAAATGTGGAAATAAAAGTAATGATGGTCTGAGAGTTGTAATTGAAATGTAATTAATAGTACTTATTTTTCAATTTCTTTTGTTAAAGATTATTGTATTATTTTTGTAAGTTTTTTATTTCAAATTTGACTGAGGTGATGATGACAATGTGGGATTTGATTTGTATGAAACAAATTACTCACTCGCCGTACTGAACTCACATGCAAGTTATTGTAGAAGTATACATTTGTATTTCAATTTGAAAATAACATATAAATTCTTATTTGTTAATGCGACTTGTAATATATAATTATTTAGAAAGAATTGTTTAATTTACTGCCTTAATGATATTTCTACATACAAATAATTGCAGCTTGTGGAATTTAGTAATTGTAGAAGTGAAAAGAGATAACATCCACAGTAGCTGAAAAATGACCAGTTAGATAGTAGATGGATAGGGTGTACACTTAATAAAGTAAGAGAATGGACAAACGTAAAACAGTACATGCATTGGGCAGAAGGGCCTGAGCTCACAGGCTGCTGGATCATTAACAACACAAGTGAATGGTTGTACAGTGAAAAGTACCTGATAATCAATACAACCAACAGTTGTCATGAAACAGCTGGCTTACCCACTGTGCTGATATAACATAACACACAGTTGAGGCCATGCTAAAATGTCCTCTTTTAAATGTTCAAATTAAGTGACAGGACTTTAAAGTACTACAAATACTTTTTGAATTATTATTTGTATATTTAATTTTTTTATTGTTATACTAGATGATTACATTTGTGTGTTTTTTAAGCAGTGTTTGTTGTGTACTTTTTTTAATGAGTTGATGATGACAATGTGGGATTTGATTTGTATGAAACAAATTACTCACTCGCCGTACTGAACTCACTTATTTACATATAAAATTTACTCAAAAGTCTATACTGGTAGGAAAATGTCGTGGGACAATGGTTAGTAAACTTAATAAATGTTCAGGGCCATTTTCCTGATTGAAATTCTTATAGGGTCACCCAGTTATAGATGGACACAGACAACTGGTGTAGTATTGACCACATTACCCAAAACTACTGATGGGCAGTAAAACATGGGCACTAACGTTATATTCCCCAATATCATAGATGGATTGTGTTGAGTTGCTTTCACTCTTCATTTTGTATCAACAAATAATAGCCACCAGCAACAATCTGTTGCTTTATATTTAAACTGTGAGCTGATGATGACAATGTGGGATTTGATTTTTATGAAACAAATATCTCACTCGCCGTACTGAGCTCATACTTCAAACATAAAAATTGTAAAGTGCACACACATTAATAAAAGCTCACATTTAAGTTTAAATCCTTTCTTTTTTTTTTTAAATTTTAAATCAAACTTTTGCATCCTTTTGTATTTTATTAGAGATAAAAATAAACTATCTGAAACCAAACACCAACTTTAATTTTGTTAAAATCAAACTGATGCAACTCAGGCAGGACCTGCAGTTTTCTGGTTGCAACATATGGATGCAGAGAAAGAACAAAGGGAGAGCACTCTCCATGCCACATATTGGTGTATAGGGAATATAGTGGTAGTGCCCATATCTTTTTATAAATAGATTTTCAGTGCATTAATTTTTTGACAATGTGGTTAGTATTATGCAGTGCTGTCTTTCTTGAAAAATCAGATACTCATTTAAGACTGGACATGAAACAAAAATGTTGCAAAATCCAAAATAGACAGACTAAAACAAGAAACCGTCGACAAATTTAAATACTTGGGATTAATTGTTAGCAATGATGGCTGAAATATCGGCTGGAATAGTGCAAACTACAACAGCCTTTGCAAGGCTAAAGTCTATCTGAAAAGATAAGAACATCACTCTTGGCTCTAAAACACAGGCTGATGTGCACACTTATATTAGTTTTTCTATACACTTGTAAATCATGGACTCTTACTAAAGAAAATACAAACTATGGAGATGAAATGTTATTGTAAGGTTTTGGGCATATCTTACTCAAATTGTATGACAATTACAAAAGGATACAACAAGCCATCAGAGTACATGATCTTTTGACATGTGAAAAAGTGCAAAATGGAATGTTTAGCCAACTGTCTTGATCATCTTTCAAAGACCATTCTGCAAACACTGAAGGAGAGAGAATGAGAGGTAGGCAGAGAAAGAGATGGGAAGATAACATAAAAGAATGGACAAGCCTTGGATTCACAATATCCCACAGATTGACTGAAGATAAAGATACATGGAGTATGTTGACAAAGTTTGTCAATATTGATTCAAATGACCCCAAGGGTTATGTGATAATAAAAAGGAAGAGTCACCAAAATGTTAAACCGATCATGGAAAAATATGGTCACTAAAACCATATTCCATATAAGCCTTGTAAGGCATGGACTTTTATTAAAGCTAAATAAGCCAGAATGAATAGATAGATACAGTTACTGAAGAAAGTGAAAAGGAAGGACTCAAAATAAATGAAAATGTGGAAATAAAAGTAATGATGGTCTTAGAGTTGTAATTGAAACGTAATTATTAGTAATACTTATTTTTCAATTTCTTTTGTTAAAGATTATTGTATTATTTTTGTAAGAGTTTTTTTTATTTCATATTTTGACTGTGAGGTGATGATGACAATGTGGGATTTGATTTGTATGAAACAAATTACTCACTCGCCGTACTGAACTCACATGCAAGTTACTTCAGTTTATACTCACTAATTGAGACTTGTTGGTCTCGAGACAGAAAGGTTGCGAGTTCAAGTTCTGGCTGCACCAGTGTGGGATTTTTATTTGTGATTTCTCTCTGGAGCCAACCACCTCTGGTCTCAGCCAGACAACCGAGGCTCGGCTTTGAAACGTCAATTACTCATCAACGGAAAAAATATGAGTACCTCCGAAGATGGAGTTAATCTGCCTGTGCTGTGAGGGACCCCTGTGCACACTGCTGCCAGGGAAAAATGGATCGAAGTGAAAATTAATAAAGTAAGAGAATGGACAAACGTAAAACAGTACATGCATTGGGCAGAAGGGCCTGAGCTCACAGGCTGCTGGATCATTAACAACACAAGTGAATGGTTGTACAGTGAAAAGTACCTGATAATCAATACAACCAACAGTTGTCATGAAACAGCTGGCTTACCCACTGTGCTGATATAACATAACACACAGTTGAGGCCATGCTAAAATGTCCTCTTTTAAATGTTCAAATTAAGTGACAGGACTTTAAAGTACTACAAATACTTTTTGAATTATTATTTGTATATTTAATTTTTTTATTGTTATACTAGATGATTACATTTGTGTGTTTTTTAAGCAGTGTTTGTTGTGTACTTTTTTTAATGAGTTGATGATGACAATGTGGGATTTGATTTGTATGAAACAAATTACTCACTCGCCGTACTGAACTCACTTATTTACATATAAAATTTACTCAAAAGTCTATACTGGTAGGAAAATGTCGTGGGACAATGGTTAGTAAACTTAATAAATGTTCAGGGCCATTTTCCTGATTGAAATTCTTATAGGGTCACCCAGTTATAGATGGACACAGACAACTGGTGTAGTATTGACCACATTACCCAAAACTACTGATGGGCAGTAAAACATGGGCACTAACGTTATATTCCCCAAATATCATAGATGGATTGTGTTGAGTTACTTTCACTCTTTATTTTGTATCAACAAATAATAGCCACCAGCAACAATCTGTTGCTTTATATTTAAACTGTGAGCTGATGATGACAATGTGGGATTTGATTTTTATGAAACAAATATCTCACTCGCCGTACTGAGCTCATACTTCAACATAAAATTGTAAAGTGCACACACATTAATAAAAGCTCACATTTAAGTTTAAATCCTTTTTTAAATTTATTTTAAATCAAACATTCGCATCCTTTCTTTATTGTATTTTATTAGAGATAAATCTAAACCACCTGAACTACTGCTTGAATTAGTTATTCTAGATGATTACATGATTATTTTTTTTCATAGGCAGTATTTGTTGTATACTTTATAATGTGAGGTGATAATGACATTATGGGATTTCTTTTATATGAAACAAATTACTCACATGTCACACTGAACTTATTTATTTACACATAAAATTTATCAAAAAGTCCATATTAACAGGAAAATGTCTCAGGACAATGGGTAGTGAACTGAATAAAAGGTCATGGTCCTGGTTAAAATACTTGTAGGATCACCCAGTTTTAAATGACAGCAGACAACCACATTGCCCAAAACTACTGATGAGCAGTAAAACAACATGGGCAATGATCATATGGGCAGTATAAAGATGTGGAAACTAACACCATATATCCCCCTGATACTTTAGGTAAGGTTATAGTAATTAATATTAGTACTAGTAATAATCTATCTCATTTTAAAAATAACATTGTTTGTATGTTATTGTTTATATGTTATTCATTGTTGTTGATATGAATACAATTATTTAGAGATAATTTTCTGCCTGAGTGTTTTTCTTTATAAAAGTGAATGAGATAAACATCCACAGTAGCTGTGAATTTTATTAGAAAGTCTGCATTAACACATAACCTTTGATTTGTATTACTTCATATGTCATATATTTTATCCTACATTTTGCTTTCCTTTGTTATTGTGTTTTGTGAGAATCTCATTGAAAGAATCATTTTGGACACAATAGCTGTAAAAAATAGTTTTAATATCTGGTAAGGTCACAGCAATATTACAAATATGCTAAGCTGGCTAAACATATAATGAACTTGTACAATAAATCCTTACTAAATTTATTTTTCCTTCATGTGCATATAGAGTAATTTGACTTCAGTGTCTGAGAGTTCTTTTAATTAATGTAAATTTCTTTCCATATTTTATAACTGAATATTATTCTTTTTTAATCAACCTATTAATTTTTTTTTCATGTTTACGTTATGTGAGGTAATGATGACACTGTGGCACGATTTGACTTGTATGAAACAAATAATTCACACGCCATACTGAACCCATGTATTAGCGTAGCCTTTATTTATTTTGGTTTAATTTGAAAAACTGCTACCTGAATTTTTTTTAATAGTTGCTTTTTGTTACAGCTTACAGTATTGTGGAAGAGAATAAGACAGCATCCAGAAAATAACTTGAAATAAACCAGTAAGTATGAATGCAGGATGGACCTCTATAAAAGGCAGACAAGAAAAAGAAAGCACAAAGTAACAAAAATGTGCACTGTTTAAAAATAAGTTTTACAAATTTATAAAGTAATTTATAATTATTGTAGATTATGAAATTTGTAGGTATTGTTCAGTGATCTTGTGATTTCTATTCAAACTGTGAGATGATGGAGACGATGCGGGATTTGATTTTTATATAACAGATCACTCACTTTACTGAACCAGCATAATCATGCTTATGTGTGTTATCTACAATTCTGTAGCAACAGTTGTAGCCACCAGTGATCTCGGCTTGGATTGAACATCTCTAGGACATGTCTTGACTATTGATTGCTCTTTTACATCTTTCTTTGTTGCCATTCATTGTTCACTAAATCTAGATTTACCCATTCTATAAGAATTAAACTTTTCTAATTTCTTGGATAAATACAGGCTTTAAAAACTTAAGCATTATTGCTATGTCTAAGTCTCCCTACTATAT
This sequence comes from Megaustenia siamemsis, assembly GCA_032433765.1. NCBI lineage: Eukaryota > Metazoa > Mollusca > Gastropoda > Stylommatophora > Ariophantidae > Megaustenia > Megaustenia siamemsis. The sequence continues at coordinate 36,746,579 of JAVIAB010000124.1, forward strand.
GGAGTGCAGATCTTGAGACCAAGAGCTCCTGCTCGTTTGACTTGTTGGCATTATGACAAAGACAAAAAATCTTGAAACCCAACAAAACTCAAAGCTAATAACTTGAGTAAAATGAAATAGTTTGTCTATTAATGTACATTTAAAACGCACTGTTGTTGCTAAGATTATATTTTAAAAATAGTATTTAGGCTGTGAGGTGATGATGACAACGTGGGATTTGATTTCTGTGAAACAAATTACTCACTCGCCGTACTGAACTCACATACAAGTTACTAGCAAAATTTTGCTCAAGCTTAAGAATTTGTAAACTCTAAGTCCAAAGGCAAACTGGATTTCACACATTTGTACTTCTGATATAAATTGTGTATTAAAACATATAGTGTGCGCAAGAAACAATAGATTTTATAGTATAACATCACAATGTCACAGTATTTTGAAAGTGTATCCACGCTGCACAGAGATGCAATTTCTCTTTTTCACATAGGATTTTCCCCCATCAGAACAGAGTATATTGTACATTCTGTACCTTTTCTTTTAAAAATGCAAGAGACAACTTCCTCTTATTTGGACAAGTGTTTCTATAAAAGGGTATTTGTATGATACAATGGAGAGCAAGTTCTAAGAAATATAATTACTAGTATTTAACGTTTTTTATATAAGGTGGTTGGGTCATGTAGGAAGAATGGCAAACAATCGCATTCCCAGACAAATAGTGTATGGCGAACTTAAGAAATGGAAAGAGACTAAAGAGCAGACTAGTGCTGAGATTTAAAGACATTTGCAGGGCTTCCTTGAGGGAATTCTCTTAGTGAAATAAACTGGGAGGATCATAACACATGGAGAACAAAAATAAAAACAGCACAGCAACATTGAAGGCAACATTATCAAATTCATAACACAAAAGATGCAGTAGAAAGGAGACTAGGCCAGGCACCTCAAATACATTTTGTTCATTCTGTGTATCCAATTTTGGCGGATTCAGCCACAAGAGAAATTCAGCAAAATGGCATCCAGCATAAGACACAAATATTTTACCAAATTACTGAATTATCATGATTGTTACCGTCTGTAAGTATGCCAAAGACCTTATATTTTTATTTCACACAAATTAAAAATATTTAAATTCAAATGATTATTAAATTAGGATAATTTTGAATTGTGTAACGTTAATATTTGAGAGAAAAAAACAAGACAGCACCATGAGTAGTTGGAAATTAACAAACAAAAGTGCAATGGACATGGCATGGCTTAAGGCAGAAAACAATACATGATTACAGATGCAGTTTTACAATGGAAGGAACACATGACCCACATCATAAAACAAATGGTTCATTTACTGTACTCATCTTAATGTTACAAGCAATGACAAAAATAACAAAATCTGTTCTTGTATATGTTATATCAAAACATCCCCAGAAAACACTTAAGAAACAAAATTGCATCTCTGAAAAAACACTGACTATCATAGAAGAAAGAAGAAAACTGAAGTAAATAGGAACGAAATGAAATGATGACGAGTACAGAAAATACTCAAAAGCAGTTAGAACAGAACAGATCAGAAGAGACAAAAAGAATTATATTATGAACATCTGTGAGAGAATTGAAGTACTCTCAAGGGAGAGACTGAGAAATGTCCAGAAAATTAGAACGATAACAGACAATTTTAGACTATCAGTTCAAGTAATTAATAACCACATTGGCAACACACTAACCGAACAAAATGATATATTACAAAGATGGAGTGACAAGAAAGTTAGAACAAAAAGTTCATATAGTTCAAACAGGTTTCGCACACGTCAGAGACATCTGGAACCACATCTTTAACATAAGAAACATCCATGAAAAGTGTAGAGAATATAACATAGAACTGCATACATACTTCTTAGATTATACAACAAGGCCTTCAACTGCATACATCAGAAACTGGAGCATCATGAAAGATATGGGCTTTCCAAAACACCTAATACAAATTATTGAATCACTGTATCACAAACAGCTATCAGAATAGTTGACGAAACATACAGTTGAACAAAAAGGGGTGATGCAAGATACCTCCTCTCTCATTACCTGTTCAACATCTATGCTAAGAACATCTTGAGAAATGTTAGAAACAATGAAAGATTTGTGGATTTTGTCCATTTCACAATAAATGACAACATAATTCCAGAACTAAGAATTCTTCTTCTTCTACCTTTTTAGCTCCCAGTGGAGCATAGGTCTTCAACAAACATTTTCCAAGTCATTCTGTTTTTTACTATTCTTTTAAGATCATTCCATGTCTTCCTCATCATCTTCATCTCTGCTTCTATCTGTCTTCTCCAAGAATTCCTTGGTCTTCCTCTTTGTCTTTTACCCTGGGGATTCCAAAAAAGGGCCTGTTGTGTAATACTCTTAGTTAGCTTCCGTAGTTGTGTCCTATCCAGCACCATCGTCTTCGCTGTATCTCTTTATCCACTGGTATTTGACTGGTACATTTCCATAATTCTATGTTAGTGATTTTGTCCTGCCATTTCCATCCTTTTATTCTGCATAAGCATCCATTTATGAAAGTCTGTATCTTCGTGATTGTCAATTTTGTTGTTCTCAATGTTGCACAGCCATATAATAGGACTGACTTAACATTTGAGTTGAAAATTTTTTTGTGTGTATTTAACCTAATTTCTTTGGATTTCCATGTGTTTCCCAGTGCAATGAAAGCTCCTCTTGCTTTTGGTATCATTTTCTGTTCCTCCCTCTTTATCTATATTACTGCCCGGATATATGTAAGATTGTACATCTAATAGAGGTATTTCTCCGTTTTATTTGGTTATTGCCAACTGTATTAATTCTCATAATGTTGGTCTTATCTCTATTAATCTTCAGTCCTAGCTGTTGTGATCTCTCATCAAGTATGCTCATTTTATCCTGCATCTGTTGATGGCTGTGTGATAGGAGAGCTATGTCATCAGCAAAGTCTAAATCATCAAGTTGTTTGGTCAGTGACCACTGGATCCCATTTCTGTTTGTTTTGAGTTATTTTCATAATCCAATCTATGGCAGTAGAAAGAGAAATGGAGACAGAAGGCATCCCTGCCTTATCCTGTTCTTATTTCAAATGCTTCTGTAAGCTGTCCTTCATGCACCACACTACATTTTGTTCCTTCATACATTGTTTTTATCAGGTTAATAAACTTTATGGGGATTCTGTAATGACTCAACAACTTCCAAAGCATTCTTCTGTCTAAACTATCAAATGCCTTTTCGTAATCTATGAATCCAATATAAAGTGGGGATTTTAGTTCTTTGTTCAACTATTATACGTAAAGTAGTTATTTGATCAGCACATGATCTGTTCTTCCTAAAACCTGCTTGTTCATCTCTCAAATGTTTCTCTATAGCCTCTTTTAGTCTCTCCAGAATGATTCTGCTTAATATTTTTCCTTGCACTGATAGTAGCGTAATTCCTCTATAATTTGTGCACTCCTATAAACTTCCTTTCTTTGGTAGTTTGATCATATAACCTTCTTTACAGTCTTTAGGTATTTCTTCCCTCTCCCAAATTTTATCTAGTAGATTATGTAACATCTTGGTAGAGGTGTTAATATCTGCTTTGATGGCTTCTGAAGGAATTTCATCTGGTCCTGTGGCTTTACCATTTTTCAATAGTTTGATGGCTTTCATTATTTCTTCTTTACTTGGATTTCCACAGTTAATGTGTAACTCTTCTTCTGCTGGTAGTATATCTGGAGGATTATTTGAGCCAGGTCTGTTCAAAAGTTCTTCAAAATGCTCTTTCCATCTCTCCATTTATTCCCTTATATTACTAAGCAGTTTTTCCTTTCTTATCTTTAATAAAGGCATTGATCTGTTTGTATTTTCCACTTAATTTCTTTGTGCTGTTGTATAGTTCTTTCATCTGCCCTTTATTTGCTGCTTCTTCTGCCTCATTAGCTAGTTCATCTATATATTTCCTCTTATCCCTTTTAATGCATCTTCTCACTTTGTTAACCTCTATGTAAGCTTTCTGTGTCTTGGCTTTATAAGTTCTCGTTTTGCTTTTATTTATGTCTGCTTTCTTGTTCTTTCTTTCTTTAATTTTATCCAGGGTCTCTGCTGTCATCCATGCCTTATTCTGGCGTTCTCTTTTCCCCAGTGTTTCTTCGCATGTCTCTTTCCATATATCTTTTACCTGTTTCCAATGATCTTCTATATTTATTGTATTTTCTAGTTGTTGGAGGTCTTGGTCTTTGTTTGATATTGTGACTGCAAATTTTTCTTTAATTCTTTGTTCTTTAAGAAACCCTACATTGAAATACTTTCTACCCTTATTCGCTGTAGTATACCTTTTTAATTTAATCTAATCAGAAGATTTACGTGATGGTAAAGATATGTAAATTAGATGGTGTGATGAATTATTAAATGAGGTGGTTTTGTCTGTAGTTAGTACTGATTAAGTGGAACAGTCACTGCGTTGATTTCTGGTACATCCATGAACATCATCCTTATTATGATGTCATGTGTTAAAATAATTATGTCCTTTGGCATTAATGATAAGTTTATATTATTCTTAGTTTAGATCCAAGATAGTATACAGATATACAAACATGGGTCGTAAACATAATTTCCTTTTAAACAATATATATATTGTTTGTGTAATTTTCATTTTGATAAAACAGGCTTCAAACTAAAAAATGTTGCAGTGCAAGTCAGTTAATAATATATAATAATATATTATAAATTTTATTTTTTATATATGTATAAACGTTGTGCAAATATCTCTAACACAAAAGAGAAAAGATCGAACATGACCACCAGTCACATATGTTGTAGAGAGTAAGTGACTTTTCGCTTATGGGTGTTACACCCCATGTTATATTAAATGACTAATCATATGAATATGTTGTGACGTATTAGACACATCTATCTTTCGGTCGCCTGAAGTATTGTCTATATCTGCAATGTCGTTTCCTGTATAAATTTTGCTATCTTTTGTAATTCTTGCAGTGGCCCATATAGTTTTATCTGTAGTGTTGTATCCATGGGCCAATGGATCTTCCTTAGTCAGCTATATTCAGTGCAGTCTTGAAGTATGTGTTCAGCAGTCTGGGGCACCTGTTCACATGTACATGTAGTTAAGGTGCCAATCATGAATTTTGTATACATGTGACTTTGGAGTTGATTATGTCCTGTTCTGAGGCGTATAATTTGTTCCCATTTATTCATATTGTGAAAGACCTCCTGATTTAGGGTTTGTGGTCCTCTGATTGATTTATCTGATTAGACATATGATACCCATTCTATGACTTATAGTGTTTGTGATTTAGACCATATATTGGCAAATGTGCATAAAACATACCTCTCAAACCCCAGAAATTGGGGGACTGGTTGGTCCTGAGACAGACACCGGTCTTGAGACAGATGTGAGTTCAAATATCGGCTGTTATCAGTTAAAATTTTTATTTGTGATTTCTCTTTGCGGCAACCACTCCTTAGCAGCTGAGACTCAACTTGGAATGTTAAATTACTCAACAAAATAATGTGAATGCCTCTGAAGATGAAGTTATCTGTTTGTGGAGAGGGACCCCTGTGTACACAACTGCTAGGGAAAAATGGATTAACAAGCAAAATTCATTTCCTATTCACCTGGGACTTTCGCTGGCAAACGCAAAAAAAAAAAAATTCTACTTACACTTTGTTATTGTTTTTAACATTTACAAACTATTTTTAACATATTCTGAAGTAATTTTTTTTTAGTGTGTGACAAACCTTCAGAAATTTTTGACTTCTTAAAGATTGAATCTAAAAATAAACCGTTACTAAAAGATACGCCAATTGCAGTGTATTACTCACTCATTGACTAATTTCCATCAATGTCATTATCACTGTCCTCACCACTTCTTCTGAACTTGACTACTATAAAAAGTAGACAGGACAAAAATCTTGGAGTTTTTGTTCTAGCTTACCTGTCGTGGTTATTAAAAATTCTAAAGTAAGTTTTAAGATTATTTATTTCTTTTTGCATCCTTTTAAAATCTTATTTTCCATGGCTTTTATTTCCAGATATCTCTGGTTGAACCAGTTTTCATTTATCTGTCTTCTTTTATCCTTTTTTTTAAAAAAAAATGTTCACTGGCTCCACTCTTTCTCTATTCCCCCACCACGGTCGATAACTTTTTTATTTTGTATACCTTTCAGAATTAAAATAATGAATTCAAGCAGTGAAAAGATTATTGCCTCAATTATTGGGAGGCTGACAAGGGACCCAGTGCGGCATTGTGGGGGATGCATGGATTTGAATAATATATTTTATGTCACTCGTGTAATCTACACCTGCGGGACAGGATCTTCTTCCGGCTCTGGTGTGCACTGTATTATGATACAACTCATGTGGAACTGGCCACGCTGCTGTGGACGCCGTAATGGAGTTAGTACAAGATTCTTATGCTGAGTACCAACCACTAGACATTCAACCGCCCTCACCTCTTTGGGAGCAAGATATTAATGCCTCCCTACCACCATCACCACCTCAGGAATTCCATGGAGGACCAGAGGCAGGAATAGAATTTAACTTTAGGTTTGTAACTTTTCTCTTTTTAACGTTTATAGAGTCATTTATTTTATCTTGCTTTACAGATCAACATAAAAAATATATGGTTAGGGAGTACAGTCTCTATGACAAAATAATTACCCTCTTCAATACCATCACTGTAATCACTGTCAAGGTCGTGAGGAGGACCAAGTCAATCAGTTAAGGCACTCCTGTCTACTTGCTTTTGAGGAACAGCTTCAGGCTCAGATAAATGACATTTTATGTCACGAGATTGGAAAAAAGGATGTGGCCTACTTGGATGCAGCAAATATAACCAAGCACATACTTAGATACACTAGCTTGGAATCAAGTGATTGATTCATCACCCACTTCCCAGTTTCTCTGCTCCACAAATGATGAAACAGAACTTAAACTACAGCTGGTGTCATTGAAATTTCAAATGACTTGTCATCACCTACATCCCCTATTTTCTCCGCCCCCACCGATGATTAGACAGGATCTACAGAACTTCAAACTGCAACTGAGTTCATTTCTCGTTAATTTTCACCTTAAAATATTAAGGCATCTAATTCACACAACGAATAGATTTTATAGTTTGTTGTATTCCATGGTCGATCTATGAATTTTTCTTTTCTGTTACCACACTATAATCCTTTTCTCTTATTGGTTAATCTAAACAACACCTGTCACTCACAACTGTTGTCACATTAATCCACTGCTCCGATTGGTTAATTTAGACAATGACGCTTGTAACTCACGATTTAACAGTTTTTAGGCATTAACTTAGAACAGACTTTGGGCTATATGTTTGGTGACTGTTGTTTTCACATCTCTATTCATCCAAGAGTGTATAACCTTGTTTTGTGATGAGACTACATTTTTTTCCACTGTAAGTTGACTTATTTGTATATTTTTCTCTTTCCTGTATGTAGTCTTTTTCCTTAATGTTCGTATTGTATGTTTAAGCAAATATTCACAGGTAGCTACCTAAAACAAGCTGTCATTGTAAAAAGTATTGTTATGGAAACAGCGCCATATATTTTAGAGCAGTGATCTCTGCAATGTGTGCCACTTTGGCACGCAAGGTTTCTGTTTTTAAGATTGTGGCTCTGCCCTATGTGTCGTCTTCGGCTCCAAAGGACAATAGATAGATAGCTACCTAAAAGTCTATTAAATCTGTCAGTTGTTTTCACATCTCTGTTTATGCAAGGCCCTATAACCTAGTTTTGTATTGACACTACATATTTTTCTGCTGTAAGTTGACTTTTGTTATTATATGTATTTTTCCATCATTTTTTGTGTGTAGATATGTGTTTAAGCAATGTAGACATTGGCAAATAGTTTATTCATCTGTGGGTTTTCTTTATTTATCTTTTCCAAAAGATGGTTTCTCATAATGGTGTGACTTCTCGACACCAGCAACACTTGTGCCCACTATGTCATATGGCATATGGTCAGTTCTATTATATGACTTCCTGAATAGATTTATAGACTGGTCCAACTTTCATCATCATTATTCAGTGCCGTTTCCGCATCAAAGGTTGACTACCTTGGAGCGCTATACCACTCTCTCTTGCTTTGATGGTGCAGATTGTCATAGGTTCATTTGTCAATCTTTTGATATTACTCGTCCATGTTAGTCTTGGTCTGCCTCTGCCTCTTTTACCTCGTATTTTCCCTTCCAATATTACTTTTATTAGGCTGTTGTGTCTTTTAACATGCCCCAAAAATTTCATTTGTCTTGTTCTAATAGTGTTTAGTAGTTCTCTTTTCATTTTTAGTTGTTTTAAAACTTTTAAAATTTGTTTTCTTTTCTTTCCATCCAACTCTACCTATCTCTTCCAACTTTGTAAAATGGAGATGGGTAATTTCTATTTAGCACTTAGCACAACGGCGTTGGGAGGGGCCGATAAGTGGGATCAATTTTACACACAAAACGACAGGTGATTCCCCTCAGACACTTGCAGAATACACACTGATTTATTGAGCACAGGGGCAATGTTAAGTATGACTGCTCTAAGTGTAAGGAGAGACAGTTGTGTGACAAACTGACTGCTGAACAAGTTGGAGTATTCGGGAGATGGCATGATTTCTTACTGCTTTGGAGATTGCACAAAAGTTGGCACAAAAGGTCTCAGTAAACACTACAAGTTAGAAAATATATATACGAAGAAATCAGAAAGAAGTTAGAAAAGATATGTTCACCTAAGTCCACACCATTAACGGTTGAAATGCGAAAATATTGGATTTAAAGCACTCAAGGGGCCAATATACACAGAAACTCAATTTCCGTTTTTTAATATTAAATGTCTATCTTATATTATATCTAATGACATATATTAACATTTTTCTTCAGAGCTTAAAAAAAAACGGAATTAAATAAACCACCTCACTTATTGTTACATTTTTAAAATGTTTTTTTTCGTGTGTGGATGCATGCCATCTTTGTGGTGTCAGGCTCATCTAAATACTTGATCACTTTGATAGTTTTTTCTTTATGTTCCTATATAAAGCCTTTGTGGTAGGGATGAATATGTGTCACTGACTGCCTGTTATCCTATTCTTTCCTTTTTTCTCCTTTTTCTTGGATCCATCCAAACTACTGATAATACTTTTGTTATAGTCATGTTTCAATATTACATTTATACTAACCCACTCATTTATCTTTTCTCTTTTCCACAGATTTTTACAATGACTTTGAACAGTATCTCAAATACCCTGAAAACAATCTGCACACTTCTAAATTTGCATAGTGAGAGACACTGTTGATGTCATCAGGAAGCCCTGCCAAATCAATTAGGACACTTGTGTCTGAATTCAAGGACCATATTCAGGCACAATTATAAGACATTTTACTCCTGGAGAAGAGTCATGAAGCACTAATTTTGTTGGTGCTGCGAAGATGGTGACTGATGTAACCTTTTGTGAATCATAGCCCTAGCTATGCATGCCTTTTTATGGGGTACCTAGAACACCACATTCTTTCCTCCTTCAATGGTCACCTTCCTCTCGTGTATTACTGGTACATTGACTATGGTTTTGGGGTATCTGATCATTTAGAACCCGATTTTATACCGGCTTTTGTGGGCTCGTTTCACTCCTCCTTTTGGATCTTGTACTCAAATTTTACCTTGGATACCGTTTTAGACAGCTCGATCTACCTTCGTTATGTCTGTATGATCGCGGTTGTTTCTCCATTATTATGGCTCTGATACACTGTTGTGTGTATGTTACATTGTCCTCTGCCGCTGTGCTAGTTCTGTTGCAGAGTAAGGGCTGTTGTTTATGTTACCAGTGCTTGCCCGTGCAATGTGATCACTGCTGTCCATGACCTGTTTTCTAATCGTGTTATTTCTCTACATGACAGAGGTTGCACAGATGCCCTATTTATTATAAAACAACTAGCGGAGAAAACAATAGAGCATAATAAAACACTATATACAGCTTTTATTGACCAAGAAAAGGCATTCGATAGGGTGGACAGGGAACAACTGTGGTCCGTATTGTCCTTGTACGGAGTGAGTCACCACCTAGTAGGGATATGCAAAAGTCTCTGAAAGTAGTCACACTACAGTAAGATCTTCAGCAGTTTACTCTAAACATTTCACCATTAACTCCGGAGTAAGACAAGGCTGCGTGCTTTCCCCTTTACTATTTTCAGACAACCAGGTTATGATACATGAAGCAACTGAGGACCTGCAAGAACATATCAACAGGCTAAACAACACTTGTAAACAATACAACATGAAGATCAACATAAACAAAACCGAAGTAATGGCAATAGCGAGTAAGAAAGAAAAACTAAACATCATAATAGATAATACGACTCTGAAGCAGTATACAATTTTAAATATCTGGGTAGCACGTTAACACAAGACAATAACCAAGAGACAGAAATAGATATAAGGTGTAACAAAGCATGCCAAGTTATAGGCAAAGTATCAACACTATTGAAAACCAAAGCAATAACTACGGAAGCAGAAGGGGCAATATACAAATACATTTTTCTACCACTCTGCTATCGGTGCCAGAATTGGACGCTGGACTTTAGAACAATAAGATAGATAACGACCACCGAAATGAAATATGTCAGAATGACAGGAAACAGCTTAAGGGACAGAGTAAGAAACTTGAAATTGAACCAGCCATCGAATACATAAAGAAACAACAGATAAATTGGTTTGACCACATAACAAGACAAAAAGAACTAACAATGACTCAAAGAGCCATTAACAAACGCTATGAAAACGCCAGATTAAGAGGAAGACCGAGAAAGAGATGGATAAAGGGAGTACTAGAGTCACTAGGAGGGATAATACCAGAAGAGCAAAGAATCGCAGATTGTATCTCCCTTCGATGCCAACGGAGGAAGGATGGAAGAAGATGATCTACCTTCACCTATCACGTTTACATACCTCCATATTTTATAAAAATGTACTATTCAAGGAGGAGGATGTGATCAGATAAGTACTTTTTGTAACCATCTAAAAATTTATAGTCACGTAAAAGATTGCATGTGACGCCTAACGATCTAGCACGTGGGGAAACCTCGCCGAGCTTCCCTCAACATGTGTTTTTTAACCTTAACTTACGACTGACTCAGTAGGTCATTAGTGCATCAGTTCTGTTGTTGACTGCTTACCAAGCCATCCAGTATTTTCTCTCTTTGTCGTCCGTGATCTCTCTTTCCTTTTATTTTTGCCAGTTGTAACCAAGTATTCCAACTTTCCTCTCATGATGTGCCCAAAAATGTTGATTGTTTCTTTCTGATGTTTTTTAGGAGCTGCCTTTTTGTGTTGTGTTCTCTTTGAGAACCTCCTCATTGGTCTTTTTAGCTGTCCAGGGAACTTTCAACATTCTTCTGAGAAATCCCATCTCTGTGGCCTGTAATCGTCTTTTAATTTGTTTGTCTACTGTCCATGATTCGCTTCCATAGGTAAACATTGGTTCTGTATAGCACCGACGAACTCTCTTTCTCATTTCTATGGACATAGATTTGTTGCATAAGATATTTTTCATTTTCTGAAATGTTATTTTGGCCTGAGCTATTCTGCATTTTATTTCTGTGGTGCATCTTCCATCTACCAAGGAGGAGTAAGATGTCTCCTTTCCTCTGGTAGTCTTTGGAACAGCCTTGGGCAAGTTGGAGCTCCCGTTTAGCCCCCCTATCAGGGTTATGTGAAGCCATTGGAGCAGGTGGTGGATGGTGTTGTGGGAGCAGCCGACAGGTAGTGCCGGTTATGGTCCCCACACCACGATGGCAGGCAGAGGATCTCATGTATAGAGACAATGGCTGCGATCTCCGACTAGTACAGTCACTGCCAAGAAGGAAAGGAATGGTAAACTATCTTCTTATATTGCCTAGGCTAATCATGACAAATCACAACTTATCTACAGCTAACGACATCAATATATGCAGAATAAAAAAGTAAGGAAGTTAAAGAAGACAGTATGTGAACACTTACTTGTAGCATCAAACATGATTCTGGCACTCCTGTCTACTCCCATTTTACATTGCCAGGACATAATATCACTAATGACTTGCATGTTACTGGCATTATCTCTGGTTCTTCTGATAAGCATAGCTGTTTCACATTGAAGTAATTCAAAGACCACTTTGGTATGCTCAAACTGAGAGGATTAATCTTTTCACTAATCTCTTTTTTCTTCACATTTTTGCACCCTATTGAGCACCATCTTTCATTTGTTATCCGTGAGCCCAACAGCCATCTCTATTTCATTCAAGGTGAGGTAATCTAAATTTATATCAAACTGTGAGGCTGGTGTGTTGGCTGTAAAATCTATTAGACTTCCGTTTCCAAGATGGTGGAACTAAGTCACGTTCTCTATCGCTGCGGAAATTGCTTTGGAATCTTATCAATTTCGGGTTTCAGTTACAATTTTCTGCATTCCAGTCGAAATGATGTTCTACTTGTCATATCTGCACCATTGAATTGGCGTTGCACGCACGGCAATACTCCATTTTGACGAATCAAGTTTTGTGAATGCGCCTTCCACTGTCTAATGTTGATCTGCATTTTACACTGAGTCACACTGAGTGCTGTTCAATGACTGGTTGATGGAGATGTTTGCCACAAGTTATTTACAATTTCCAACGCATTAATGTGGTGGGCTCCGTCAAATCAGCCGAAGTTTTATCTCTTTAGGAAGTTTGCACCATGTTTCGTTCGTTGTAGACTGCATTCACTAGAGTAATCATGAATCCATGGGCGCAGCCATTTTGTGCATGCTACGTCATAATGGTTCATCGTGTGTCCCAAGACCAACCATGTGCTAATCTTGTGATCTGTTGTTTGGTGTGCGATGGGGATAATCTGACGACGAACTGTGTTTTGTATGTTCGGAGTTCTCTGTGATGTTCTGTCTGTGGGGGCGATCAACACACTTAGCCTGACAGCTGACTTCATATGAGAGTCTGGAACGCAGAGAGAGAGAAAAACACGATGTCCTAACATCATCAAGCGCCATACATTTAAATACTATGACGATCATCATTTTCAGGACGTGATCTTCCGGGCAATATGGTGGATAGGCGGCAGGAACCATTGAAGGCTATGTCTGAAAAGTGTTCCTTATTGCAGTTTCCTCATATTTCAAGTCCAGCTTGTTGCAGGAGCTACTGAGTTAAGTGCTCTGTGCACACCGTGAGCTGTGTGTTTCATCCGTTTTGATTATGTTCCAATATTGCAGTTGCTTACGATGAATGCTGATATCGTATGACAGGGAACAGTTGGCCGTGTTCACTGTCTGTGCGGTTTCGCCTTATGTCTTGGCGTGTGCTGAGACTGCTATGATGGGGACTACAGCTACCTTTCTTTGTTTGGGATATGAGTTAGTAATTCGGATGATTCCACTGGCACGGGCTGTTGAGCAATTATGGATTTTAATTCGTTTGCAGTGATACCGGGGCCTTCCATAACCAAATAACCCACCAAATCTATTAATGCCATGATAATTTGACTTCAAATATGTTTTTGTGATTGTAAAAATTGTTTTTGTGATCTCTTCCCCCCCCCCCCCCCCCCCCCCCCCATATCAAATAAATAAAGACTTCAATGATGATTTTGTGATTTTTTTTTCTGTATTGGATTTATTTCAAGTCGTGCTTGGTTTGGTGCATTGTCTTTTGTGTAGTACATGTAACAGTATATGTTCATCTGATGTTTCATTGTTTTTACTGCTATCATTTGGTAGTGCAGGTACAAATGGAAGCAAGCAGAACACTTAAGTATTTTGTGCTTCTTCGTTTTGAAGGTTGACTAACACAGGAATTTCCATTTTACTGGTCTTGATGACAAGCAGAGTTACTTTTGAAGAATCTCTACTTAATAACTACCAAAAACTTTTAGCAATAGTGCAATGAGTTTGGTTTTACTGTCAAACGGAAAGTTAACAGAGCGACGAGCACCAAGAAATAATAACAATTTTAGAAGGCATAAACGTTGACAGCAAAGATCTCAGAATAATAAAGAACATGTACTGGCAACAAACAGCGGTCATAAAAATTGGAAATCAATTTGCAATGTTTCAATAATATAAAAAAAAAAAACTGTTCGACAAGGTTGTGTGCTGTCACCTGATTTAATAACTTCGAGTGTTTGACTGTGCTGGCAACACGATACAATTTTCAATGGAAGTCAAATTTAAGATAAATGTGAATTTCAATGCCTGTAGTAAAAGAAATTCAAGCGTTTTTGTGTTATTTCGAACAAGCTACTCTTCGCAGATGACCAGTGCCTAATACATGAGGATGAAAACCTGCTACAACAGCATTTAACATCTCTAGATAAAAGCTGCACAAACTACAGTATGAAAATTAACACAGCAAAAACAGTCTATAAGAATAAGCAAATTAAGACACCCATTAAAATCAAAGATAAAGAAATAAAACAAGTAGAAGAATTCTAGTATTTGGGTACTATGCTCACAGAAGATGGAAAACTAAACAGAGAAATTGACATGAGAATACAAAAAGCAAATGCTGTCATATACCAGCTTTCACCATTGCTAAGACATCCAAACACTTCTATGCCAGCTAAACAACAAATGATAAATAGCATTTTCATACCAACTTTGTGCTGTGAAAGTCAAACATGGACCCTTTCTAAATCACATTTAAGAAAGATCAATACATATGAGATGCGATGCTTGAGAAAAGCAAACACAAGAAGAGATAGAATACCAAATGAAGCCATAAGAAAAATAGGAACAAAATCCTGCCAAAATATATAGAACAACTTAAATGGTTTGGCCACTTGTTCAGAATGAATCCTTGTCAATCACCATCAAGGGCGTTCTTCTCTAGAATGCATGGAAAAAGACCCAGAAGAAGATGGATAGATGCAGAGACATGTAACAACAAAGGAAAATCACTAATTCAGACAGTTTGAGCAGCTCAAGAACGACAAATGATATAAACCATGACACCTTTTAGGTTCAGTGAAAATAGAAAAGAAGAAGAAGGTGAGATTATTTTAAGATCCATAAGGGGCATGCCTGGAATAACAATCTAAGGTATGCTGTCTCCATTACAAAAACCACTGGAAACTACTATTTATGCAGTTTAGTCCTATAAATGTTCTGCAACACATGTATTCAGCCCTACCGGGAGATCTTTGCTGTCTACGTTTATGCTTTCTAAAATTTTGATTATTTCTTGGTGCTTTACTTTGTCAAATGCTTTGGTATAATCTATGAAACATTGGCATAGATCAGTTTTCACCTATATGGCTCTTTCTACTAAATATCTTATGATATATATATATGGCATTGCTCGTTCCTTTACTTGCTTATTGCATGAATCTTTGAAACACCATTAACAGACAACTATTCATATCACACTCTACATCTAGCTCTAATAGCATTTCAAGTACAGTGAAGGATTTTTTGTGTGTGGGCCTGTTTAAGGGCATTTAGCCTGCTGTCTTTAGTTATCAACTACTGTTACTTGAGATTATGTTCATGAACACTGGACTTTCAGTACTCTTCTTCAATAGGACCAGACACTTATCCTGCACAATGCAACCACCTTTAATAAATATTACAATAAAACTAGACTGAGAAGTTGACCACGAAAAAAATGGATTGATGGAATATTAAGAAGCACTAGGAAGCGCAATGATATAAGAGGCTAACAAAATGACAAAAGACTGCACAACTTTGACTAGCTACGCAGAGCAACCGAAAAAGTTAAGCTGCTTTCATGTGCTTTGCTATTGCAAGGTAATAGAACACCAAAGGTCTAAGATGTCTATGAAATTGATTATAAGTAACCAACTCAAACATCTTGCAAGGAGCCAAACTCCAATACATCAGGTCAAAGAGTCTGAGATTAAGGTGACCGAGCCATTTGAGAAGAATAGGCAACAATTGTATTCCTATACAATGAATGCATGAAGGACAAAGAAAAGTACATTTGAGAAAGAGGTGATATTAAAATCAGAAAACAAGAACCATAAGAGAAAGAAGAAGACTACCAGCACTAATGTATCTTGTTCATTTTGTGATCAAATCTTTTATTTAATTTGGCACAAAAAAGCTGCTTAGTAAAACAAAAGTCATTAATATATTACCAAACGACTAACAAATTATGATTGCTTGCTATCAACCTTCTGGCAAGACGCCAAAAGCCATATGAAAAAATATCACTGCAACACATTCTTCCAGTCTGGATTATAATGCATGTCATTTGCACATATTTATGTTTTTGACGAAGTTATATTAATGAAAGAAAAATACAATGCATGTGTTTGTGTCCAAAGAACTGCTTTATTTAAGAAGTTAGCAAAAATATGACAGTCAACATTTAACAAAGTGAGAATAGAGATATCTGCCAAGTAATAGGGATTGATATTTTAAAATGAGTCGACGCTGATGCCATTTGGTTTGACAACTGTCATGCCTTAATAGAAATATTACGTTTGTCCGGGAATGATGAAGCCACTCACTATCCCTTGATTGCACACAGACACAAAAGACTGAGATCATCCTCATCACTAAATAGATGCATGCATGTGGTAGCGGTCCTGTTGTACATCAGCTACAAACATGCCCGACAATAGCAAAAAAAAGTAGCTCATGGCAGCTTCCTTCCACAAAATGGTTTACGAGGTTCTTAGGAGCTGATTGCTGCCTTCTTCACAATCATCAATGTGGACGTCTTAGAAGTAGATGAAGAGGAGAAGAGGTACATAACACAATAGGACCGCATACATAACACATACATAACATAATAATAGAGACAACATTGTAAAACTGCGGTGGAGAAAACTTCAAAATGTACACCAAGTTATCACATTAATAATATCAGGATAGTTAATATTCACTAGCAGAATACATATGAAACATTTGTACATTATTCTAGTAATAATCAATATATGAACTACTGTGTCGCTGGAGGAGAATACATGGTTTCTCCTAGTGTGTGTGTGTGTGACAAAGTAACAAGGGTTTTAATATTCCCATGATGATTCTACAATACCCACAATTGGTCACAAAGACTGGGTGGTGCTCAGATGGAAGACAGATGAAGTTCCAAATATATTTTATTCAGAGAGAGCCTTCCATCAGAAGAACTAATAGATGGCCTGCTACAGTAATGTCAGTAAATATGATTTGAGGGTATTTAGACACAAATAGCTTTTAAAAAAAAGGCAATGGACACTGGCACTTAGTTGTGGTTTGAAAATTGATGAAGTCAAAATCTAGTACACAGTTCTGATAGCACATGAAGGAAGCAATAACAAACCCATCCACACATGGATGGTGGATTATAATATTTTAGGATTAACATGAAGCCATATATATATATATATATATGCCACATATAACCAATAACATATTTTTTAAAACAGTTAAACAAAAGGTGGATAGAGGTAATCTGTTATCAGTAAAACAATGTATTGTCCCATTTTTGTTAGGACAACTAATAACTTGTTTTAAGAAAACCATTTCTGTATGGTTGGAGGGAGGGATAATTTCCACATATTTGAAAAATTTCTAATTAACTTTATTCAATAACCAACAATTTTTTGTTTAAAACTTTCATGGATGTTATTGTTTTAAGGATATTGTTTTTTGTTGTTGCTTGCATTAGATATGATCTAAAATCAATGTTTTAATATGTTGGTTTCTTAAATAAATGAATGAAAAAGTGAAAGTACATTACAATTATAAATCATACAATTAACATCAACAATAGATATATTGTTATGTCTAAATAAATCATCTTATTGAACTGAGTTTCTAAGTGCTTCCAGAACTACATATTTTGATTAAAGGACAACCAGTATTATTCAACAATGTGACACCAGCAGAACCAATCAGTTAAAGAAAAAACAAGTCATTGAAATGATTAATTAAAAAGTGCATGTGCTGGTAGTTAATATATACAATTGAAGTGCGCTAAACTAAAATGAAAATAGCTAAAAAAACATTCTGTCAAATATTAAATGAACAAATTTATGTGAAGTAAATCTGCAAGAAGATTAGATGTTTTGATGTCAACAGTAAGATGGGCTAGACTGCATGTGATCATACTGAAATAGAACAAAAACATGTATATGTTAGATAATTTGTTGTAACATATTCATTTTTATAAATAACTTTTCATCAACACAAAAATAAAGAAAATAAACAACACAATATATTTCTCACTTTCAAAACAATTTACACAATTTAAAAAAATTAAACAAACATACCATCATTTAAAAATTGTGGCTTATTAATAGAGCAAATTAATAAACAGCGATACTTATTAGCAGATTAAGTTAAAAGAATAGCGATACACTTTTCACATGATGAATAAACATATATTATTTTAACACTTAATTTGTTTAATACTATTCCATAAAATACAAATAAATGTGGTATATTTTTTTAAGTAACTGAATTATTCGATAGGTGCAAAATTTGTGTTAATTTACATTAATTAAATATTTGTTTTGTAAAATTGTTAACCCTATATGTAAATAAAACAATTTTGTCTGTAGTTTTTAACTTGGTCTGTAATAAAGGCTTTAATTGCAGTTTGGCTAGTATTCTTGACCCTTCCAGCATTGCTAGACAGCACATAGGGCTCATAGTGTTTTTTTGCCTTCCATCTCTATTCTGGATGAGGCATTCTATCTTATAAAATGAGTCTGTCTGTCAACTTTTGCTTCTCTTATAATTCAGTGTCTCTCTAGGTCTCCCTCTTTTACTGAATCCTGATGTTACCCTTAGAAGAACCTGTTTTGAAATTCTCTTGTTGTCTTTTCTTAACACATGATCTACATATGTCTACCATCTCTTTCTAATTGTAGATGAGATCATTAGTGTATGACAGAGGCGAAGGCGCGCCTCTCAGCACGAGAGCTGGAAGTTGTCAGCGATTCACAGCTGATGGCTTGCGCCAGGATCGGTGAACCAGCACCATCCAGACCCTGCTCCACCTCTCCGTGGTTCCTCTAGTAACAGACTAACCTGTCTAGTCTGGCCAAGTGAGTAAGGATCGAAGAGGGAAGACAACCCGGTACTCAAAAATGTCACGTTGAAGTTGGATGTGTTGGGCCAAAAGGCGCATATATCACAGTTATACTTTAATTAAATCACTGGGCACATGCAAGCAAGTAAGCATTGGTGTATGACCATTTCTTTTATCTCTAGACTTGCATTCATTCTATTGTACACAGAGTATTCTTTTTAGGCATTTGGCTTGTATAGATTGTGGTCTTTATGCACAAAAGTTAAAAAAAAAAAAAAAAAAAAAAAAGTAAAATGAAGGCTCGCTTCCTGCCTTGATAGGCCTATAGGGAATATGGTGTTAGTGACCATATTTGTTTTGACTAACGGCACATTTTTTGGTTAAGTGAATATCATGCCCAGTCACAATGCTTTCCAAAAACATTCTCTGATACTAATTTTAGAGGATAGATGAATCTTGAAGCCTTGTTGGTCTGAGAAACAGCAGCCACATCTGAGAATGAAACTGAACCCATCTGAGCAGTAGCAACCAGACTACCTACTCAACCACTGAGGCTCCCTTAAAAGTCTGCAAAAATGTTAGCTTATTGTGAACGAGCACACTAGCACTGTTTCTAGCAATACACTTTCTGAATATGGAATGAATAAAGATCTTAAATATCTGCTTTTGGTACTATCTCTAACAAATAAAAGTTATTGAAAAGAAATCACTCTTTTATTTAAATTATGATTTATTTTAGCACACAATAATGCTTGTGTAATTTTAAAATGATTGCTCTTAACCATAAAAAAACAAAACTTTGTCTAATTCTAAAACTTTGTAAGAAAAAAAAAACAAGACTACTAGTGATGTGCAACCACATGTAGAGTTATCAAAATGGAAATTAAGGAATTTAAGAGAATTTTTAAAAAATCATGTGAGAGATCTAAACTTACTTTTCAATGATGAGATAAATCTATGACAGACCATCAACTTTATGAGAGAAACTCTATGAGAGTGCATGAAGAAATGAGATATTGGTAATTGAACTGAAGTTCAGGAGGTGAAGAAGACAGTTTTCTTCCTCACTGTTAACACCTTCTTCAGCTCCACAAGCTTCAAGCTTTTCTATTTATAGTCGGGTTGACTGGAAAGTGTCAAATTCATTAAATCATGGACTCTTCATCAGAAAGTTACATGCAGGTCTACATGCTACTGACGATCAATTACAATTTAAAACTATGAGCACACAAAATGATTGTCATTGATTTTTTCATAACTTTTGTCATCCATATATTTAAAAAGGTCTGTTTTGATTGTTTCTGTTTGTGTGCACTAAAAAATGACATTGATGTACTAATGATGTTATGTCACACGTGTTAGGCAAGACATCTTTATTATACAGGAGAGCATACAATTTTTCAATGAACGTTATGCAAGATAGGATTTATACTTTAACATGATCATTACTGTGAACTAGAGTTGAAATAAAAAGAAATAATACAAACGGGAACACAAATTTGGAACCATTATATGCGTAAAAATAGTTAACAATTAAATATTCATTAAATTAAGAAAAATAAATCGCTTAAATACTTATAAATCTCTGTAGTTAGCCTTGTAAAAGACCCTACACCAAACAATATAAATAGTGATGTCATTCTTGCTTTCTTTGACATGTTTAATGATGTCATTGTGTTACTAATGTTGTGTAATGAAGGGGAAAAAAAAATCTAAATAATAAAATGATAGTGAAATATAATCCGACAACACTTTCATGTTTTGTGAAATTAAAATTTCAAAAATCAACGTTCAAAACCAAATATAGAGAAAGTTCTACAAGTGACATTGAAAGCATGAAATGAAAACACAAATAATGCTGGAAGTGTTCAACTTACCCAGACAGGAAGGCAAGCATCACCAGCGGGGTTCTTGTCCAACAAAGCTAACCATCTAAATAACATGCACAATCAGGTATCAACTTGCAAGAAGGTTAAAGATATGTCCATAGCATATAATGCCAAGGGAGTGTGAATGCACTTGGGAACAGTATGATATTGTCAGCTCTCTTCCTTATTGTTTTTATATTCATGAACCAGATGTCCATTGTTAAATCAAACTGAACTTATGTTTAGTAGGACTTCCAGGTAAAAATATAAATCTTGATGTTAATAATTTGTTTTAGTCAGTCAACTCAATTATCTTGAGTTAAAAGTTATCTATTAAAATAGCCTCAATCTTGAAATGTATATACTGCATGAATGAATTCAAATCAAAGAACTGAAGTCAGTTTAGCTAAACAGAAGAAGGAAAATTCATACAACTGAATATATATCCTAGTATGCAAATAGGAAAAGGAATGAATTCAACCTTATTGTACTAAAGGAATGAATTCAGCATTACTGTATTAAAGGAATGAATTCAACCTTACTGTACTAAAGGAATGAATTCAACCTTATTTTACTAAAGGAATGAATTCAACCTCACTGTATGAAAGGAATGAATTAAACCTTACTGTTTTAAAGAAATGAATTCAACCTTACTGTACTATAAGAATGAATTCAACCTTACTGTATTGAAAAGCGTAGGGAGTCTAATCTTAAAGTGAAGTATCCGAGTAGCCCTCCTGTTGCAACATTAAACCAATTAAACAAACTAAAGTAAGGAGACGTATTTATTAAGACATGAGAGTCTATAGAAGACAAAATTGTTATTTCCATCACATGAATAAACACGACAACTGCAGAATAATAATTTCTCACAATTTTTTTGGGTCATAGAGACCAGCAAAGTGAACTACCCAACAGTCGAAAAGATATACAATTTTAACAAGCTGATATTGGAACTGGATTAATTATGCAAAATCAGATATTCAGATTATCATGTGGCAGACTATACAGGAAGGATGAAGTAGAGGCAGATCTAAAATAACGTGTAGAGAAATGCATTAAGATAGTAAAAGTAAAGAGCCCCGTCACGCCAAGTGGCACATAGGGAATATGGAGTTAGTGACCTTTAATTTTTATAGACCTTTGGTGCATGATTTTTGGGGTAATGTGGTCGGTATTACACCCATGCCGCTTTACTTTCCCAGAAAAAATCCGGCACCTATTTAAGGCTGGGTGAACCTGGAAGCCATCGATCAGGATCGAACCTGACCTCTTGTCCTTTGTAGTCCAGTTCACTAACCACTGAGCTAGCATTAAGATAGGGTTGCACAATAAGAGACCAACTTGGAATAATATGTGAAGATTGGTCACTGGTTTGTTGCTGCAGTGTAGGATCATAAGATCATCTAATTGCTTTGTGGTTTAACTGACAATAACAGGACTAAAATTTGGGGGGGGGGGGGGGGGGGTTTCCACTTCTATGGCATATGGGGAATGTGGTGTTAGTATCCATGTCTCTTACTGAAACTTACAATTTCAGAAGTGGTTACAATTTTTTAAATGAGTAGAGTAACCAGATTGTGGTAATTAATAACAAACTTGTACTTGATCAGATATATCAATAGAATACATTTAAAGATCAACACTTCTTCACTTCCTCTTGTGACCATTTAGGTTGTTGAGGGTGATATAAAGTTTTGATTCTCACCTTTTTGATGGCTTCAATAGTTACAAGTTGATTTGTTGTAAAGTTTTTTTTTATGTTTGCCATCTTACTCTGGGTCTGCCTTGTGATCAACACTTTATATGTCATAATGTCTACAGGACAAAGAATTTCAAAGTTATGCTTCCCTCATTCTGTTGCCTTGTTCTCTTCATATGAGGTCGGCTCATTGAATCTCTCTTGTGAAGGATGTTCTCTTACTCTCTTTTTCGTACCAAAGACAAATGTATTGGGTTGATAGGTGCAAATATCTTGGCTTGCCATAATCTAATGACACAATACACCAATGGCCACTTAATGGGTGAACACAGAAGAAGATTACCTCTCTCTTGTCCTGATAACATGAGGTCAGCTAATTAAATATTTCTTATGAAGGGTTGTCTCTTTCTTTTTTTCTCTCTCTCTTGTTCTGATAACATGAGGTCAGGTAATTAAATATTTCTTATGAAGGGTTGTCTCTTTCTTTCTTTTTTTCTCTCTCTCTTGTTCTGATAACATGAGGTCAGCTAATTAAATATTTGTTATGTAGGGTTGTCTCTTTCTTTTTTTTCTCTCTCTCTTGTCCTGATAACATGAGGTCAGCTAATTAAATATTTGTTATGTAGGGTTGTCTCTTTCTTTTTTTCTCTCTCTCTTGTCCTGATAACATGAGGTCAGCTAATTAAATATTTGTTATGTAGGGTTGTCTCTTTCTTTTTTTTTTCTCTCTCTCTTGTCCTGATAACATGAGGTCAGCTAATTAAATATTTGTTAAGTAGGGTCAGCTTTTATTTTATTTTTTCCCCCTTTCTCTCGCTCCTGCTCAAATGAGGTCAGCTCACTGAATCTATATTATGTAGAAACATGATCACGTAGGCCAGCAGGCATGGTGAATAATTTATTTTTAATGCCTGAATTCATTAAAAAAAATTGTCTTATTTGCATCAACTATCCATACAGTAATTAATAAGACATCACTTTTCTCTCTCCAAAAGAGCAACATTTGTCTAAAATTGTCAACAAATACTCAATGTGTGCAGACCCTCTATGATGAAACTAATTAAATACCAACATCATACCTTTTGTTGTGATTTTTTATACAAATTTGACTTCAATAAAAATATTCTACACATTTTCTAAAGAACATAAAACATCAACATATGCTATGTCTGCTGTATAAAACAGGATAAGAATTATCTAACATAAGAAGTAATCAAGGACTTTACAAAAGATCTGATCTATATTACCAGCAATCAAATTTAGTATAATTGATTATTTTTGTAAACTCATAAAGATTTTGTTTATTCTGAGTTGAGATCTTCAATTATTTTTTTTTTATATACATTTAATTAATTTAGCACTATAGTTGCTGGACTTTCTACAATGCAAAATATCTTCTTTTGTTATTTTCAAATTGATGTAATGAGCAACTTAACTGAACCTAAGGCTAACTCCAAACTAATTTGATAAAGGTTAATTCTAAACTAATTTGATAAAGGTTAATTCTAAACCAATTTGATAAAGGTTAATTCTAAACTAATTTGATAAAGGTTAATTCTAAACTAATTTGATAAAGGTTAATTCTAAACTAATTTGATAAAGGTTAATTCTAAACTAATTTGATAAAGGTTAATTCTAAACTAATTTGATAAAGGTTAATTCTAAACTTATTTGATGAAGGTTAATTCCAAACTAATTTGATGAAGGCTAATAAAGGTTAATTCCAAGCTTATTTGATAAAGGTTAATTCCAAACTAATTTGATAAAGGTTAATTGTAAACTAATTTAATAAAGGTTAATTCCAAATTAATTTGATGAAGGCTAATAAAGGTTAATTCCAAACTAATTTCTATCTATCTATCTATTGTCCTTTCAAGCCCAAGATGGCACATAGGGCAGAACCACAATCTCAAATACAGAAATCTTGCGTGCCAAAATGGCACATATTGCAGAGATCACTGCTTCTAAAAAAAAAATTTGATGAAGACTAATTCCAAACTAATTTGATAAAGGTTAATTCCAAACTAATATGATAAAGGTTATTTCCAAACTAATTTTGATGATAGCTAATTCCAAACGAATTTGATAAAGGTTAATTCCAAACTAATGTGATAAAGGTTAATTCCAAACCAATTTGATAAAGGTTAATTCTAAACTAATTTGATGAAAGCTAATAAAGGTTAATTCCAAACTAATTTGATGAAGACTAATTCCAAACTAATGTGATAAAGGTTAATTGTAAACTAATTTGATAAGGGTTAATTCTAAACTAATTTGATAAAGGTTAATTCCAATCTAATTTGATACTAAAGCATTGAAATTGAAACTATAAATGGCAGTTTGTACTTGTGCTGCAGAACCTTTGGTGCAGACTATGCGTGCGGTAATCAATGAATTGATATAGCACTTGTATGGCTATGTTTGCTAAATATTCGTGAATTGAATATATTTTTAGTGCTGATTGATTGTTGGATGAGAAATTTGTGTTTCAGATTTTAAATTGTGCACTTGGTTTGTGAATGTGTACACAATCAAGAACACTTAAAGTGAAAAGAAAGTGCTTGCTGCAAAGAACCTTAATGGAGTTTAATACCAAAGATGATGTACTGTCGGCAACAATCTCCAGTCATCAAGTAAATGTCAGGCGCAATCACACATCTGTCAGGTCCACATTTAATAAGGTGTTCCATATTTTGAGGGATGGAAAAAAACATGTCCAATGTAAAGATTAATGTGTGACATTAAAAGAAACTGTATATAAAAATATTGCTGCTAAATGACAAGTTTATAATCAATCAAAACTTGGAACAAATCTGAAGATGTAAATAACATTTGCAACAAACACTCAAAGTTTAAACAGATATTTAAAATTAAAAACAGATTAAGAATGTTTATTTATGAAAAAGAAAAGAATATATTCTGAGCTGTGATCTTCTGGATACTGGATAGAAAATACTGGATAGCTTGGTGTCATGGCATAGAAAACAGTCAACAACAGAATTGATACGATGCACTGTAGATAGAAGATTGTGGAAGGACATGATCGACTATGCCAACCACTATGGCACATGATGATGATATGATCTTCTAGTCTAGTACATGTCTATGTATTTGCTGTTGTTGTTATAGATCAGGTGGCCTGTGAGGCTCTCATTGGAGTTGCTCTCTAGAGTTCTAGGCTCAAATATATTTGTAGATAATGTTCCCATTAAAGAAAGAAACTGGCGATAGCACAAGCATCATTTTGATATTTAAATGAAAGATGAGTATTAGAATTAGTATTAGAATAAGAAAAATAACCTTTACTGAGATGAAATGTGTTAAACGAATGACAGGAATTAGTATGAGAGACAAGACCAGAAATGAAGAACTAGGAAAAAAGCTAGGAATAACCACTGTAATAAAATATATAAAGTAACAACAGATAAAATGGTTTGGCCATGTGACAAGGCAGAAACTTCAAAACACAACACAATAAGCCCTCAATAAACGCAAGAACACCAGACCTAAAGGCTGACTACGAAAAAGATGGATTGATGCAATATTAGAAACACTGGGAAACATAACAGTACCAGCGGAGAACAGAAGAGCAAAAGACCGCAAATTATATCTCCCCCTGACGCTGAAAGGCAAATGAGGAAGGAAAGAAGTAGAAGATGAGTATTAATTATGATTAGAGCTGTCATAAGTTACTGAATTGTATGAACAGTTTTGGAAATAACCCACAAATGAAATATTCTATTGGCCTCTCTGAAAATGATCACAGCATATGATTTGTTACCAGGTGTTTAAGAAAAGAGTTTAAGAATGTAGTTATGGGCTAACAAACCTCACCACTGCTAAAATGAGAATAGTAAAGTTTTATGTCCGTTCAACATTTCTGCATAGAAGCTTTGATATTGACTTAGGCAATAAAAGGGAAACGCTAGAAATGGTGAATTTACAGAAAAATAAGAATTAGTTGGATAGAGAAACAGACAAATCTTGAAACATCTGAAAATGAAGCAAAAAAAAAAAGAATAAACTAATTAATGTGACCTGAAGAAAACAAAATATGTTGGATGTATAAAGAGATTTAATAACACAATGAAAGTCACATCTTATAATGGCGAACGAAAGATAGATAGATAGACATCTTATAATAAAATAAATTAATGTGGTAAAAAGAGGCAATGATTCAGACTAAAGTGGACTATGAACATAAAAAAGTGGACTGGAGAATCAATCAAAGAGTGTACTGAAGTAACAACAGACTGAGTAAAATGGTGCTGCAAGTCAGCCAGTCTTTGGTGAGCATATCATCATCATTAAGTACCAGGCCTGCTGGCGTAGGTAATCATGTCTCTCCACAACTTTCAATCTTGACAGTTATTTATCATTTCTGTTGTTGACTTTCTGCCAAGCCATTCTCTTAAGCTGTCTGGTATCTTTTCTCTTTGCTTCCCTATATCGCTTTGTCCCTCAATTTTCCCAGTTGTTGCAATATATTCCAGCTGTTCTCTTCTCATTTCATGGTCAAAAAATGATGATTGTTTCTTCCTAATATTGGAAATTAGCTCTATTTTTGTTTTGGCCTCTTTCAGAACGTTTTCATTACTCTTCTTAACTGTCCATGGTATTCTCAACATTCTTCTGTAAAACCACATTTCTAAAGACACAAGTGATTGTAGTGAGCACAAGAGGGTGATAATAACAGCTACCAAAATTACACATGTTATGCAAACATGTAAACTATGGTTTTATCAAGATTTACAGCACATAATTTGATTCTGTGGCAGCACCACCCTCTTGGCCAATGACTTTGGCTGGTCGGCTAACAATGCAGAACTGGCTCGTAAACACCATTCTACAAAATAAATTAAAATACTACGGCCATGTGAAAAGACAAAATGGGCTGGAAAGAACAATAATGGAAGGCATTGTTCTAGGAAGACAAGACAGTGGCAAACCATGAAGTAGTTGGTTTCAAGACATCAAAGAGCATAACAACAGAAGAAGTGGGTGACCTGGCTAGAGACAGAGATTCTTTAAGATGAGCTGTGATGAATGCACCGTTCTACAAAAGACATGTGACCTGATAATGATGAGTTGATTTATGTTCATCCTGATACAAATTTAACAACTTTTTAATGATAAAAATGAAATTCTCTTTGCTTTTTAAAAAAAATATAATTTTTATAGCAATTGTTTGTCTATATCAGAAATAAATTTATTTGTGAAATATTTTGTACATTTTAAACAGATGAGACCAAATTTATTGAATGTTAGGGCTTCATGAACCAGTCAGAAAGAGTGTTGTTTGAGACCAATTTATTCAAATAAAGAAATAAAACAAAATACACACATCAAAAAGAAACTGCCCACATCTGGCATGCCAAGAGCAGAAAAAATTAAAAATACATTCTGACAACAGAAAAAAGAGAGGAAGAAAATGATATTGAGGAAACATTTCTTGATATGAAAATAGTTTAACAATGTAACTGATATAAACTATAGGAAAAAGGAAATTGTTCAGAGGTATCATTTTGCACACCATTTAATGCAGAATATAAGAAAAATAATGACCTTTCTCATGCAAAAAAATAAAAATAAAGAGAAACAACAAACCTGATATTTATAAACCATTTTTTTGTGAATAAAAACATACAAATTTAGACCAGATAACATGCAAAGATATTTAGTACATCTTGAGATATACTGTAGATGTGTTTTTGGCTCAATATCTAGTAGTGGTATTGGTTGTTCAAAATCAGTCTTAGAATTAAATGTAAGATAAGATGTAAAGAAAATGTGCATATACAATTAGCGTATGTGTGCAGTATAGAAACCCTTGATATTATAAAATAAACAAGCAAAGTGTGATCTGGTTCTGATAGCATAAACACTTAAGGTATTATGGCAAAAAAACACTTAGTGTGTGTTGTGATATTATTTTATATAAAATATTAGTGGTATTATTTTATTTAAAAATATCTTTCTGAGTAGTCAAAAGTATACAAGAAAGAGATGATTATTAAAACCTCTCACAAAATAATGGAAGACCCCATTAGATCCATCTGAAGTAACAGAAAGATGGAGAGAACATTTCAAGGAACTTCTCAATGCCTTCGCAGATCAACACAAGATGGCAAAGCAGCAGTGCTAGAACCAGCTATACTAACTGAAGAAGTAAAAAAAGGTTCCTTAGGCAATCACCTAAACAGAATGCACCAGGAGATGATGGGCTGTCAGTATAAATAATTCAAGCAGCAGATAAACTGTATCAAATGGCTTCATAAAATCTTTTACGGATTCTATAGCCTTTATTTGTAAGATATAAATAGTAATCCATTACGTAAAAACAAGGGAAGCAAAGAGTAGCCTACAATATTATAACTCTTTCCGTATGTTTTGACGCACCGTACATCATACCGATTTCTGTTTTGGATGTTTACCTGCAGATGGCATCACTCTCAATTTGATTAGTGTAAACTGTTATTAAACCGTATTCTTTTTACACATCTTGTATCATCTTGGTATTGTGAAATATAATTTCTTGTTCAATTATCTAAAAATTCATATATAATATGTTATGTGTTAGATAAATATAAACATATGAATTGATATTTGAAACCATGAAAAATTTGGTCTCTGAAATCTCTTCCGTTGCATCGATAAAAGCCTTACATACTGAAAGAGTTAAGGCACCTCATTTTTGAGCTACATAAGTAAAATGTTTGCAAGAAACAAAATTAAGACCAATTATAGAACCACAGTTGGCAAAAGAATAAAATTGATTTTAGAAGAAGCAACAACGGCATAGATTGGACTTTAAAAGAAACAGAAGTTGCAGAAATGCAACTTTACACTTAGACAGCTCATAAAAAAAGAACATGAAATGATTGGAAACTATTTGTCATTTTCATAGATTGAAAGCACTTAACAGAAGTGATAGAAAGTTCCTATATATAATGACAGTATAGAATTTAGTATGGAATAAGTCAATTTCAAATTCTATTATAAATGCACAAGTCTATACAGTGATGCATGTGATGAGAAGAGATAGTAACCAAATAGCAAAGCAAGCCCTCATGTGGGAAACAACAGGTAAGAGGAAGACCCAGAGAGACACTGAGAAGAACATTGATGAGAGAGGCAAGAGCAGCAGGAATCGGCTCCCTCAATGAGATAGAGCTGCTTGCACAGAATAGAGACAAATGACGAGATTTGATAAAATATCTTTAAAAGAATTGAAAAACTGCTAGAATAAAAATTTAGATAAGAGAAGGAGTATCTTGGTCTACGCCCTATGGGCCCACTATGGCTTGAAAGGTCAATAGATAGATAGACTATTATTATATATATATAGTAACAGAAAACAAGATGTTGAGAAAAGCTGTAAGAGTGACTAGAAGAGACACAATCAGAAACAAGTCTGTATAAGAGATATGATTGACATAGAACCAACTTTAAAGCACACACTAATATAACAAATACAATTATTTGATTATCTGGGGAGAATATTTAATGATGCCATACCATACAAGGCATTAACATAAAGGGGATAAGAGTGCAGAGCTTGGGCAGACTAGTTAGAGTAATAACAACAGAGAAACTTTATAACAATATCAAGTGTCACGACTGAGGTTGCTAGAAGAGCAAGAACCAGAACTTTGTATTTCCCTCGACATCCGGAAGCAGTAAAATAGTAATTAGTAATAGTATATTGCATATAAATTTTGATGTGGTGTTATTGTATATAAAGGTACATGTATTATTGTATATAAAGGTATTATTGTATATAAAGTGTGATGTAATATTATTTTATATAAAGCTTAATATTATATTACTGCACACAAAGTGTAACTCGCCGACATAAAAAAATAAGTGTGCGACATTTTATTTTAAAAAGACTACAAAGTATGATAACATTGATAAAACACTAAGGAAAATGTGATATGTTATAAAATATGTAAGTGTGATGTAATATATGTCATTGAACACTGAAACTGTGTTGGGGAGATAGCAGAAAAAACAAAAAAAAAGCAAGATGGATGTTGCATGCCTATGTCTCTCGTTGCAAACAATTTACCACTATTGTCGTCATCCTCACAACCAAAGAGTCCTGGACCAGACGTGTGATCAATGCCCAGGGAAAGGAGCAGAAAACTTTTAGGAAGTGCACCTCTAATGCTAAATTGTTGTTCGTTATAATCTGAGGTTAAAAAAATATACAGTCAAATTTTGAAACAAATACAAACATTACCCAGAAAATCAGAAATATTAAAACATTACCCTTTTGCACTCTGTTTGACAAAACAGCATTCATTTCAGGTTTTGTTCAATTATATCAACACATGTCAATTAAAATCAGGGCATATGCATGTGCACACACACACACACACACACACAAGCTAACATTTAAAGGATAATAACCTTTACACAATGAAATTTACAAAATAGTGACATTAAATATTTGGACTGTTGGGATAAACTTTAAAAAAAAAAGGTTAAATATTGACGATGAAGGACAAGCACCCATGGACTGTTAAATATTGAGGATAAAGAGCTAGCACCCTGGACTTTTAAATATTGAGGATGAAGAGCTAGCACCCATGGACTTTTAAATATTGAGGATGAAGAGCTAGCACCCTGGACTTTTAAATATTGAGGATAAAGAGCTAGCACCCTGGACTTTTAAATATTGAGGATGAAGAGCTAGCACCCTGGACTTTTAAATATTGAGGATGAAGAGCTAGCACCCTGGACTTTTAAATATTGAGGATGAAGAGCTAGCACCCTGGACTTTTAAATATTGAGGATGAAGAGCTAGCACCCTGGACTTTTAAATATTGAGGATGGAGAGCTAGCACCCATGGACTGTTAAATATTGAGGATGGAGAGCTAGCACCTATGGACTTTTAAATATTGAGGATGGAGAGCTAGCACCCATGGACTGTTAAATATTGAGGATGAAGAGCTAGCACCCATGGACTGTTAAATATTGAGGATGAAGAGCTAGCACCCATGGACTTTTAAATATTGAGGATGAAGAGCTAGCACCCTGGACTTTTAAATATTGAGGATAAAGAGCTAGCACCCTGGACTTTTAAATATTGAGGATGAAGAGCTAGCACCCTGGACTTTTAAATATTGAGGATGAAGAGCTAGCACCCATGGACTGTTAAATATTGAGGATGGAGAGCTAGCACCTATGGACTTTTAAATATTGAGGATGGAGAGCTAGCACCCATGGACTGTTAAATATTGAGGATGAAGAGCTAGCACCTATGGACTGTTAAATATTGAGGATGGAGAGCTAGCACCTATGGACTGTTAAATATTGAGGATGGAGAGCTAGCACCCATGGACTGTTAAATATTGAGGATGAAGAGCTAGCACCCATGGACTGTTAAATATTGAGGATGGAGAGCTAGCACCTATGGACTGTTAAATATTGAGGATGAAGAGCTAGCACCCATGGACTGTTAAATATTGAGGATGAAGAGCTAGCACCTATGGACTTTTAAATATTGAGGATGAAGAGCTAGCACCCATGGACTTTTAAATATTGAGGATGAAGAGCTAGCACCCATGGACTGTTAAATATTGAGGCTGAAGAGCAAGCACCCATGGACTGTTAAATATTGAGGATGAAGAGCTAGCACCCATGGACTGTTAAATATTGAGGATGAAGAGCTAGCACCCATGGACTGTTAAATATTGAGACTGAAGAGCAAGCACCCATGGACTGTTAAATATTGAGGATGAAGAGCTAGCACCCATGGACTTTTAAATATTGAGAATGAAGAGCTAGCACCTATGGACTTTTAAATATTGAGGATGAAGAGCAAGCACCCATGGACTGTTAAATATTGAGGATGAAGAGCTAGCACCCATGGACTTTTAAATATTGAGAATGAAGAGCAAGCACCCATGGACTGATAAATATTGAGGATGAAGAGCTAGCACCCATGGACTGTTAAATATTGAGGATGAAGAGCTAGCACACATGGACTTTTAAATATTGAGGATTAAGAGCAAGCACCCATGGACTTTTAAATATTGAGAATGAAGAGCTAGCACCTATGGACTGTTAAATATTGAGGATGAAGAGCTAGCACCCATGGACTGTTAAATATTGAGACTGAAGAGCAAGCACCCATGGACTGTTAAATATTGAGGATGAAGAGCTAGCACCCATGGACTTTTAAATATTGAGAATGAAGAGCTAGCACCTATGGACTTTTAAATATTGAGGATGAAGAGCAAGCACCCATGGACTGTTAAATATTGAGGATGAAGAGCTAGCACCCATGGACTTTTAAATATTGAGAATGAAGAGCAAGCACCCATGGACTGATAAATATTGAGGATGAAGAGCTAGCACCCATGGACTGTTAAATATTGAGGATGAAGAGCTAGCACACATGGACTTTTAAATATTGAGGATTAAGAGCAAGCACCCATGGACTTTTAAATATTGAGAATGAAGAGCTAGCACCTATGGACTTTTAAATATTGAGGATGAAGAGCAAGCACCCATGGACTGTTAAATATTGAGGATGAAGAGCAAGCACCCATGGACTGTTAAATATTAAGGCTGAAGTACAAGTGCTTCTATCTATTGTCCTTTCAAGCTGAAAATAGCACTTAGGGCAGAAACTCTGGACTCTTGTGTCCAATGATCCTCAATGTATCTCGTCACATGTAAGAAGCACTTACAGGCTGTAAAATATTGAGACTAAGAGTAAATGTCCACAGACCACTAAATATTGAGACTGAAGGGTGAATGTTCATAGATCACTAAATATTGAGACTGAAGGGTGAATGTTCACAGATCACTAAATATTGAGACTGAAGGGTGAATGTCCACAGATCACTAAATATTGAGACTGAAGGGTGAATGTTCATAGATCACTAAATATTGAGACTGAAGGGTGAATGTTCACAGATCACTAAATATTGAGACTGAAGGGTGAATGTTCACAGATCACTAAATATTGAGACTGAAGGGTGAATGTTCACAGATCACTAAATATTGAGACTGAAGGGTGAATGTTCACAGATCACTAAATATTGAGACTGAAGGGTGAATGTTCATAGATCACTAAATATTGAGACTGAAGGGTGATTGTTCACAGATCACTAAATATTGAGACTGAAGGGTGAATGTTCACAGATCACTAGATATTTTACTGTAGGGTAACTGTTCACAGATCACTAAATATTGAGACTGAAGGGTGATTGTTCACAGACCACTAAATATTGAGACTAAAGGATAAATGTTCACAGACCACTAAATATTGAGACTAAAGGATAAATGTTCACAGATCACTAAATACTGAAACTGAAGGGTGAATGTTCACAGACCACTAAATATTGAGACTAAAGGATAAATGTTCACAGACCACTAAATATTCAGACTTGATGTCTAAAAGTCCACAGGTGATTAAATATTTGAATTCAAAGGCAAGAATGTACAAACTGATGGATCAATATAGCTTTTACTTTTCTAGTTTAGTTTGGCAAGATTTGATCATTTTAGACAGCATTATTATCTTGTAAATTGAGGGGCACGTGTTGTTTTAAATTTCAAATATCTGTAACTTTTTTATTTCTTTCTTTTGTTATTACACTTGATCATATTAAATACTAATTTTGCAAATAGTGAATATATTTGGCTGTTGACTAGATAATCTATGCTCAGTTCCAGACTGCAGTAATCACTTTTTTTCTGATTAATACAGTTTTAAGGTTTATCCAATCTGAAAATTTGTACTGAAAATCTTCTTTTGATCTGGCATGATGCAGACCACATCACTTATAATAAATCTGCTAAGAAAAATAGAAGAAACTAAAACATATTTCTCCATATTCAACAAGATGTGATGAGTAGCCCTCAACTATTACTTATTAATGTGAAAACAATGCTTTTCTGAGAATTAAAAAAAATGTTAATAAGAAACAATGTGTGCTAAACAAATAAATCCTCACTTGATAAACCTCATTATTGATTCACCTTTAAAGACAATCAAATGTAAGGATTTTTCTGGAGATAAAGAGCTTGGATCTTATTATCTGGCAGAAATGATAATAGCACAAGCTAAATCTATGATGAACATCTTTGCTTTCAAAGAGGAAACTAAATTATATAGACCAGGATTAAGGGATATACCAACATAAAGATGGAATATGGAGAATGCAATTTTTGTTTATGTTATTAATGTACATTTATCTGGCATATAATGTGTGAAAAAAGTTTGAATTATATTGTAACAATCAGCAAAATTCAAAAGAAAGAACAACAGAAAAAGAATTTAAGGTACAGTTCAGCACTGAAGCATGGAATAAAGTCAAAAGCAGGACTTATGACATCGTGAACAAAGTAAGTATGGAGATACATTAATGTTTTGGTTAACTGTAACAGCACTTTGTGATATCAAACAAAGAACTTTATGAAGGAGAAACAAATTTATGTATTAATTCATATGCTCAAACTCTTGCAACTCATAGATTCAAATGAGTGGATTTGATGAATCAGGTGGCTAGATTCATATATTTGACATCTTATAGTTTGAGTAGCTTTTAATAATTTGGATGTTCCAACTTCAAGACTTCAAGAAATACCAAGTTATAAGTTGATCTTACTAATGTTTAAGAAATGTTTTAAAAAATAATGGTAGCTTACCTTCATGAAACAAGCATAATAATACATGAGACAAGAAGAATAATACATGAAACAAGAAGAAAAAAAAACCAACATGCAAATAAAACAGTGACCCCAAAATTGTGTTGCAAGTGAAATCTCTGTTGCATTTATTACAGAAAACAAAGTGATGATAAACAAAGATATTTTCTTTGACAACCAAGTAATAAATGTGTGAAAGAAGCATGACAAAATGGAAGAAAATAATTAAGAAATTAAACACAAAGCAGTTAGTTGCTTAAAAGCAGATGTGCAAAAAAAAAAAATTAATAAATAAACTTGACAAATGTCATGTATGTGATATAATATAAATCTAAACCTCATATCATGATTTCAAAGCGGAGTGTTGCAAAATGTAAACAAAACAATTCTGAAAAGTGGCAAGTCAAAAAAATAGGCTTGTGTGTAAATTTTTTCTTTTTACTGAAATAATACTGAATTTTGTTTCTGTTGTTAGACTTCTGTTTCAATTTAACTAATACTTGGAAAAGAGAATTTTTTTCTAAATAGTGTTAAGTTTGTCCAAATTTATTATTTATTTCAGTGCCATACTTCCCATCTGCACAAAAACAATACAAAAATATGAGTTTAACATGAACATAAAAAAAAGAAACATTTTCAGAATGGAAAGTCGTGCTGAAGTCGGATGTGTTTGGGCCGAAAGGCGCAAATATCACAGTTATACTGTAAACCACAACACAACGCAGACACACCCACTTAACGTCCTTTTAAGGGCGGATGATGAAGAGTAATTCTGTAGTCTACTAGAATACTCTAGAATACTTGAGTCATCGGGCGAACACAAGCAAGCAAGCAAGAAAGGAAAGTTGGACAAACCTTGCACTAGTCAAAATAGAGAAAGAGGAGCTTGCAGAATCAAACAAAGTTCACATACTTGAGGAACACAGAAGCACCATGTGAAAAATGCTGGTGATGATAAGAAAGAAATACATAAGGCCAGAATAGCTTTTGCTAATCTAAACACCACTAAGAGATCTACCAACTTCAGTACAAAACAAAACTATTGATATTTTAAGATGGATACTTTTTCATACAACTTGTCTCAGATAATTCTTCAAATATTTTGACCAAACAAAATCAGCAATAAAATTTGTTGAATTGCAGAAATCAAGAGGAAATACAAACAATGATAACAAACAAACTGGTTAGGTCATTTGCTCTGGAGAGATAAACAAACAATTTCAAAAACTACCATGCAGTGGACTCTAGAGGGAAGACAAAAACAAAAGTAGACAAAGAAGAACAAACAGGTACAGAGCAGCAGAGGCTGAGATTAATAGTGTGAATCAGAGACACCCTGTGATGTACTTGTAGTAAGGAGAAACATTGTTGCTACCAAGCAAAACTGTTTAATTGATCCAAGACCAAGAAGATGAAGATTAGCAAGAGGTGAGCATCAACTTCTGTGGAAATGTAAATACGGTGAAAAAAAAAATTCCTAGCATTTTTCATAATAATGAACGTTTCTCATCTCTAACCCTGAAAGTCATTGCGGCTATTGATCTCTATCTTCAGTCCCTCTCAGGAACTGTGAATCCATGGTCTGTCTATTCTCTGATGTTAATTCCCATGTTACTTGTTCTTTTCTGTTGAGCTGGTAGTAGGCATAATTGTTCTGCTGTTCTGTATTCCATTTGTTCATGTATTTGTTCCTGACAAAACTCTTTGATTCCTCATAAGTTGTACTTGTTTCTGACTGGTGTAATTTACCACCTTCCTTTGTCAAGGCCTGTAGGCCTCATTGTTTCCAGGTATAATGCAGTGAGATTGGATCTACTGAATCACAGTGCTTCTGCATCTTTAGCAGAGCTTGTAGAGTGTTTCTCTTAGATCATTCAGGTATAATATAATGTAATAATAATTAACCAGTTTTCTTAAATTAAATAGGAGGCCCTCAAAGTTGCAACAGAATTTGTGCTGACATCTTCTTGTGTTAACAGACATAGTCTGAGTATAGAGACGATGGTCCTCACACAAAGACAAAATATTAAAGTCATCACAGCAGACATGATCTACTTTATGACCAAAGTGAATGTTCTGGGGACACACAAAAATGTGAAAGAATTGCTTAGATGATGTTTGAAATTATTATCACCATATTTCCAGTACAGTCAAACACCACACAGTGCTAGTAAGTAAGTAAAGAGCCCCATCACGCCAAGTGGTGTATAGGGAATATGGTGTTAGTGACCATAATTTTTATAGACCTTCCAAACATGATTTTTGGGGTAATGTGGTTGGTATTATGCCCATGCCGCTTTCTTTCCCAGAAAAAAATCTGGCACCTATTTAAGGCTGGGTGAACCTGGTAGCCGTCGATCAGGACTGAACCCAACCTTCTGTCCTTTGTAGCCCAGTTCACTAACCACTGAGCTCCCGTGGCTCTCACACACAGTGCTTGTAGCATACCATTATTTTGGACCTGTTCTGGGAGAGCTTCTTAATTACAGTAAGGTATTCACTTTAGTCTGCTGTTCTTGTTCTTCCATGTTTTTCAGTCTCTTTCAAGGTCAGCTTCATTTTTCTCAGCTATTTCCCACTTAAGAGCTATGTTTCTCTTGTTATTTTTTTTCATCACATTTAACTACAATGGTAAAGGGAAGTGTGCTTTTAAAGTTATTCTCTGCTAAATTTGGGGTGAGGGAGAAAGACTAGAATGAATTGAATGTAAAGAATGTAGGAGAACAAAAGTGTGATGAGTGATATATTGATAACAGAAGGAAAACAAGAACTCTTCTTCAGGCTATCAATCTGTTCACAAAAGTGAAATGATTATGGATGTTTGAAGATTACAAAATTATACTAGCAATTTGGATGTCATTTATGTTCTGATGATCACAGAAACTAAAATGGAAGACAACTAGAATCCAAACTTTGCAATAAATGCTATTAATATGTTCCTATATAATTTTATATAAGTCTGTTGTGATGGGATAAAGTGACTTAGTAATTTTATTAATTGGCTAATCTTTTGCGTAACTGCTTATTTAAAAGACGTTTGTATACAAGCTATGTTTTTTTTTTATTAAATGAAAGTTACAATGTGAAATAAACTTGTGTGCTCTGGATAAATGAAAAGTTCAGCTAAAATACAAATCTAAGTGAAATTTAGGTGCTCTGTAAATGTAAGTTATATAACGTACAATAACAATTAATATGATGTTGTTTATGCAATCTAGAACAATAAAGGAGAAAATCTGAGGCTAGACAAACATAAATAATAAACATAAATGGGTAGTGAAATCAGAATTGTATTAATCCAACATTTAAATAATCTAGAGTCTATCTAGTTTACTTTTTTACTCCATATATCTATATATCTGTTTATTATTTATGCTGGAAATGTGAATAATGATATCTGCATGTATGTTCTAAGTGCCCAGTGTGTTGCTGTTGGTGTGTACATAATCACAACTAACATAATCCAGTATAATAAACATTGCAACATTTTAAAACAAATATTATTATCAAAGACTGTGAGATTAAGCTTAACACAGTGTTTTCAATTGTTGAGCACCACTGTCATCATACAATCACATAGCAAAAAAGATAAGGAATGTTTCAAAAACATTGTGTGAACATTATGGTAAATACAAAATAAACTAACTTTGATATTTAAACAAACATTGTGACAATAGATAATAAACTTGTCAATCAACTTAAATTGACATTTGACAGAAAATTTCGAGTTGGCCTTTATTATCTCTGTATGCCTATTTATATTTTTGCTAATGTCAACCATAGCATAAAATATGTCATTCTAGTGCCAGATTTTTGCATTAATTTATCTTTAAAGTTACATATGATTATCACAATTTTGTTGCTTCTGTTACAACTTATTTTACACATACAATATCAGGTTGTAAAACAAAGCAAAAAATAATTTAGCCACTCTTGCAGTATTTTAATTTGGTACTGGATGAGTTACAGCTGAAATCCACTCCAGATATAAGTAGTTCATTAAATTTTCCTAATTTGATAAATTTTGAATGTATTTTGAATGTCTCCTCTGTCTGCAGTCAAACATGCATCTTGAATACATTATGGATTTTTTTTTAGATGTAATTATACAGAAGAATAGGGTGCATATTATAACACAAGAAAAATAAGTCACTAAAATAAAAAAAGAAAAAAAAAAATTGACGTTCCATACTTTCAGGACAGGTGTAAGAAAATAGAAAACATTTGCTATATGAGTGTTCTAGGATAGTTGATGGTATAAGATTAATGATGGGACAAAATGGATTAGAAAAATGAAATAATGAATGAGAGAAAAAATAGACAACTAAGAAACTGTTGCTATGATAAGATTAGATATCTTGTTGATAATCATCCAAAGGCAATAAGATGACAGTTAAAGTTTGAAAGAAAGCATGTCAAGATGGACTTCTGTTTCTATGAACGTTCCATCAAATCAAGAGACACAAAATATTTGAGATTAATTATATCTAACAGTAGAAGTAAGCAGTAGGGTTCCCTCCACATCTTATGTGACCCACGGGGAATTCCATGTTCATGTTTATCTTTTGTAGTGTCCATTCGCACACT
Source organism: Megaustenia siamemsis (assembly GCA_032433765.1). Taxonomy (NCBI): domain Eukaryota; kingdom Metazoa; phylum Mollusca; class Gastropoda; order Stylommatophora; family Ariophantidae; genus Megaustenia; species Megaustenia siamemsis. The sequence goes on from JAVIAB010000124.1 coordinate 36,786,419, forward strand.
AAAAAAAATGGGAGATATCAGTGTTACACCTGGCTACCCTATTTCCCTAGAAAAATCTGGAACCCATTTAAGGTGGGTGAACCTATGAGTCATCAGTCAAGATCAAACCCAACTGCTTATCCTTAATAACCCAGTTCACTAATCGCTGCGGCTCTGAAACAGAAGTTCTAATGGCAAATAACCTTTGGCCAGCTATAAGTGGATATATAACAAATCCCTGCCACTGCTATATATTTGTAATAACTGATTTGAAAAGACTGTATACTGTATATAAATGTTAATATCATGAAGACTATAACATAGAAAGAAAGTTCTGAAAACACTGGCTAATGTGCAAAGTCAAGTCAGGGGGATGGGGGTGTGTGTGTGAGGAGAGGGCTGGGTGGTCTAGAGGTAAGAGACTGACCTCTGGACAAGAAGGTTCTGGGTTTGAATTCAGGCAGTGGGAACTTTTCACTTAAAATCTGTGGTTTATTTTTGGCTTTACCTCCACTAGTCTCTGGGTAGTGTGATCCAATGTCTAGCCCTCTCAGATAAATGCTAAAACAGGAGATCTAATGTGAAGAATGCACAAGAACCCTCCAACAGTCAGAAATAAAAAATAGTAGGCCAAAAACGACAGCTGTCCAGAAAAATTGATAGGGAAAATCTACCCAAAAAGATATTAAAACTATTAATGATAAAAAAAAAGAAAGTACCTCTGAAGGTGGAGAATATCTGGCTGTATGGTGAGGCCATCAGAGTGAAAAATAGAAAAAAATGATACTCACACAAAGTTCAGCCGCTTGGGACTGTGCTAGAAATATAAAGCTGGTGGATATGAGCAAACAAATCAAAAGGTTTAATACTAAGAACTTCATGTGTCAGTTTTTGAGTGATGATAGAAATGTACATCAGATCATTACTCAGACTTCAGCATGACACTAAAAATACTGAATTTTATTTCCTTAAGTTTACAACAAAACTCATCTTATGGCAACAATTTGTACAATTATGAACAGAACAATAGTCACTGACTGTAAAATAAATATTAGCCAAGAACATTACCATGAGTAGGCTGTTAGTGATAACAAGATGAATGCTGTACAATCATTTTTAGTGAGAATGGAAAGATCTTTTATAGTGGGCACAAGACAACATATACTGAGCACAGTAAAATCATTAACAGTTAACATAATGTGATTATTATAAGTGAGAAAAGTAACAATAAAAACTGTGAACACATGAAAACCATAAAGAGTGAACATGGGTACATTTTACACAATGTGAAAGGAAAATAACAAACAAGTGAGTACAATAAAACAAGATAAGTGAATATGGACAATTGAATATAGGGGAAAATTATAGACAAATTAGTACAGGAAAATAACAAGTACAATAAAATACTGGACAAGTGAATACAAACAAATGAATCTATCTGTTGAACTTTCGAGCCGTAGCAGGCCCATAGGGCATAGACCCAGATACTCTTTCTCTTATCTAAATTTTATTCTAGCAGTTCCCAATCCTTGTAAAGACATTTTATCAAATCTCTTTACAAACTAATGAATGCAATAATTTTATAGATAAGCAAATACAAAAAAAAAATAACAAACATGTATGTACATGACCAGTAAATAGAGGCAAGTGAACACGGGGGAAAATTAAGGACAAACTAGTATAGAAAAATAACAAGTGATTACATGAAAATACTGGACAAGTAATTATGGGGAAAAATTATAGACAAATGGGTGTAGAAAAATAACAAATAAATAAGTACATAAAACTAAGAAACAGTGAAAAGACAGGAATGTGATTTAAACTAATAACAGTTTAAAATGACACTCTAAGCATACTATTTCCCATAACACTAACATTAGCCTATGTTGGGATGAAGGGGCTGATCCCCAGGACATGCAAACATAGTTACTCTCCAAAAGAATAAGGGTGATAGAATTACAATCCAACTACACTGGAATATTTGTCTTGAGCAAAGCATGTGCACATACCATTTTATAGACTATAGAAGCAAGTTGACAAATGTATTCTGATTTACAGTGTAACATTTAACCAATAGGTCCACTATTTACATGAGCTTCTCATTAAGACAACTCCAAGAAAATGCAGAGAACAAAACATATCCTTCTTCATTGCCATCATTGACCTCACAAAGACTTTTCACTTCATTAACAGCGACTGACACAACAAAATATTAATAAAAATTGGCTGCACACCAAAGCTACTGAACATGATTCATGAATTGATCTTTCCATAAGAAGGACAGTACTCCAAGATGGTCAATATCTAAAGCCTTCAACATCAACCGTGGAGGCAAACAAGACTACACCCCAGCGTAACAGTTTGGTAATATTTCTGCCATCATGTTAAAACATGTCTTGGGAACATCAACAGAAGATCATGCTAGATCTGATGGGGAAACTTTTCAATTTACCCTGACTAAGAGCAAAAAAAAAAAAAAAAGTTAGATACTAATCAGGGAAATGTTATATACAGATGATCCTTCTTGGTTACATACATGAAAAGTGAATAACAAACTCTGCTAGATTGATTTGCTGCATCCTGCAAGATATATTGACTCTCCATCAGCAAAAAAGACATGCAATGTCCTGAGATGCAGAATTGTTGGTACAATTCTCCAAACATTGACTTGTTGGTGCAGACTGGTGATTGTAACAAATTTAAATAACTTGGATCCACTATCACCAATAATCCCGTACTGAATATACAAAAAAAATAAGAGCCCCTGTCACACTATGCAGAGTGTAGGGAATATAGTGTTAGTGCTCATACTTTTTATAGTCCTCCACATTATTTTTGGGTCATCACATTCGTTGAGTGCCGTCTCCGCATCGAAGGTTGGCTACCATGGAGAGCCATTCCACTATGTCTCTTGCTTTGATGGTGCAGATTGTCATAGGTTGACTTGTCCAGTCCATCTTTTGATTTTACTCATCCATCTTAGTCTTGGTATGCCTCTGCCTCTTTTACCTCGTATTTTCTCTTCCAAGATTACTTTTATTAGGCTGTTGTGTCTTTTAACATGCCCCAAAAATTTCATTCGTCTTATTCTAATTGTGTTTAGTAGTTCTCTTTTAATTTTTAGTTGTTTTAAAACTTCATTTGTTTTCTTTTCTTTCCATACAATTCTACCTATTCTTCTATAAATCCACATTTCATAGGCTTCAATTTTCTGTTCTGTTTTCATGTCTAATGTCCATGTTTCTGCATCATACAGGAATATTGAGAAGATGTAACATTTTGCTATTCTTAGTTTTAGTCCTGGTGTTATTTGTTTTGATGTAAGTATATTTTTCATCATGCGAAGAATCATCATGCGAAGAGTGTGAAACAAAATCAGTCCAGAAATTAGCGATGAACAGTGTGGTTTTGTTAGAGATAAAGGAACAAGCAATGCCATTTATATCATAAGATCTTTAGTAGAAAGAGCCATAGAGGTGAAAACAGATCTATACCTATGTTTCATAGATTACACCAGGGCATTTGACAAAGTAAAGCACCAAGAAATAATCAACATTTTAGAAAGCATAAACGTAGATAGCAAAGATCTAAGAATAATAAAGAACATGTACTGGCAACAAACAGCGGCCATAAGAACTGGAAACCAATTGGGAATGTTTCAACAAATAAAACAGGGTGTTAGACAAGGTTGTGTGCTGTCACCAGATTTGTTTAATATTTATAGTGAGATTATTTTAAGATCCATAAGGGACATGCCTGGAATAACAATTAGAGGTCATAATATAAATAATCTAAGGTATGCTGATGATACAGTCTTAATCGCTAAGAGTGAAAATGAGTTACAAGAAATGTTGGACATTATAGTGAAAGAAAGCAAAAATAAAGGACTCAACCTTAATAGCAAAAAGACAGAGGTAATGGTAACAACAAAGAAAAAGACATCACCTCAGTGCAAAATAAAGACAAGTGGAATAATATTAAAACAGGTAAATGAATTTAAATATTTGGGAACTTTGTTAACCTCAGACAGAAAATGTACAAAAAAGGTGAGATGCAGAATGGCTCATGCAAAAGCAGCTTTCCAAAAAATGAGGAAAATACTATGCAATCCATTTTTGACAATAGAAACAAGAAAAAGAGTTCTTATATGTTATGTAGAGCCAGTCTTAACATATGGATGCGAATCATGGACAATAGGATAACAGATAAGAAAATCACTGGAGTCTGTAGAAATGTAGTTTTACAGAAGAATGCTGAGAGTACCATGGACAGCTAAGAAGAGTAATTAAGATGTTCTGAGAGAGGTCAAAGCAAAAAGAGAACTAATTTCCAATATTAGGAAGAAACAATCATCATTTTTTGGCCATGTAATGAGAAGAGAACAACTGGAATATATTGTAACAACTGGAAAAATTGAGGGACGAAGAGATATAGGGAAGCAAAGAGAAAAAATAACACATAGCTTAAGAGAATGGCTTGGCAGAAGGTCAACAACAGAAATGATAAATAGCTGCCGAGATCGAAAGTTGTGGAGAGACATGATCCCCTACGCCAGTAGGCCCGGTACTTGATGATGATATTTTTCATGGCATTAAAATTACTTTTTGCCATACCTATTCTTTTTTTTTTTTATTTCAGTTATACATTTTCCATCACTGGTTATAGTATGTCCCAGGTAGTTGTAGTTCTGAACTGTCTCCAGGTGTATTCCTTCAACTTTGATATTTATTTGTAGGTCTTGAGAATTTTTTTTTTAATGATTATAATTTTAGTCTTTTTTGATGTAGTCCATATTTTTTGCTTGTCATGTTTATTACATTTTTGGATAATGGGTCATTTTTATGCCCATGCTGTTTCACTTTCACAAACAAAAAAAATCCAGTACCCCTTTAAGGCTTGATGAACCTGGTAGCTGTTGATAAAGATAAACCTCCTGTCCTTAGTAGTCCAGTTCACCAACCACTGAGCTATTATAGCCCCTTACTGGATGTGGAACTTACACAAAAATATTGGCATGGCTTCAGCAACATTACCTGGCCTAGCATGGAGAGTGTGGAATAACAACATGTGCCATCACCATCAAGATTGTTATTAACAAGGCATGCATATAGAGCACATAATCGTGTATATGCTAGTGAAACCTGGCTATTAATGAAAGAAACAAGCCCGAATGCTTTTCACATATGCTGTCTAGGCTGCATAGTCACTATCGCCTAGTCAGGTAGAGTAACAAACAGTGAAGTGAAATATCATGATAGGGGTCACAAATGTGTGAACTTTCCTCCAAAAAAACTCATCTAGAGTGGCTGTCACCTGTTCTAAATGTTTAACCCTGTGGATCAGTGAGCCTGACTTGTTCATTCTGTGGCCGTGTGTGTTTGTCAAACATTGGTAGAATTAGCCATGAGAGAAGCTGTTCGACAAACACAAAACCTAAAAAAAAAAAATACACAATAGCCTCCCCTAGACCGCCTGACAGGACGAAAAGGGCCATATATGTTCTGAATGAAGATTAAATGGATCCCCAAGACATCCATATGGTGGAGATGGGCTCTGTAACCATGTAATAGTTAGAGTCATTGCAGATGTAAAAAATACGTAAGGTCACATTTGTCTATGTCCCAGGACATGCGGGAGTATGAGGAAATTATTGAGGAGACAGGTTTGCTAGCTTGTGCTATTGTTGAGGACGGTCAATCATTGGATCGGGCAGACATCATCAATGCCCTCCGGGAAGTGGGAAGGACATAGGACTTTGACAACCATGAATCCATGTCACTCCTTCAAATGAAAGAGATGGGAGTTAAGAAGGGCACAGCTAGAAAAGAGAAACTTAATGGACATGTAAGAAAACTTATCAACCAACACAGAACTGGAGTCATCAGTCGCTGGACACTACGAGACATGCTGAGGAGGGGATCTGAGCACCTATGGACATGTTCGGAGTGCAATGATGATGACCCGCAAAAAATCTCAATAACTCAATCCTATATGGTGAAGTAACCTTTAGTAAAAGACACAACACCAGGACTACCAGAAAATGTGATTGCTACCAGCTTAACAGAAAAGAACAAGTAACAATTCTTAGACTGAAAACAGACCCCAACAGATTGAAGTACCATCTTTTCAACATCTTAAGGATAGGACCTTTGATGAATGTGACTGTGGCACAGGTAAAATGACTGAAGAATATCTGTTACAATAATGCCCAACATATGATGAACAGAAAAGGCTCTTATGGCCATCCTCAGTACCATACAGAGACAATCTGTATGGAGATAATCGCCAGCCTTGAGTTGATGAACACTTTCTTTGAACTTATTAATATTGGCATCTAAAGGTGTATGCAGAAGAAGTTATAGATCATAAGGAAGATTCCTTCTATGTTCTACAGATGCATGTAGACATGAGAGATCTTGATATGAATATAACTGACTGGGAGTAGTTTGCTAAAGGAAGATCTGGCTGGAGACAGACTGTAGGCGCTGGTCTGAAAGCAGGTGAACTTAATTTGAGGACAGTTGCTGACTCTGGATGAACAATGGAAGAAAAAGTAATCTCATACAATATTTTTACAAAGCACTAAATTCATTATCTCTCTAGAGTGATAGGATCCAATCAGTAATATTTCATATGAAATTTAATATTTTGAAATATTTCCCAAGAAATTAAAAATATGAATAAATATTTCATATGAAATTTAAAAATAAAATATTTTCAGATAAAATTAAAAACACAATATTTCCAAATAAGATTTAATATAACAAAAATAATGTGATAAAATGTGAAAAAACGTGAACATAAGGAAATGATTCCATATCAGTTACTACAGCTTGACATAAACATGTCCACAACAGAGTTCACAGTCATAACAACATGAAACCATTCACAAACATTTTATTTAATGTTTCATGTGTCATCAATAACAGTACTTCAGGTTGAACAATATAAACTTTGAGAATATAAAATTCTGAGAGTGTTGAGAAAAATTGTCATGAGAGACATTCACCACGAATGCAGGTTGCTATGATCAGCTGGGTAATACATTCAGGAAGAATAATTTTCAGTGATTACTAGTGTATGTGTCTACCTTATGCAATAGAACATGGAAAATAAATATATTTGACTAAAGTCGTGAAATTATTTCTGATCTATCATAATATTAAAGAAATAAAGTTTTAAAATGCCACATAGAAAAAACATGCTCTGAAAAAACAAAATTTTTTCTTGAATTATACTCTGTTTGGAGATATGACACCTGACAACGCCAGTGCTGAAAGGGGTCAGCGATTCCATCAGAATAAGCAGTAACAGCTGAACAAGGTTTTACTCCACAATCAAACCGATCGCCTCTGGTAGCAGACTAACCAGTTTGGCCAAGCAATTAGAGATCAAGAGGAACCCAGTAGCCAAAAATGTCACGTTGGAGATGGAAGTGTTTAGAGAATGATGCAGGTATCACAGCTTGTTGTAAACCACTACACATCTATAACCTGTTAATGTCCTTATTAAGGGTGACGCATCTATAACCTGTTAATGTCCTTATTAAGGGTGACGCATCTATAACCTGTTAATGTCCTTATTAAGAGTGACACATCTATAACCTGTTAATGTCCTTATTAAGGGTGACATCTATAACCTGTTAATGTCCTCATTAAGGGTGACGCATCTATAACCTGTTAATGTCCTCATTAAGGGTGACACATCTATAACCTGTTAATGTCCTCATTAAGGGTGACACATCTATAACCTGTTAATGTCCTTATTAAGGGTGACGCATCTATAACCTGTTAATATTTTTATTAAGAGTGATGCATCTATAACCTGTTATTGTCCTTATTAAGAGTGACGCATCTATAACCTGTTAATGTCCTCATTAAGGTTGATGTTGATGCATCTATAACCTGTTAATGTCCTTATTAAGAGTGATGCATCTATAAACTGTTAATGTCTTTATTAAGCGTGATGCATCTATAACCTGTTAATGTCCTTACTAAGGGTGATGCATCTATAACTTGTTAATTTCCTTATTAAGGGTGATGCATCTATAACCTGTTAATGTCCCTATTAAGAGTGATGCATCTATAACCTGTTAATGTCCTTATTAAGAGTGACGCATCTATAACCTATTAATGTCCCTATTAAGAGTGATGCATCTATAACCTGTTAATATCCTTATTAAGAGTGATGCATCTATAACCTGTTAATGTCCTTATTAAGGGTGATGCATCTATAACCTGTTAATGTCCTTATTAAGAGTGATGCATCTATAACCTGTTAATGTCCTTGTTAAGAGTGATGCATCTATAACCTGTTAATGTCCTTATTAAGAGTGATGCATCTATAACCTGTTAATGTCCTTATTAAGGGTGATGCATCTATAACCTGTTAATGTCCTTATTAAGAGTGATGCATCTATAACCTGTTAATGTCCTTGTTAAGAGTGATGCATCTATAACCTGTTAATGTCCTTATTAAGAGTGATGCATCTATAAACTGTTAATGTCCTTATTAAGAGTGATGCATCTATAACCTGTTAATGTCCTTATTAAGAGTGATGCATCTATAACCTGTTAATATCCTTATTTAGAGTGATGCATCTATAACCTGTTAATGTCCTTATTAAGGGTGATGCATCTATAACCTGTTAATGTCCTTATTAAGGGTGACACATCTATAACCTGTTAATGTCCTCATTAAGGTTGATGTTGATGCATCTATAACCTGTTAATGTCCTTATTAAGAGTGATGCATCTATAAACTGTTAATGTCTTTATTAAGCGTGATGCATCTATAACCTGTTAATGTCCTTACTAAGGGTGATGCATCTATAACTTGTTAATTTCCTTATTAAGGGTGATGCATCTATAACCTGTTAATGTCCATATTAAGGGTGATGCATCTATAACCTGTTAATGTCCTTATTAAGAGTGATGCATCTATAACCTGTTAATGTCCTTATTAAGGGTGATGCATCTATAACCTGTTAATGTCCTAATTAAGGGTGATGCATCTATAACCTGTTAATGTCCTTATTAAGGGTGATGCATCTATAACCTGTTAATGTCCTTATTAAGGGTGATGCATCTATAACCTGTTAATGTCCTTATTAAGGGTGATGCATCTATAACCTGTTAATGTCCTTATTAAGGGTGATGCATCTATAACCTGTTAATGTCCTTATTAAGGGTGATGCATCCATAATGTTAATGTCCAAACTAAGGGTGGATGATGAAGAAGAGAGGTCATTGAACAAATACAGCAGCAGAAGAAGAGTGTTCAGTTTCATCCACTCTCCTGATGCGTTGACCTCTGTTTTTACAACCTTAACCTCTACTTTTACAATATTTCACTAATTATTTATACTTCATCATTCTTTTTTCTATGGTTTTGTTGAGAGGGCACAATTTGTTACATTGCAGGGTTGTTGCTTATGAATGTGGTCAGAGAGACTGCATGATCTTTCATAAATAAACAGTTTAAAATCTAAGATAGCAAGGCTCTTTTATTGTATAAACGTTAGGTTGGTTTATTAGCTGATTTGTTCTATGAAAAGTTGTTACATATGTTGTTCATTACATCTACCCATTGATGACATATTCTCTACTCATGTCATGGCTACCATGAATAATTTATTCATTGTAAAATGTGAATTTAACAATTGCTCAGTTGCATTGTCGAAATGCCTAATTCTGAGAAAGGAAAACTTTATCAATATTTTAATAAAAAGGAATTAAATACTTTATAAATTACTATATAAATTGCATAACTGTACATTTTTTTGTAATCCTACCTCATTTACTTTAAACATATGGATACACCAAAGACTATGTGTTATTGCTGTAGCAATGTGGATTAGGCACTGTCACCATAACCTAAACAGACACAAGGGGTATACGAATGGTTTGTCTGTCAATTTTTCCGAGTGCTAACACATACTTCTTTGTTCTATTATTCCCTATTATCGCCTCGGAAGTTCCCCATATAATAATATTTATGTATTATTATTTGTACCCAGTATACGAATGGGTAGGGCCAAGAAGAGGAGAAAAAGGACAAGAAAAGAAAATGAACCAGGAAAAACATTTAAGAAGCTATCACTGAACATTGGGGAAGAGATACAGGATACATTATGCTTGTTGGAGAATACAATTACATTTGATTAGGCAACCAATCTTAATTGACAGATATATAAAACTTAACACGGAATGAGTGAAAAAAACACACATGAAATGAATGAGGCATATGTACAACTAGTGTGTAATGGAAATCATTGATATGCATGCTCTTCGTTGTCTGCTAAAGTTATCTCAGCACCTGATTCTTCATTACATTCAATCAATCATGTATTCCTATATTTTATAAATATAAATATGTGCATTTAAATCATCTACAGTATTCTACAAAATTAAATAGGTTATATTTGTGAAAAAAAAATACTTTCAATATTAACCATGGATAAAGTGTCAACAATAGTAGGTACATCAAGTAAAATGACACTCAAGTAATCCTGACAACTCATCATCATCAAGTACCGGGCCAACTGGCGTAGGTGATCATGTCTCTCCACAACTTTCGATCTCAACAGTTCTTTATCATTTCTGATGTTGACTTTCTGCCAAGCCATTCTCTTAAACTTTCTGGTATTTTCAATCTTTGCTTCCCTCTATCTCTTCGTCCCTCAATTTTTCCATTTGTTACAATATATTCCAGTTGTTCTCTTCTCATTACATGGCCAAAAAATGATGATTGTTTCTTCCTAATATTGGAAATTAGCTCTCTTTTTACTAACAACTAGGCTATATATAACATTTACAGTCTCTTAGGGCATGCTAATGTTTCATTGCTGCATAATAGGTCTTTATTTTATTCATTTAAAACTAAAACAATAAACAAGTCACCAAATTACAAACACTTTGTATACGCATATTAAAAATATGAAGCACATGTATGTTTGTTTATCTGGCATAAACCCATCCAGTCACTTATTTACTGTTCTTGACAAGCAGGAAAAAAAAATGCTGAAATTTTTAGTTAAAAATTTGACACATCCACAGACACCCACACTTTGTAAAATACTTGATAACAAAAAAGTAAACAGCAAAAGCATAAAAATCTACCAGATGTACTAAAGGTCTATACAATATTTAACATATAATATCTTTCATCAGTAAAATTGTTACAGAACAACATGTAATGTATGTACTGACAAAAGTAAGCCATGGAAACATGTAGCCATGTGTAGACATCTCATATATTTCACTTAATCCACATATTGTGTAAGCATTAGCTTGATGTGTAGTTTAAAGATGAAAACATACATTTATAACTGTTTAAAAGCAACTTTTTACAAAAATTCTCAGGAGACTTATTTGTGAAATTTGCTGAAGTGGTTGAAACTAAAAATGACAAATCTCTAATCAAAATGAAAAGGAATACCTCGTAGGCACAAATTGTTAAATTGACAATTTATCCAGCAATAAATGGGTTTTTACCCTTTGGCTGTATGCTCTGTTGTGAGGAGACCTAGATAAAGATTTGTCCTTTCATGAAATAAACATTAATTTGCTTCAGGCTTTTATTGAAAATTATATTTCTACAAATATAATCTTATGTAGTAATAGTAAACTCTTTATATAGAACTTTGCGATATGAGGTAATCTGATCATCAGGAGACCCAGTCACGCAAGTGTTTCAGCCCTTTAGCTTCTTGACACTCTAGGGGAGGTGGGCCCACCTGGGTCATGACTCCCAGGCATCGACCTCCTGCTGTATTGAACCTGAAGGCTCATACTATATTAGGCATAAAATAACTAAACTTATTCTGTACAGCACTTATGATCAAATCTACTGCCTGCACCAAATCGCACAGAACTGTCTTAGTTTTAAGCTAGCACATTGATGTCCTCTTTGTGGTGACAGTTTTCTAAAATGACTTCAGGATGACTTAACTCAGCCTTGACCCAAAATAACACTAATAATGGCTATGTTCACAGTTTGCTAGCTACTCTTGAAGCTGATGTTTTTAGCACTGACTTGGCCAGTGTCATGATCAAGCTTCTAGTTCTAGCTCTTTAAGCCATAATGAAATAGCACCATCATTATCATCAAGTACCATGCAACATCAGCTGTGATAGCTCAGTGGTTAATGAACTGGACTACAAAGGACAAGGGGTAGGGTTCGATCCCAACCGACAGCTTCCGGGTTCACCCAGCCTTAAATGGGTACCAGATTTTTTTTCTGGGAAAGTAAAGCAGCACGGGCGTAATACCGACCACATTACTGCAAAAATCATGTGCGGAAGGTCTGTAAAATATATTTTACACTTCTTCACCTGATATATTTCCCTATAGGCTACTTGGCGTGACGGCGGTACTTTACTTTTTTTTTTTTACCATGCACCATCTGCTGGTATAGGTAACATGTCTATTTACAATTTTCCTCTATCATTGTTGACTTTTTACCAAACCTTTCCCACAAACTGTGTAATATCTTTTCCCTCTATCTCTTTTTCTCTCACTTTTCCAGTTGTTATAATATATTCCAGGTGTTCCCTTTTCAATCCGTGACCAAAAAATAATGATTGTTCTCTTTTGATGTTAGCAACAAGTTTTCTTTTTGCTTTTGCTTCTTTCTGAATTGTGTGTTACAGTTTTTTTTTAGTTGTCCAAGATATTTTCAACATTATTTGATAAAACCACATTTCTGTATCTCCAACAATTTCCTTGTCTGTTGCTCTATTGTTTAGGATTCACTTCCACATGTCAAAGCTGGTTCTATATAAAAGTGAACAACTCCTCTTCTTAGCTCCACTGTCTAAGATGGGTTGCATAATATTTTTTCTATTTTTTTTAAATATGCAGTCTTTGCTTGAACTATTCTGCACCTCAGAATAGACAGTACTATCTGTGGGTACTCTGCTGCCTTGCAGGCATGTTCAAGAGAGCAAATTACTAAAAGAGTGTATATAGGGATAAGACTGAGTTTGTTAATAAAGACTTAGGCCAAAATATTCTGTTTTGTATCATTTCTACTTGTAAAGCTGCTATATATATATTTATGTATTATTTTTTTTCACTTACTGATGAGAATTCACTCTCAAAACAAAAAACCCTTGACTTGACAGTGAAACTTTGGTCAAAGGCTAGTGGAAATAACCCTAAATAAACTTACAGAAGGCAATAGTGTTCCACCACTAAAAGCTAGTATAATCATGTAAAGCCACAATTTGAAACAGCTCAGAAAACTGACACAGATAATCCTGTTCTGTTGAATGTTCTAGATAATGTCTTGTTGTTCAGACAACAACTAATATTAGCTTTAGCCCAGCTCTTGTCTTGTCTTTATTTCTTCTGTATCCGAGTATATTAATTTTCTCTCTTTCCTGTGTTCACCCAAGAACTAAAGGAATAAATAGACCTTTTTGTTATTCGTTCATTAAATAGCCATAGATGCATTGTGTTTGTGGTTTGCAGCAAAAGCTGTGATATTTGTGTCCTTTGACCCAATACATCCAACTTCAGCATTGGCACTTTTGTGTAGCAGGTTGCCTCCTTCATGATCTGTATTCACTTGGCCAGACTAGTTAGTCTGTTTCTAGGGGCACAGAGGAACGTGGACTAGGATCTGGATAGTTTTGGTTCACTGAAAATGGCACAAGCAGTCAACGACAAGTTGCTGACCATATTCAGCCCTGATGCTGACATGCACCTCCACTATCATCTTAATTTTATGAGTTTTTCCTTTTTTTCTGTGCCCAATCTATCATCATCATGTGCCATACCGGTTGATGTAGGTGATCATGCCCCTCCACAATCTTCTATTTACAGTGCATCGTATCAGTTCTGTTGTTGACTGTTTTCCATGCCATGACACCAAGCTATCCAGTATTTTCTCTCTTTGTCGTCCGCGATCTCTCTTTCCTTTTATTTTGCCAGTTGTAACCAAGTATTCCAACTTTCCTCTTCTCATGATGTGCCCGAAAAATGTTGATTGCTTCTTTCTGATGTTTTTTAAGGGCTCCCTTTTTGTGTTGGCCTCTTTGAGAACTTCCTCATTGGTCTTTTTATCTGTCCAGGGAACTTTCAACATTCTTCTGAGAAATCCCATCTCTGTGGCCTCTAAGCGTCTTTTCATTTGTTTGTCCACTGTCCATAATTCGCTTCCATAGGTCAGAATTGGTTCTATATAGCACCAATGAACTCTCTTTCTCATTTTTATTGACATAGATTTGTTGCATAAGATATTTTTCCTTTTCTGAAATGCTATTTTAGCCTGAGCTATTCTGCTTTTTATTTCTGTGGTGCATCTCCCATCTGATGTAATTATTGTCCCCAAGTATTTGAAACATTGTACTTGTTTCAGATTTGTCTCGTTTATTTTTATACTGCATGGTGGTGATGGTTGTTTCTTCGATATAACCATTACTTCTGTTTTCTTACTATTCAGACTGAGACCTTTCTTGTTGCTTTCTTTTACTATTATGTCTATCATTTCTTGTAGCTCGTTCTCTGTCTCTGCTATTAAAACTGTGTCATCCGCATATCGCAAATTATTTATGTTGTGACCATTTACTTCATTTCCTTTTTTGTCTACTATTGAACTCATAATATATTCGCTGTAAAGTGAAAACAAATCCGGTGACAGAACACAGCCTTGTCAGACTCCTTGTTTTATGTATTGGAATTGTCCTGTTTGGTTGTTAATTCGTATAGCTGCTGTTTGTTGCCAGTACATGTTTTTTATGATTCGCAAATCCTTGCCATCAATGTTTAATTTCTTCAGCATATTGATTATTTCCACATGCTTTACCTTGTCAAATGCTTTCGTGTAGTCTATAAAGCACATATATAGATCTTTCTTTACCTCTATAGATCTTTCTATCAATGTTCTTAAGATGTATATTGCATTATTGGTGCCCTTTCCTTCCACAAATCCACATTGTTCCTCACTTATTTCTGGTTTTATTTTGTTCCTTACACGTCTCATGATTATTTTTAGTAATATTTTAGTCATATGGCTCATGAGACTAATAGTGCGGTGGTCTTCACAATCAGTGGCTCCTGACTTCTTCGGTATGGCTACAAAGATAGATTTTAGTAGATCTTCAGGTATGTGTCCAGTGTTATATATGTCATTGAGTAATTTCGTTATGACTTGTACTCCTAGCTCTCCTAATGCATTGATCTCTTCGATTGTTATATTGTCAGGACCTGGAGCTTTGCCTCTTTTCATGTGTTGAATTGTGTCTTCCACTTCACTCTGCATTATTGGTGGTCCTGTGTCTTCATTTGAATTGTTTAATTCTGGTCTTTCATCATCATAGAGTTGACTGATATATTCTGTCCATCTTTCCATTGTCTTCTCCAGTCCCATTATTATATTTCCTTCCTTTGATTTCACAAATCCTGAAACTTTGACCTCCTTTCTTCCTGTTAATTCATTTAACTGATTGTGCATAAATTTTGAGTCTTTCTGTTGTTGTTTTTCCATTTCTTCACATTTCTGTTTTAACCATCACTCCTTTGCTTCACTGCACTTGTTTTGGATCTCTTTGTGCAATATTTTGTATGTCCGTTCTTTTTTCTTATGTTTTCTTCTTTCGTCCATTAGTTGTAATATTTCTTCTGTCATCCATTTCTTTTTGTTGATTCTTTTAGTCACTGGTATTACTTCTTTTGATGTTTGTTGAATCGATTGTTTGAGCATTTCCCACTGCTCCTCGATGTCCTGTATTTTCTCAGTAGCATTATATCTATTTTGTACTATCGTGCTGTACTTATCACTCATCTGTTTATCTACTCTTAGCATATCTAGTTCTAATTTTATATTTCTTGATGATTTCTGTGCCTTCTGCAGTTTTATTCTTATCTTTCCAACTACTGGTACATGGTCACTATTGCAGTCTGCTCCTGGCCTTGTTTTAACCGATGTTAGCCCATTCCTGAATCTTCTCTGTACCAGTATAAAATCAATTTGATTGTGTACTTTTTTGTCTGGGTTTTGCCATGTCCATAGTCGCCTAGGGTGTTGTTTGAACCAGGTGTTACCTATAATCATTTCATGTGTCTTTGCCCAATCTATCAATCTATCCCCTCAATCTATACACTGAGCAAATCTTTAAAAACATCTCAGAGATGCCAGGCCTAAACATTAATGGAAAGATAATCATAACCTAAGATATGCTGATGATACTGTTCTACTAGCAGAAAATCCTAAAGACCTACAACAATTACTTAATGTGATAAACATAACAAGCCAAAAATATGGACTAGATATAAATATCAAAAAGACTAAAACTATGATCATAAACAAAGAAAATTCTCAAGACCTACAATTAAGTATCACAGTTGAGGGAACACATCTGGAGACAGTCCAGAGTTACAACTGCCTGAGACATACTATAACCAATGATGGAAAATGTAAAATTGAAATAAACAAAAGAATAGGCATGGCAAAAAGTAATTTTAATGCCATGAAAAATATACTGATAACAAAACAAATATCAGCAGGGCTGAAACTAAGAATGGCAAAATGTTACATCTTCTCAATATTCCTGTATGGTGCAGAAACATGGACATTAGACAAGAAAACAGAACAGAAAATTGAAGCCTTTGAAATGTGGATTTATAGAATAGGTAGAATTGGATGGAAAGAAAAGAAAACAAACGAAGTTTTAAAACAAGTGAAAATAAAAAGAGAACTACTAAATACAATTAAGACAAGACAAATGAAATTTTTGGGGCATGTTAAAAGACACAACAGCCTACTAAAAGTAATATTGGAAGGGAAAATACAAGGTAAAAGAGGCAGAGGCAGGCCAAGAGTAAAATGGATGAGTAACATCAAAAGATAGACAAGTCAATCTATGATAGCCTGCACCATCAAAGCAAGAAACAGAGTAGAATGGCGATCTTTGGTAGCCAACCTTCGTTGTGGAGAAGGCACTTGATGATGATGAGAATCCATAGAGTGACTTCTTTCATTGCAGTTGCTATTATGTATTTTATGGGTTACATATTGTTCCACTTAATGGAATTCTGCAGTGTAGTGGATACATTTTTGAAGAGATAGGAAACCAATAATTTGTGTTTGACATATAACTTAAATGGTTGATTTTTGTTAGCAGGTGATAGCTGAGTGTTGCTGTAGTTCTTTGCTTAAAGATGCTTATGTAAGATATCTCTGAAAAAAATCATATTGGTTGGGGGCGATCAGGATTTTCCAATACCCACTGGGCTTATCAAATGCTTAACCTTATTATAGATGGAGAAGAAAACTTAGATCTATGTTTAAATTGGCAACGTTGCAAAGAATTATTTTAATACAATAAAATCTCTACCAGAATTTAATAACAAAATTATATTAATTAGCTTTCTGCAACTGTCTCAAGGAGCCTCTCTGCTGCTATAGACTTTGTGTATTGTGTTGAGATCATCTTGTGTAATCAGAATCAGGATATAGGTTGATGTGTTAATGTATAGCATTTAGGTACAATTATAACTGTCGTTTATACAAGAATAAGAACTACAATTTAGCTGAACTGACTTCCTTGAATAGAGACAGCATCACAGGTACTTACATCTGTAAAGCTGAGTTTTAGATCAATAAAAAAGTAAACTGCTATTGTGTGGAGAAGTCCTATGCCGACAATTCATTCTATGGATGTTTTATTCATTAATTGGATTATGTACTGTTTCAGTGATGTGTTTTTCACGGATTTGGTACTTGTGCATTGGAGCAATTTCTAGCCTTGCACTGACCGGTAACATGTTCTCTCAGACGTCCGGGCACTTGAGCCTGACAAAGGCGTATCTTTAGATATCGCTCCGGGTAGACGGGACTCGTAAACCTTGGCTGGCAACCCGTCTAGAAGAAGGGAAACTTCGACCACAAAACCCTCCACTACCTTGTGGACTAGTTTCTAGTTAGAATCGAAGGTTATGGGAGTACACCCAGAGTAAAAATCCGGAGGGAGGGACCCTAAGGCAGTGGACGGCGTTAATCGTCTTTCTGGCATCCCCTGCACCTTCTTTCAATTCCGAACGTATGGACTTTGTCCCTCCTTCGGAAATCCTTGAAACGAAGTCGAGAGGGGGATAGTGCGACTGGGTAAAGCACTATCTCCATATCCTGTGCCCAGGCAGAGTAGGCAAAGTGAAATGAGGAAGAAAGCACCAATGTTTAAACTTGGCACATGGAACGTAAGGACCATGTGCCCTGGACTTACTAAAACAAGCACACTGAAAGAAGGACAAATTAGAACAACAGCACTCATAGATAAAGAACTAAATAGGCTACATGTTGATATTGCTGCCCTACAAGAAACAAGACTCTCAGACTGTGGTTCTGTAAAGGAAGAAAACTATACCTTTTTCTGGCAAGGCCTAAGCCCCGAAAAACCACGTATACATGGAGTAGGCTTTGCTGTACATAACAAACACATAAACTCCATAACCACGCCAAAAGGAGTGTCTGAACGCTTGATGATACTCCAGCTACATACGAAGAGTGGATCAATAAATATCATTAGTGCCTATGCACCAACGTTGGCTGCATCAGACGAAGAGAAAGACAACTTCTACCAACAACTGCAAATGACCATTGACTCACTTCCAAAAGAGGAACTATTATACTTACTCGGTGATTTCAATGCACGCACAGGATCTGATCAGCAATATTGGCCAACATGTCTAGGTCACCACGGCATTGGAAAAATCAACGGAAATGGCCAGCGACTCCTAGAATTCTGCTCAAATAACCACCTATGTGTAACAAATACATACTTTAATGTGAAACACAAGCATAAAGTAACATGGCGTCATGCTAGAAGTGGTCACTGGCACCAACTAGACCTAGTTCTTACACGTAGGCAGTCTTTAAATAACATCAGAATAACACGAACATATCACAGTGCAGACTGCAACACAGACCACGCTCTAGTCATTAGTAAGATCAAAGCCAGAAGTAGTCGTATCTACAAATCAAGAGAGCCTGCAGCAGCCAAGATCAACATCACAGCGACAAAAACCACACCAACCGAAGATATTTTTAGATCCAAGTTTGATGAACTGGTAGAAGTAGTAGAAGATGCATCAAGTGTGGATGACAACTGGTGCTCCCTGAGAACACACATCTATAACTGCGCTCTATCTACCTACGGCCAGAAACGGTTCTCAAAGAACGACTGGGTCGAAGAAAATGCAGCAAGACTAGACCCACTAATAGCTAATAAGAAAAAGGCTCTACTGAACTTCAATAATAATCCCAATCAAATCACCAAGGATCAGCTCAAACATGCGCAAGCCACCCTACAACGCGAAGCAAGAAGATGCGCAAACGAATACTGGAACAATCTATGCTCTGAAATACAGAAAGCCTCAGACAGGGGCGACTCAAAAACCATGCATGACAATATAAAAAAGGCCCTTGGACCAAAAATAACAAAATTAGCCCCCCTAAAATCCAAGTTTGGAGAACCTATTACTGACAAGGGACAACAAATGCAAAGATGGGTTGAACACTACTCTAATCTATACAGTGACGACAGACCAGCAAACACAGCTCTAGCACAATCAATACCCAAATATCCTACAATGTTTGAACTGGATGTTGAGCCTACTATGAACGAACTTGCTGACGCTATAAATGCCCTCTCAAGAGGAAAAGCTGCAGGAAATGACAACATTCCCACAGATGTACTAAAGGACAACCTAAGCGTACTACTTCCACACCTATACAAACTGCTAATTAAATGCTGGAGAAACGGAGAAATACCTCATGATATGAGAAATGCTAAGATTATAACGCTGTACAAGAATAAAGGAGACAGGGGTGACTGCAACAATTACAGAGGCATTTCTCTCCTTAGCACAACAGGCAAAGCTTTTGCTAGAGTCGTACTTAATCGCCTGCATAGACTTGCAGAACGGGTGCTTCCCGAGTCCCAATGCGGTTTCAGACCCGGGAGATCAACCATAGATATGATCTTCACTCTTAGACAACTGCAGGAAAAATGTCGGGAACAAAATATGCCGCTCTATATTGCCTTTGTGGATCTCACAAAGGCATTCGACACAGTAAACAGAGATGGTCTCTACAAGGTGTTAGAAGGCATAGGCTGCCCTCCTAAATTACTTAGGCTGATAATTTCCTTCCATGAAGACATGAATGGCAAAGTCCATTTTGATGGGAGTCCATCAGGGAATTTCAAAGTCAACAAAGGAGTGAAACAGGGATGTGTCCTCGCCCCCACCCTTTTTGGTATATTTTTTGCTGCCCTCCTAAATTACACCTTCGAAAACAGCTCAGGAGATATTTACATTCGCACTAGACCAGATGGCTCACTGTTCAACCTAGCACGACTAAGAGCAAAAACCAAAACAAATGTTGCCCTACTTAAAGAATTTTTATTTGCTGACGATGCAGCCCTAGTCGCTCATAGTGAGGCCACCCTACAGTCGCTGATCAACAACCTGGATAAAGCATGCGACCTTTTTTCACTGTCAATTAATGTTCAGAAGACAGTAATACTAAATCAAGGTGACTTCAAACCTATATCTATTACTCTAAAAGACTGCCCACTAGAATCAGTACAGAAATTTACATATCTTGGATCCACAGTTACGCAAACCATCTCTCTTGATGAAGAAATAAACTGTCGAATTGGTAAGGCAGCTACGACCTTCGGCAAACTCACAAAAAGGGCATGGAACAACACGAAACTAACTCAAAAGACTAAACTCTTAATATATCAAACTTGTGTGCTTAGCACACTACTATATGGATCCGAAACCTGGACAACATACTCAAACCAGGAAAAAAGACTAAATGTCTTCCACATGCGATGTCTCCGCAAAATAATGCACATCAAATGGCAGGACAAAATAACCAACTTAACTGTCCTGCAACGTGCTAAGACCCTAACAATCATGTCGATGCTCAGAAGTCGAAGGCTAAGATGGCTGGGGCATGTCCAACGGATGGAAGAAAAACGCATTCCTAGGCAAATACTATATGGCGAGCTAAAACACGGAAAACGACAAATCGGCAGACCTAAACTACGATATAGAGATATCTGCAAATCATCTCTGAAAGACTTCGCCATCTGTGAAAACGACTGGCAACATCTGGCAAGTGATCGCACATCATGGAGAGCACGTATAAGGAACGGTATAACAACATTTGAGACTGTTCTAAGACAGGACTTAGAAGAGAAGAGACTCATGAAAAAGGATGGTAAACCCTGTGGACCAGCGAGCCTGACCTGTTCATTATGTGACCGCGTGTGTATGTCAAACATTGGTAGAATTAGCCACGAGAGAAGCTGTTCGGCAAAAACAATACCTCAAAAAAATACGCAATAGCCTCCACTAGACCGTCTGACAAGACGAAAAGGGCCATATAGATCAATAATTAAACAATCCTCTAAATGTTTCCCTTCTACTCTTAAATGAATTTTTGTTGTCCTCCACCATGAGGTTACTATTATATATTTTATCACAATGTAGTTTTTTTGACTTTCAAAATGTTTTAGCTCTGGATTGTAATATGGACAGCGGAGCCCTGACCATCATTAAGGGAGAAAAGAATAGAGCCACTATCACCTGCCATAAGTGTTGTAAGAGGCACCCAAAGAGGTTGGAAATCAAGATGCTATGGATTGTGTACATCTGGGCTGAAGCCATCTTTAGTGATTTTACTAATGCGTTTAGGAAGTGTTTTATACTGGGAAAGGTGCTGAGAAGGGGATCTAAGCAGTATGGAGTTGTACATTGTGGAATGAAGATGATCTGTCGACTGAACTAGACTAGATTTAGCACTGGATCAATGTCACCATACTAAATTCTTCTCAGAATAGCTAAAGCAGCGATGTGTTTCAAGAGCCTTGAAAAGATGTGGAAATCAAAACTCATCAGCACAAAATAAAACTTAGACTACTCAAATCAACCATGCTATCAACCCTTACATATGCATGTGAGAGCTGGAAAACAAGAAGAGACATAGAAACAAAGTTGAATGCATTTAAAAATAAATGTCTAAGGAAAATACTTGGTATAGCATGGAACAAATTCAAAACAAACGGGGAAATTAGAGAAATCGCCAATCAACCACTAATATCATCAGTAGTCAAAAAAAGATGATGGACATATGTTGGACATGTGATGAGAAGAGATAATAACCGAATAGCAAAGCAAGCCCTCATGTGGAAAACAGGTAGGAGGAAAAAAGAGAGAAGAACATTGATCAGAGAGGCAAAAGCAGCAGCAATTGGCTCCCTCAATGAGATTGAGTTGCTTGCACAGAACAGAGACAAAGGGCGAGATTTGATAAAAGATCTTTACAAGGATTCAGACTGCTAGAAAGAACATTTAGAAAAGAGGAAGTGTATCTGAGTCTATGCCCTAAAGGCCGGCCACGGCTCGAAAGGTCAATAGATAGATAGAATTCTTCTACCAGAATTAAATTATTCCTTTGATTATCTAATAAAATTTGATTTATTTAGACCAATATAATCATAATGAGATTCATAATCTCTCAAATGTCTCTGTGTTGCTAAGGCAAAGGCGCAAGCGCATCCACGGAGATGAAACTGTTAAACCAATGATAGCAATGCAACCAGAAAGGTTTTCTTTAATAGGACAGGACAAAAGTCTGGATCGTGACTATTATATGAAATAGAAAAATGTTTGCTACATTGGAAGCATTGGACTAAATACTTAATTAAACAGTGCAACATAGTTCCACTATGGTAACTCTATAAAGTTAGGGGAAGTGATGTTCATCTTGTGGAGTCTCACTTGGTATATCTTCTCTGAAATGGTCTAAATTTACTGATCACAGTTCCCTGCTCTGTGAAGTCAATGCAAAGAAAGAAAGGCCAATAGCCATTAAAAAAATGGGGGGGGCCTCGGTAGTCTAGATGGGAAAATCACCTGACTTGATGTTCAGACAATCCATATTCGATCCCCGCTGGAAGCAGCGTGAGTTGTACTCGTGGTTGGAAAAAAATATCCCTGCAGACGACCCAGCTGCTGGCAGAAATGGGTACCAGGGTAGTACTCTTGGAGGGTGAGGAATGCTGCACGCATTGTGAGTTTCGTGGCTTGAAGCAACACTATTCAGAGGTCTCCGAACGCTTCTGGATAGATGACCGAGCGCATATAGGTGAAAACTCGCGTGTTAAGATGCCGATTCAAGTCTCATACTTTACCTTTACATTAAAAAAAGCACCATGACATTTTGTTACTTTGCAGTATGTGAATGTGTTCAATATCATTTGGAAAGCAGAGAAGGTGCCTCATAAGTGGAAAAAAGGAATCATTGTTAAGATCACTAAAAAGGGCAATCTCAGAGATTGTAACAACTAGAGAGTTATGACTCTTTTGTCAGTTGCCTCAAAGTTATTCTGCAAAATCATCATGAATAGAATAAAGGATTAAATAGATACAGTAATGCGTGAAGAACAAGCTGGGCTTAGAAAAGGAAGAAGCAGTCATGACCACATTTTTACTCTATGACTTATATTGGAAGACTGTGGCTTGTATGTAAGAAACATTTCTCAACAGCAACCATAGATTCTCAAATAGAACAGGCCTTTTGACACAACAGAGGAGTACAAAAAGAAGCACTTATATCTGTACATAACCAGACCTCTAGAATTGAAGCTTCAGTAAATGCCAACAAGCTAGTATGCTTACAATGCCATCAGACACAACCCCTGGCTTGCAGAGTACCTTGCTTGATTCTCTATTCTACATCACATTTTTTAAGCTCAGTAAAGAGTCTCAAAGCAAGCCCTCAAATGGGAATCAGAGGATAGAAGAAAAAGAGGCTGACCTTGTGGAACACTAAAAAGAACACTGAAGCAAGAGGTAACAATAGTAGGCATCTCCTCCCTCACTAAGATTGAGTGACTTGCCCAGAATAGGGAAATGTGGTCATATACAATGTGGGTCCTGTGTAAGGTCTGCACTTTATAACACATAGGGAGTGTAGAATTTCTGCCATATGTTCTGTCTTAAGGACAATAGATAAATAGAAAGAGTCGATTCCTGATATTATACCTCCCTTCTTAGTGCTTTTCTCTATGCCTGTGCCAGTAAATAATATTACTAATGCAGAGATCATAGGGCATGATATGGCAGTAATAGAAACATCTGCATATTTAATTTATACTGTCAACAAATGGAGACTTGTCACTATCACATGTAAAGATAGCCAATTTAGCTTCATTTCAAAATCTGAAGATGACAAATCTCCTTCAATTTATTTTTATTTCAACATCTGAAGTTGAAGCACCTCCTTCAATTTTGTTTTATTTCAAAATCTGAAGTTGAAGCACCTCTTTCAATTTATTTTTATTTCAACATATGAAGTTGAAGCACCTCTTTCAATTTAGTTTTATTTCAACATCTGAAGTTGAAGCACCTATTTCAATTTAGTTTTATTTCAACATCTGAAGTTGAAGCACCTATTTCAATTTAGTTTTATTTCAACATCTGAAGTTGAAGCACCTATTTCAATTTAGTTTTATTTCAACATCTGAAGTTGATGCACCTCCTTCAATTTAGTTTTATTTCAACATCTGAAGTTGAAGCACCTCTTTCAATTTAGTTTTATTTCAACATCTGAAGTTGAAGCACCTGCTTCAATTTAGTTTTATTTCAATATCTGAAGTTGAAGCACCTCTTTCAATTTAGCTTAATTTCAATGACACACCTTCTTCAATTTAACTTCATTACAACATCCGAAGTTGATGCACCGCCGCCTTCAATTTAGTTTCCCCACTGGATGCAGACAGCACTAAATGATGCTGGAAAATTTTGACCAACAAGTTGGTTGTGTCAATCAAATAGGAGATAGTTAAGAAGAACCTAGCTGTACCAAACACATGGAAACATTCTATAAATACCAATTCGTGTAGAATGTAACAACATATAAGACACAAGTGGCTGGCTACATATCTTTCTTAGTCTACTCAAATGTGCATGGAATGCATGTTTAATATCAGATTTATGTGCACCAGGAAGAAAAACACTCAACTCTCTCAAATCTAGAGATTCTAGTAGTATAGATCCAGTGATGATGAGATCAACTACACAGCTCAGGAAATAAAAAGATGTTTTGCAGAAAAATACAAAACACATCCTAAATATTTGAGTAGATAAAAAAAAAATTTTTAACACATGTATATGGAATAAAAGGGTGATAATATAAATAGAAAATAATTATATACTTATCATTAGGGGAAAATTCTAGGTGAAACAAATACAGCTGACACAGACATAATATTAGAACAGTTATATAAAAAAAAATTGTCCACAAACAATAAAGGAAAGCAGAGAAAATAATATGTATAATACTTGAACAGAGTTTAGACCTACAGTCCCCACTTTATAGCGGATTCATAAATTACGAAAAAACACTGTATAGTTCAGACAGAGACTTTTGATGTTACAGAGTCATTACTGAAACCCCATAAAGTTTATTAACCTGATAAGAACAATGTATGAAGGAATGAAATGTGTTGTGCACGAAGGGCAGCTTACAGAAGCATTTAAAATAAGAACAAGAGTAAGGCAGGGATGCCTTTTATCTCCATTTCTCTTTCTTCTGGCCATAGATTGGATTATAAAAATAACTCAAAACAATAGAAATGGAATCCAGTGGTCACTGACCAAACAGAGAATAATACCAAAATAAGGATATCAACAGCAAGAGTAGCATTTGTTGCACTGGGAAATAAGTGGAAGTCCAAAGAAATTAGGTTAAATATAAGATTTTTCAACTCCAATGTTTGGTCAGTATTATTATATGGCTGTGAAACATGGAGAATAACAAAAATGACAATCATGAAGATACAGACCTTAATTAATGGATGCTTACGCAGAATAAAAGGATGGAAATGGCAGAAGAAAATCACTAACACAGAATTATGGGAATGTGCCAGTCAAATACCAGTTAAATGGATAAAGAGATACAGTGAAGACGATGGCACAGGATAGGACACACTGCGAAAACCAACAGAGAGTATTGCATAACAGGCCCATTTGTGGAATCCCCAAGGAAAAAGACAAAGAGGAAGACCAAAATATTCTTGGAGAAGACAGATGGAAGCAGAGATGACGATGATGGGGAGAATTGAAATGATCTTACAAGAAAGGCAAGAAACGGAACGGCTTGGAAAGTGTTTGTTGAAGACATATGCTCCACAGGGAGCTGAAAGGTAGAAGAAGAAGAGTAGATGCCTAATAGTACCCTTCAAAATATTAATATTTCTTAATTGTTCAAGTCTGAGCACAATCATTTGTTGTATGTCAACAATGCAGATATCACCGTGTATCTCTGTTTGATATTTGAAATTTAGGAGTTGTAACTGTGTCTAGTAATAGTTCCTAGCTGTTAATAAATGTTTGCCAAAACAATGAGAATTGTTTTTGATGTCATCTCTCAATGTAAAGTGGCTTTGTTGAAGCAGAAATTGTCCATGTAAAGTGGCTTTGTTGAAGCAGAAATTGTCCTATATAGTCTCACAATGTAAAGTGGCTTTGTTGCAGAAATTGTCCTATGATATAATCTCACAATGTAAAGTGGCTTTGTTGAAGCAGAAATTGTCCTGTGATATAGTCTCACAATGTAAAGTGGCTTTGTTGAAGCAGAAATTGTCCTATGATATAGTCTCACAATGTAAAGTGGCTTTGTTGCAGAAATTGTCCTGTCATATAGTCTCACAATGTAAAGTGGCTTTGTTGAATCAGAAATTGTCCTGTGATATAGTCTCACAATGTAAAGTGGCTTTGTTGAAAATGAAATTGTCTTGCAGTGTTGTCTTTCAATGTAAAGTGCTCTTAGTGAAACAATAATTTGTCCTGCGATGTCATTTCCCAAAGCAAAGCACTTGTGTTGAAAATAAGGAAATGTTCTGTGATGTTGTCTCCAAAAGTAAAACACTTTTGTTGAAAATGAATTTATTCTGGAGTGTCATTTTTCTATGTGAAGTGTTCTTGGGGAAGGAAATTGCATTGTAGTCTCTCAACATTATGCTGGAAATATACATTGTTTACTTTTATATTCTTTATTCTTGAATCACCGGCAGTACTGTAAACCCCACACTAGTCTATGTGTAATTTCATTTCTGAATACAGATTCCAGAAGGAAGCAAATTGGGAACATGGGATCAACACATATAAAACTACAAAATAAAACCCACTACATAACTTCTGTTCTTATGTAGATATCCATGGCAGAAACTTGTGGAAATTGTTGGTTAAGACCATGATCCTGGTCAAAGCTGTTATGGAAAAGTTTAGCAGTTTACATGTCCTATTGTGTTTGAGGATGACACACTAACTTTTCAAGTGGAATATTTAAGGTTAGGACATGTTTCATGCATGTTCTCCAATAATGTCTGTTTCATTTTATATCTACAGGAATGAAGACTTACAACAGCTAGAGACATATATAAACACCTTATGACAACTCCTATGATGCAAGTACCCTTGTAGCCTCATTCTTCAAGTTTTCAACAAGCAGGACATCTGAGCAACTGATATCATTTAATGTTTCTCAAGTTGTATTTCATGTTGCTCACTGCCTTTAAGAAAACACTGATCATTTACGAGTACTTTCTTTTTTAGGTATTAATATCTTCCATCCCTTTTTTAACTCACTTTCGCCCTTCAGTCTTTTTCTGTGGCACTCATACAATGAGATTGTTGCTATATCTATTCTATATATTTTAACAAAAATATTGTCTCTAACACCAGCTTTACTGTATCATTACACAACAATATCTCTATTCCTGCTTACCATTTCACATTTTTAGAAAGACAAGAGATATAAATGTATTTGATTTTTTTCTTGAGTCTACCAGTTCATAGTGATTAATCATATGATTTACACATTATTTATGTAGGATATCACTTGTCTGTTTCTGTTTAATATATCACTGACTTTTTCTAGATGAGATTTATACATTTACAGAAGGCATAATTTACACAAGATTAGCCCAGGAAGATAATTCTCTCTCTCTGTGTATATGTGCATGCATGTGTACATGCTTATGTGTGTCATTCACTGAAAATGCACATGATTGCACTAGTCACTAAACATGACATTTCAAGCATATGCACTAATTAACCAATGCCACGATCTTGTCAATTGTAACATTTACAATTTTATTAAATGTAAGTCTCTGCAGTGAAGATAGGCCAAAATAAATTAGAAATATTTGGTCTCTTTTACATGAACAGAAGTCTAAAATCATAGATAATTATAAATGCTAAATCTGTTAACTTAGAGAGCATTATCATAAAGTCTCACATCAATGACATGCGCAAAAAGCACTGGTAAAGCAAAGACTGAGGTGAAAACTCAACATAACATATCCATGCAAGAGCATGTTAGTCCTGATGGACAAAGAAGAACCAAAAGCTAGAGAAACAGTCCCAAAGAAGTGGGATTCAGTATGCTGAAAATAAATGAATGGGGCTGCAAGATGCAAAATCATTGCAACACAGTCCATTTGTAAATGAAAGAAGAAGAAATAATATTTTGTCTCTTGCTTTATAACACATTTCAAACATTGTTACTTTTTTATGTGCCCTACATTCTCTTTCCTTCTTGCCTGTTGTTTCTGGTATGGTTTCAATGAATAAATTGTAAATTAATATACATTAAGAATACTCCTTTATAATCTATTTTAGTATTTTCCTTTTCATCCCAAATTAAACCCAGAATTTCATGTTAACTTATCTTTTGCTACAAAATAAGCTCTTAATCTGCTTATGTCTCCTAAAAATAAATCTTTATTCATCTGTTTACTTCACTTTCTAGAAAATAAGCATTATCTAAGTGTTGACTTTTATTTCTACAGCATAATCCTTATTCATCTGTTGACTTTTATTTCTACAGAACTATCTTTATTCATCTATTTACTTCTCTTTCTTCAAAATAAGCTTTACACATTTATTTATTTCTCTTTATACAAAATATGGTTTATTCATCTGTTTTCTTAACTTTCTACAAAATAAGTTTCATTCATTTGCCTTCTTATCTTTCTACAAAAAAGCTTTATTCATTTGTACACTAACAATGCAACTCTTCATCTTCTTTACTCATCCAATCTATTTCTCTTCATTGCCTGTCCTTGAAAGGATGTAAAATGAGCTTAGGTGTAACATGATGTAGTGCTGCAATATCTATTTCCTTCAGCCCAACACATCAGACATAACATTTATGAGAGCTGGATTGCCTTTCCTCTTTAACCCCTACTAGCTCAACAGCAAGTTGAAAGTTGTCAATGCCTCATAGCTGAGTGTTTGTGTCAAAGTGCACTCGAACTAGTCAAGATCCTACTCCAAATCCCCACTGTCAACCTAGAAACAAACTAATTAGTCTGGCCAAGTGAGTATGGAGTTTATATGTGAACTCATGTTAAAACATGTTTACAATTTCTGCCTTTTATTGCCTACGATGAAAGCGTACTCTTGAAAATGTGTTGCATATAAAAGAAATTGCTTGCGATGGAGAATGTAAAGTTATTGCCTTGATAAAGCAGGGAATGCATAGAGAGAGAGAATCAATAATCAAACACTTTAATCTATCTCATAGAAGTTTAGGAGCTCCTGACTTGTTATATTAAAGAGAAGTGGGAATTTCCTATTTGACGAAATTTAGAAGATACTGACCTGTTATATTACAGAGAAGTGGGAATGTCCTATCTTGAAGAAATTTAGAAGATACTGACCTGTTATATTACAGAGAAGTGGGAATTTCCTATCTTGAAGAAATTTAGAAGACACTGACCTGTTATATTACAGAGAAGTGGGAATGTCCTATCTTGAAGAAATTTAGAAGACACTGACCTGTTATATTACAGAGAAGTGGGAATTTCTCCAATAAAAAGATTTTAAAAAAAAGAATCTTCTGCCTGGTAATAACAACAAATGAACCAGTAATTATTCTTCACATCAGTTTAAGTGATCAGAATAAATTAAGTACATCTTATTTTGTTATACTTTGCTCATAACAAACATGAACATATAAATTCACAACACTTGACACTGACACATATGTGCAACATTACGGTGAGAATAATAATTTGACAACTGTTTACACCAAAATGTTATATGAAAATAGCAAAACGATAAAACAAAATCAAGCATATCTGATATTATAATGTGTATATTACGTATAATGTCATCTATAACTTGTGTTATCTTATCTACACTATACAGATTCTGTATGGTTACAATACACTTCTTACTAATAAGTCTTGAGTAAACTACAACATGAAATAAAATATACACCCAATCATTAACTGTAAGTACAATTCATTGGCATTATTCATGCATTTATTACCCTCATCAACAGCATATTCCAGGCATTTCCCTTTCAGTATCAACCTTACAAAAGCATTTCACTCTCATAAACAACATTTTAAACAAATTTTAATCCTGGCAATAATATTGCCCATGCATCTCACCCGTAATGACAACATTATAATTCATCTCACTATTATTGGACTATGCATTTTCACTGACAACATTATTCATATTTGTTCACTCTCATTGACAAAATTATTCCCATACTTTTGCAACCATTTATAACATTATCCTTGCATTTTCATTCTTATTAACAACATTATCCTTGAATTTTCATCCTCATTGACAACATTATCCTTGCATTTTCATCGTCATTGACAACATTATCCTTGCATTTTCATCGTCATTGACAACATTATCCTTGCATTTTCATCCTCATTGACAACATTATCCTTGCATTTTCATCGTCATTGACAACATTATCCTTGCATTTTCATCCTCATTGACAACATTATCCTCTATTTTCATCCTCATTGAGAACAATATCCTTGTATTTTCATCTGCACTGACAACATTATCTTTGTATTTTCATCCTTATTAACAACATTATCCTTGTATTTTCATACTCATTGACAAAATTAGCTTAGCATTTTCATCCTCATTGATAACACTATCCTTGCATTTTCCCCTTCACTGAAAACATAACCCACCACTTTCATCCTACCCAGCATTCTTCATTCTTCCATGCAATCTACACTTATTGACAACAACACTAACCATGCATATTCATTGATAACATTACCATGATTTTTCTACCTCACTGATAACATTTGAACCTCAGCAACAACATTAATAATACATTCTCACTTCCACTGACAACACTACCCATACACTTGCACATGAAAGCAGAACATGCTCATACAATGGCAATCAAAGCTTGGATGTTTTGAAAGATGAAAACTCCGGAAGTTATTATTAATATCAACAGTTCTTTACAACCAACAAAGATTATATTTTAAAAAAAAATAACCACATTGTTAATCAGAAAGTTTCTCAACAATAAGTTTAAAGATACAAGGGGACAATACTGTAAAAAGTAGATGTATTTTGAAACTAGTTTGGATATTTATTCTCCAAAAAAAGTAGCAATGGTCAAGGAAAACCAAAAGGCTAGGGAATCATTGAAAAATAAATTCGTGCTGAAGTTGGAGCAGAGGTCTGCAAGATGCAAAACACTTGGCAATGAATCTAATTATGCAAAAGAAGGAGAATATAATAGATAGTTAATATTTACTATATTAACACAAATGCAGTTAAGGTCAAGCGTGCAAAAATTAGAATGAATCACAGATTTGTTACAAACATTTATATAAATGAATGTTTATCTTCCTTTTGCAAACCAGATCTAAATGCACCAGATACTACTAAATGTATTAAGCTTGCCTTAAACAGCATGCCACATATAAGTTGATAATATGAAAAAAAAATAATGAAAAACAAAACAATTGTCACAACAATAATAGTTCAAGCAGTTTTCTGTAAAACAAATGCTTAAAAAATAACAAGAACATTAGCAAAGCATAAACAGACCATGATACCAACAGATATATACTATAAAAGAAGATAAATGCAATTTCTTGTTTTCCAAAGTGAAACAAAATATGCACACTTTCAAAATGCAAACTAAAATTGTGTAGCATTTAGCCTATACTATTACCATCACTAGACAAATCATTTTGTTACCATGTAATTGTACAATGCCTAAGATGAATCTCTCTTGTGTTCTTGTCTGCTTGCTACATGATATTCATTTTTAGATTTCTTCGAAGGAATTGTTTTTACAAAAAAATGTGATAGAACAGTGATTTTTCAAACTTTGTTTAAAGCTGGGACATGACAAAGGCAATGCTAAAATCGACACAGCATGCCACGTCTTTCTTTGTATTTTAGTGTAAAAAAAAACTGCGCTTTCAAAGACTGTGTTATAAATTCAATAGTTTCAAATAAAAATTAGTGGCTTGAAAATAGTTAATTGCTGCCACTTTAAAAATTCTAGTTAGTTTAGAAAAAAACATATAAAGTTACTTTTCATAAATAGCTTGGTTATTTTTTATTGTATTAATCAAATTACCTTGATTAGTCTTTGCACTTATAAAGTTACATTGATTTGTCTTTTTATTACTAACATTACCTTTGATTAGTATTTGTAAACACAAAATTTATCTTCAACAAACTTTACATTCCTCAAATTACATTGCAGTCTTAAATTACAATCTTTGAATTTATCAAATTACCTTAATTTTATTTTGAATTTACAAAACTACCTTGGTTAGCTTTTGTATTCATCAATCTTCCTCACATTTTTCTGAAATTTCCCAAAACTCTTGCAACAAAACTTTTAGACCTGTCACAAAATATCAAGGGGACAGAGTTCATTTATTTAAAGAAAAATGTGTTAGCCAAGAACATTACTAAAACATCTAACCAGAAACTCTGTTTGCTGTTAAATTATGAATATTAAACATAATGCTATTCTATCTATCTATCTATTGACCTTTCGAGCCGTAGCCGGCCCATAGGGTGTAGACCAAGATACTCCTTCTCTTATCTGAATTTTATAATGCTATTACACATCTGTAAATTATACGTTTCTGATATGGTGAAAGCAAAAGTATTGTTTGCTGTAATTGGAGGACATTGGGAAATGAAGACAAATAAAGCATTTCATGTTAAAACTGACAATTTCATTTAAAAAAAAAAAATTCAAAGTCATTTGGTTGCTGCTGAGGAAGAAGAGTGGAGATGATGAAGTAACTGAAAATGTTCAATATAACACAACAGTTTCTAATGTTAATAGGTTCATGTCAAAAGAAAACTCTGTTATTGGAAGATTACCAATGCAACATTAGCAAACAATGTTTAAGAATGTAACAAATGAATAGATCAATTTAGTAACAGACTAAATCATGATCAATTGGCTAATAACAGAATTATACTACCCATACTTAATTATATGGGTGTACATAAGGACAAGTTACGTGGAGTACACATTTAAAAACAAGTTTCTACTGAAATCCCGGTATGATGATGTTCAGGTGTGTCATTCAACTTCAGAGGTACTCTTATTTTTTATCATTGAGAGTTAATTTTTGGGTAAACTTTTTCTATCATTTTCTTCCCCAGCAGTCAGCTATTGCTATGCCTTTAGACACTTAAACCAGTTTGGGCCACGAACTAGATAGTACATTTGAGATCATCATTAGTTACCATAACTTGTTAAGCAGGGGTGTATCTGTGGGTCATGTTTTTGTTCTCAGGGTGTTTAGTGTGCTGCAGTCTTGTAGGATATGCTCTGGAGTTTGTCTGGATGCTCCACATTCATATGTTGCAAAGTAACAATAACGTATATCTTGTGTAGGTGTGCTCTGAGGTCACAGTGATCTGTTCTCTGAGTCTGAATATCTTGGTCTGCTCATGTCTTTGTCCCTGCTGAAGGCATATTGAGCCAAAACATCATTCTGGTTTGTGTTGTCCTCTTGTTACATCAAGCTTTAACCATACTGTTTTTTTCGAATCCATTTTTTTTTGCATTTCTCCTCCCAATTAGCTTCACTGCAGCTTCGCAATTGTATACATTTATGTGCATTTCTTTGCCTTGACCCCATGTTGTGGCTCATATTTTCCATCTGTGTAACCCCCTCCACTCTGTTTTCTAGCTTGTTCCAGGAATATTTTTATTTCTTTGAAGCTCTGAGGTTGGTTGGACTGTTGAAGGCTCCCACCAGGATGCCACAGTGTTCTGGTATCCACTGCAGGACTAGTGAACTTATGTTGTTCTTTTTATCTCGAATAAGTATGTCCTGTTTTGGGTTTCATAATACTTGTATGACTGGCTTTGCATCAGTGAGGATGATGATTTTTCCTATCAATCTGCCAGTACAGTGACCAAATTTTTTTGATTTCCAACTGCAAAGGGTTCTTTAATATGAAGAGAGTGCACACAGGACTTCCTGTTGGTCACCATTGTACTAGTCATTGAATCTCACTACCCAGAGACTGGGGGAGGGTAAAGTCACTAAGAAACCGTAAATTCAAAGAGAAAAATTTCCAATGCCTGTGGTGGGATTCAAACCCGGGACCCTCTGTCCTAGGCAGACCACCTTTAGACCACCCTGATGAAGTGTGTGAACACTGATGGTTCCATCAGCTTACTGGTTATACCACGTAATATTGATAATTAATTTACTTTTCTGCCACCTGTCTTAAGAAACACTTCAATATTTTTCCCAGCTGTTTTGTTACATTAATATTGTCTTTTTCTTTATCACTTCCAATCAATCCATTTTGCTTTCCAGAATCTTCTTTCATATAATTCTGCCCTGCTCTTTTATTTTAGTCTAGATTGATGATTTTTAATGTTATTTTCTCGCAACAATTATTAACTTGTTTCTTGATTATACATCCATGGCTTGCATATTATTGTGATTAATAAGCATTCTATATATTTCTAGATTGTATATTAAACTTCAGACTGAACAATGCCTAAGGGTATAGGTCACAATTTAAAATTATGCACTGCAAAATGTGCAACAAAATAACTAAAAAGTGAATGTCAATAGTTAAGGTTTTCTTCATTCCTTAAGTTGTATGAGCAATATGGTACTAGTGTACACATTTTATGAGTGATGAGATTAGCTTGATGGCAGGTTACCCTACCCTTCCAGGAAAAATTTCAGGCTCCAATTTTCAAAAGCTCAGTAATAATTAGCTAATAGTAATACAAGCATATATGAAGATAACATTAATAATGAATGTATTTAAGGTGTTATAAAACTGAAATGATATTTTTAAGAATGTTGATGTTGAATTTGATCTTCCCCCCTTCCTCTATGGATTAAAAAAAAACAGTTTTAGACAGATCTAAGTGACTTGTCTCGCATATACTCGACTCCTTTCCAAGTATTGCGCCTTAGCACTACTTTTTTTCCATCTTCTGCCTTCTGATTGGTGTCCACCTAGATGTGCTTTAACTCTGATTGGTCAGTTTGAGCTATTCTCTGTCAATCTTTGTTGACGATCAGTCTTCAAAACCCCATAAAATTCTGATGAACGCTTGACCTAGCTTACGTAACTGTAGCTTGGGACTATATCTTATCTTGGCATCCTTGTCTGTCAAACCAACAATTTTCCATGCTTCAATGGGCTTCAGTGTTTAACATATTTTGAATCCAGTCCTTCCCTTCGTTCACCTGACCAATTACCTGTGAGCTGACAAATCTCTGATATCTGACTAGGACTAGATTCAGAAGAGTGTATTTTACTTTTCCATCAGCATGTTTTTATGGGTCTGATTTTCTGATTCATAATTTCTACTACTACAACTTTTTAATAAGTATAATTAACTAATATTTCTATAGAGATTCCCATACACTATAAGTTAAATGTACTATTGAGAAGCAGCAAAAATACAAACTGGAAAAAGTTATAACCAGAAATGAGATTAAATAAGAAAAATGTGACTAGAATGCATATTGTCACATTGAATATCTAATATATAACAGCTTTAAATATATAGGACTTTATCCATTCCTGTGAAATCTGTGGTGAAATGATTTTTTTAAAGTTGAATTTGTGCTTTTGTATTATAATATTTGTCTTTATCTTAGGCATAAAATAGTTTGTACTTATGAGTTGCAGCTACAAATCTATAATGATAAATTATACATTTCATTATATTATTATCTAATGATTCAGTTTCAATGCCAGTATCCATAATAAAATATTCACATTTCAAGTTTCATACTATCTTAAGATCTAATTTTTCATTTAAACACATTTGGTTGGAAGAAATTACCATTGTCAAGCTACATTATGTGTCTTTTAAGTGCTGCATACAAAATGCGGTTACAAACTACACAATATTTCTTATTCAATTGATTCAATCTAGTTTTTGTTTGTAACACAGGGTCAATCAACCAGTCATAAACCAATTACATTAATATGATTTATGAATTAAATTAAAAAAGACAAAAATTAGTTCTCATAAAAACTGTACAAGCAGGTTATTATATACCTAACAAAAAAAAAAATGACATAATCTATAAACATATATATGTCAGTTAAACAAAACTATTGTAAAAGGCAATGTCCACAAAAGTAATTTGAAAATATGAGTAAATTGATAAAGAATAAGAAACACTTAACAACAGGAAATACAAAAACGTGATTGCTAAAAAATTGAAGACACAAATGAACTAGAATATGAAGTATAAAAGTACAACATCAAGATAACACTTATCACAACTAACAATGAGCTATTTGACACAACACAGTATTTATTCTCCAGTGCAATATTTCTGCAACAGATCTTTGGAAATAAGGCACTTAAACATGAGAGTATGCAATGACCAGTTATGATAGATCAATGCCTGAGAAGTCTACTCTATTTAAATAAACTGCAAATGCTAAGTTTAACATAACATCTTGATACAAATTATATGCTAATTATAAAAGGCTGCCTGTTTGAAATTGACTATTATTTTTAATAACCACTGTTGTGGTTTCACAAATTTTTGAAATATCAATTAGAGTCTACAATTTATTATTAATTAAGTTACAGGAAAACTAAACAAAAATCTCACAAATTGTACTGTAGGTTAGATAATCTTTCAAAAGAATATTTAAGACAAAAATATATTCAATGTAGCATTGCAATTATTGTACAATTTTATTAATGCTATTAACTAAATTAAAATTTATTTGCTGAATTTACTAAATTAACTGAACTAACTTATTTACTGAATACATAAAGAAAGAAAAATTATTATATAAAAATAAACCGAGAAAATCTTTTTATTGAAATAAGTCTGTAGAAATAACCCTACCTAAGATACTATAGAGAAATACTCATTTAGACTAGACTATTTGGCTGTTTGCCGAATTGTCTATCAGATGACATCAAGCTGCATAGCAAAACCAAACAAATACAAGACAAATATTCTATGCCAGAAATGAGGGAGACCAGAAACAAAGGGCTACTGAAACATAAATGAAGCAGATTCAATCCTATAAATGTTTACGATATGTGATGAAAAACAAAAAGGAGAAATGAAAGAATGTAGGACCAAGATTAGAAGAAGATGTGAACAGAAACAATAAAAAGCCCAATTATCTTGTCATGAAGCAGCTTTTGTGTTATTGTTTGCTGGTCTTTCTCGAAATTTGCTGAAAGAAAATTTGTCATTCACACCTTTCTGTCCAATCTTATCCCAGGTTTTCAGATTCCTCTCCTGACGGTACTTATCCCATCTCTCATCGTCTGACTCATGGGTCAAATATCTGATGCCTACCTGTGTTTCCAATATACGGAGATCACACCAGGTCTGATAGTCCTAAAAGTTAACAAAAATAAAGTGACAATCAGTCAAAGCCTAAAGATGAAGAAAATCTATTACAAAAATGTCAAGTTTAGTGCAAATGAGGCCACATGATAAGATGGAAAGACACACACAAAACACAATACAACGAACCTTTAATATAAATATTATTAGAACACCAGACTCAAGGGTCGATCATAAAAGAGATGGATTGATGGAATATTAGAAACACAAGGAAACATAACAGCAACAGAGACCAGCACAAGAACAAAAGACAGCAAATTATATTTCCCCCTTTAAAGAAGTACAACCATGTACAACAACATTAAGAAATACAGTGTGAACAATGTTCTTCAAATAATTAAATGATTAAATATGTTTAAACAAAACCCAAATTATTAAAAATATTTCACAAAGAACTAAATGATGAACATAATTCCAGAAAGAACTAAGAACACTATCCATGAAAGAACTAAACTATGAAATATTTTTAAGAAACAAAAATTATGAACAATATTTCACAAAGAAATAAAATATAAACAATGTTTAAGAAAGAACTCAAAAGAGAGGAGAGTATAATAATAGTTATTAAAAGTAGAGCTATATAACAAACTTACATTGATGACTTATATTGGAGGAACACACTGAAAAGCAAAAACCTTTTGTACTTAACTTCATTGACTTCAAAAAAGCATTCAACAGCATTCATAGAGATTCTTTGTGGAAAATTCTGAGGCAATATGGCTTACCATGAAAAATCATAAATATTATCAAAGACATGTATGATGGCTACCCATGTGCTATTCGTACAGAGGAAGGACTGAGTGAATGTTTTCCAATAGAAACTTGGGTTAAACAAGGATGTATTTAATCGCCCTTGTTATTTGGAATTGTTATGAACTTCATAATGAAGAAATGCATCACTAGTAACAAAGGCATTGAATAGACACAAGGAGACCAGTTGGAGGACCTTGACTTTGCTGATGACAAAGTCCTCATCAGCAGTCAGATAAAAACGATGCAGGAAAACACAAATGAACTTTCATCAATAGCCAGAAAACTTGGGCTTGAGATCAATCATAAAAAAAGACTAAAGTCATGAAAAGCTTAATTCCAACAGATGACAGAATATACTTGGAAAACAAACCAGCAGAAGAGATCGATCACTTTATCTATCTTGGAAGTCACATTGATCGAGAAGGGGATGCAAGCAAAGAAATTAGAATCAGTATAGCTAAAGCAGCAAATCTTTCAGAGGCCTTGAAAAGTTGTGGAAATCAAAACTCATCAGCACAAACACAAAACTTATACTATTCAAATCAAATTTACTATCAACCCTTACATATGCACGTGAGAGCTGGAAAACAACAAGAGATATAGAAACAAAGTTGAACGCATTCGAAAATAATTGTCTAAGGAACATAATTGGTATAGCGTGAAACAAATTCAAAACAAACGAGGAAATTAGAGAAATTGCCAATCTACCACTAATATCTTCAGTAATCAAGTAAAGATGATGGTCATATGTTGGACATGTGATGAGGAACCAAATAACAAAGCAAGCCCTTATGTGGGAAACAACAGGTAAGAGGAAAAGAGGCTGACCCAGAGAAGAACATTGATGAGAGAGGCAAGAGCAGCAGGAATCGGCTCCCTTAATAGATAGAGTTGCTTGCACAGATCTGAGACAAATGGCGAAATTTGATAAAAGATCTTTACAAGGATTGAAAACTGCTAGAATAAAAATTTAGATAAGAGAAAGAGTATCTGGGTCTATGCCCTATGGGCCGGCTATGGCCCGAAAGGTCAATATATAGATAGATATCTAACAAACAGAGGTGAGATGCAGAATTGCTCAGGCAAAAGCAGCTTTCCAAAAAATGAGGTTGATACTATGCAATTCATTTTTGATAACAGAAACAAGGAAAAGAGTTTCTAAATGTTATGTAGAACCAGTCTTAACATACGGATGTAAATCATGGACAATTGGAAAACAGACAAGAAAATCACTGGAGGCAGTAGAAATGTGGTTTTACAGAAGAATGTTGAGAATACCATGGACAGCTAAGAAGAGTAATGAAAATGTGCTGAAAGAGGCCAAAGCAAAAAAGAGAGTTAATATCCAATTTTAGGAAGAAACAATCATCATTTGACTGTAACAACTGGGAAAATTGAGGGAAGAAGAGATATAGGGACGCAAAGAGAAAAGATAACCAGAGAGCTTAATAGAATGGCTTGGTAGAAGGTCAACAACAGAAATGACAATTAACTGTTGAGATCTAAAATTGTAGAGAGAAATGATCACCTATGCAAGCAGCATAGTACTTGAGGATGATTATCTAACAAAGGCCAGCAACTATAGAGATAATAAAAACAGAGCTATTTTTTGTATACTTTCATCATGATGTTAATGACATTTGTGATATTTTTGAACTTTCATATGATTCTTAAGGATTTGTATTTTATTTCCTTTGCTTCTGTCCTAAATGAAGACCTTTCAGTCAAAATGTTGGTTCTTTGTTTGGTCTTTTGTTTGGAAAGTTTTAACATGCTTGTTGCTTTATTCTATCAGAGCAGATGCATCTTAGAAACTGCCAGGTTAATTCAACAATTCATGTGGATCCTGTTTTACTAAATGAGTGCGGTTGTGAAATAACAAAAATCGTTTTAAAACACTTGAGAGCTGTGTTTAATTTAAAAAATCTTGGTGTTGTAGTAAATTGCTTTCACATATTTGATGTTTTTAATGTAATAAAAATGTCCTCAAAAAATGTAACTTTTCAGAAAATTATTTAAGCAATTTTATATAAAATATTGGTAGCCATATCTGCTGTAACTTACTTGGAGAAAAACATGACTGAGAGATTTGTCTACTGTGAACCTTTTTCTCATCTTTACTTGCAGCAAGTTTGAGATAAGATCAATGGCTGAAAGCAAAACAGAAAATGGTTAAAATTTTGAGTAATGGAAGCTTAAAAAAAACATTTGTGAAATACAGAACATAGGACTACATGTTCTCTTTAAACTAGCTATCTTGGTTTTAAACAACCATGATGTCATATAAGTCAACTGGGAGTGTGCTTCCTTTGCATGTGAGAGGTCCTGGGTTTTAACACTGGCAGCTACTTGTTTTTATTTTTGAATGGAAATAATTAAAAAATTTGTGTTTGATTAAATATCTTTATTCATTTGTTCGCTGTTTCAATATTTATTTAAATTTAAAACACTTTTGTATGGTAATAATCTTCTTTTACTTTTTTTTTTTTTTTTAATCTTTGTTTATTTGTTCACTAAAGGTAAGATTTTTTTTCAATTCCAGGCTGCTACATGTTTTATGGGAATAATCTTTTAAAAAAAAACATATTTGTTTATTAGTTCAGTGCATTCAGGGTTTTCACAAAGAATTTTCTTCATATTTATTTCAATTTTAAAAAATTGTTGAACAAGACAAATCTTAATTTTTTTCTATTCTTTTTATCAGTGTTTATTTGTTGAATGAACATATAATTCTCTCAATATATAAATATGGTATATATTATGTAAATTTCAGAATGTGCCAACATTTACACAGGAACCCTACCTACAGGAGGACCTGACCAATGCCTGGCCACTCAAAATTCAAGCTTTAGTGATGTTGCTACAAAACCTCACTAAACCTCGGCAGAGGTACCACAATGCAAGTGAAGGATCTTCATATGAACTTCACATGGTCCACAGTGTTTGGGAGTTGTGCTCTGGATGAAATGATGTTCATACTACAGATATTACTAATACTATCTAAGTACAACTTCCAATTCTAGAGGATGCAGTTCCCCTTCAAAGTCTGCCCCAGGGGTAGTCACTTTAGGAGGCATTTATTGGCTTAACCCTAGATTACGACACCTTTGCAAAAACTTAAAAACTCAAAATACAGATTCTTTGAATTCAAGGCCTTGGGCAAACATTTCCCCTTCATAAATATTACTTTTGGCGACTTCTGAGTTTTTGATTTGTTTCCTTTGATATAGGACTTTTTCTTTCAAACACAATGTACACTTTGTAAAAATTACAAAGGAGAATATAAGAATACAGTTGGTTTTAAAAAAAATATAAATTTCACAAATTTTCAAGAAATTAGTTTTCTTTTTTTTCTTCTTATGATGGGGGAAATCTCTTCGGCCGTAAGCGAGACATCAAACAAACATGAGATAGGCAGCGAGATATCAAACAAACATGAGATAGGCAGCGAGATATCAAACAAACATGAGATAGGCAGCGAGATATCAAACAAACATGAGATAGGCAGCGAGACATCAAACAAACATGAGATAGGCAGCGAGACATCAAACAAACATGAGATAGGCAGCGAGACATCAAACAAACATGAGATAGGCAGCGAGACATCAAACAAACATGAGATAGGCAGCGAGACATCAAACAAACATGAGATAGGCAGCGAGACATCAAACAAACATGAGATAGGCAGCGAGACATCAAACAAACCTTTGTAACATGGGATAGGTAGTGAACAACACTAAGAAAGAGCCAAATGTACGGCTCAAATGACAGACTGATGATTGGCATGTAAATAGACAATACCAGTAGCTGTAAACATGGATTTGCACGCCAAAATAGGTAGAGACGGAATTGGTGCAGTGTGGTGCGAAGGGAGAGGGGAGTGACGTAAAAAGTAGGATGACGTAGTTTTTAGTCAGTTAGGAATTTGAGTCAGTTAGTGAGTGATGGTTTGTCAAGAGAGAGCCAGAG
This sequence comes from Megaustenia siamemsis, assembly GCA_032433765.1. Classification (NCBI taxonomy): domain Eukaryota; kingdom Metazoa; phylum Mollusca; class Gastropoda; order Stylommatophora; family Ariophantidae; genus Megaustenia; species Megaustenia siamemsis. Next base: position 36,828,847 of record JAVIAB010000124.1, read on the forward strand.
TGAGAAGACAGTGAGATGTGGGGTTGGGCAGTTGAAAGGAAGTGGTACTAGGGGATGCAGCCAAGAAGGGTGCACTGAGACCTGATGTCCATTGATTGAAGTCCAACATGGAGGGCTCTGACTGCCTCTGATCCTGATGGTTTACCTAAGCAACAGTATTGCCCAGCACTGGCCTTCATTGCAGATGGATTCAATGTTAAGTACTCTAAAGTTACCATTATAGAGAAAAACAGTTGTAGTTGTGATCTGATAAGTAAAGTACAGTTTATGTGATAATGAGCGAGACAGTTCTAGCATAATTAATGTTCAGTAGACTGGTGTTACCAGTATCGACGCAGCGGATGTAGTTGTGAAACTTATAAAACAAGGACAATTCAGGTGATGGTGAGCAAGGTAGCTCTCGCATCCTTAATGTTCAGTAGACTGGTGCTATCAGTGTTGATCAGTGGTGCTATCATAGGTGTCATGAAAACGTGCCCCATGGATAGGTGTAGTGAAAACGTACCCTATGGATAGGTGTCATGAAAACGTGCCTCATAGATAAGTGTCATGAAAATGTGCCCCATGGATAGGTGTCGTGAAAACGTGCCCCATGGATAGGTGTCGTGAAAACGTGCCCCATGGATAGGTGTCGTGAAAACGTGCCCCATGGATAGGTGTCGTGAAAACGTGCCTCATGAATAGGTGTTGTGAAAACGTGCCTCATGGATAGGTGTCATGAAAATGTGCCTCATGGATAGGTGTCGTGAAAACGTGCCTCATGGATAGGTGTCATGATCTAGGAATCCTAAAACAAGAGAGGGCTGCTTCTCATAAGCACCATCATCTTCAGAAGGAACATCATGGCTATGTAGTCATGATGATCTTGGTCTTTTTGTCCATGCAACTGTGTACCTGTGATTAGAAAATGCCTGGAGGGAAATTTGGGCATCCCTGTGGGTCTTGCCACATTGGTGACGACTCTTTCAGACCTCACAATCACATTATATACACAAATATTGCTTATCTGAAAAGTAAATGGTACTATAAATATTGTTTTTTTGTATCTTTATACAGGTATTGACAGAGTGTAACAAGTTCTACAGTTGCTAAGCTAAGGGTAAATTAATTGCAGTTATCTATCTATCTATTGTCCTTTCAAGCTGAAGACAGCACAGAGGGAATAAATTCTAGACTCTAGTGTTCAATGTTCTTTCAATGTCAGACCTTGCATTGGACCTGCATTGTGTCTTGCCACATGGTTCTATTCCCGGGTGAGTTGCTAAATCTCAGCAAGGGAGCAATGCCTGCTGTTAATTGCAGTTTACTTTATATTTAAATCCTGTAGCTCTGGAACATGGGCAAAACACTAATTAAAGGAGCCTTATAATAAAAGTTGGTACACTTTAGAAATTAACAAAACGCACATGCACAACCACTCAGAAGAATAAATACACATGAAATCTTCAGTAAGTGACAGAAGATAAGAAGTTAATATGTGAAATATGCAATACCTTCTTGTGAGACTTCCTTCCAAGGGTTTGGAGGATACATGAAGGATGCATTTTGAATCTGGTCTGAAATCTCTTCATCTTCATTGAATGGGAATGTTCCGCTAAGGCTAAAAAAAAAAAAAAGCCATTGAACAAAGAATGTATAGTGACCTTGCTGAGTGCTCAAATGCAAAATATCTCATTTGCAAAACTTAATTCACTTCATTATTATTTTCCAAATTAAAAGTAAAATAAATATGAGTTACTCTATTAGCAGCAATTTTCAACGTCTAAACTGTCCTTTAAAATCTCTGAGAATATTGTCTACCATATAGATATCTGTATGAAACCATTTGTGGGTATCATTTAACCCAATGTTATTGTTACAAGTGATAATGATGATGTATATATAATGTGTAATCATACAGACATGCAAGGGTGCAGTCAAGTTGAGTCAGTACATGAAAATAATAATATAAAAATGTATGTAGCAGCTTTATGAGTAAAAAATGGAACAAAAAGAAATGTTTAAACTTTTAGTCTTCATTAGCAAACTTAATAAAACAAAATAAAAATAAGAATTAACCACATATAAATGATTGTAAACAAACTTTAACCAAGTCACCTAGATGTTGCTATAACAGGTTTAATCTCAAAATAAGATAACAACACCTTTATCTCCCTAATAAGTATCACTTTAATAACTAAAGTATCACTTTAATACCTTAGCTCAAAAGAGGGAAAAGACTTCAAGTTATGTGAAGTTTGCAGATAGTGAGAACAAAGTGGTCGGAGATTAATAAGAAATGTACGGTTCCAGCTTTATGGTGTGGTCGGATAACACAAGATAATAAAGATGTTGTGACAAAAGGCTGTCTACGGAGAATGCTGTAATGTAATATAGATGACATGACCTTTGACTGAAATGTGCTAAAGTACTTGTCAGCACATGTTAAAAAGTGGTCAGCGATTCATAGCTAACTGCTTGTGCCAGGACTGGTCATCCAGAAGCACTCAAACCCTACTCTGTCCCTTCACACTTCCCTAGTTAAAGATCAGTGTGAACAAAAAAATAGAGGCTGAGAATGAAGCTAATTTGACACACAGAAATTGATAATTTAAAATAAAATATTAAAAATACAAATGGCTAAGATTTGAAGATAGAAAATGAAAGATTGGAGAGCTCATTTTGATGATTTAAGGCCCAAATGAAAGGGGTAACAAAAACAAACATGATAGACAGACTAGATAGATTAGATAGATAGATAAGATAGATAGATAGATAGATAGATAGATAGATAGATAGATAGATAGATAGATAGATAGATAGATAGATAGATAGATAGATAGATAGATAGATAGATAGATAGATAGATAGATAGATAGATAGACAGTTATGTGGCAGGCTAAGAAAGCAGACAGAAGGCAACCAGGTACTCAACAATACCATGCTGACGACAGATGTGTTGGACAGAACTACAATGCAACCAACCTGTGCACACTTCATATCTTTTTAAGGTTGATGTAGTCACTAGGCAAATGCAGGAGGACATATTTTCTTATTACAATAAACAGTTGTAATTAAACATATCAAATATTCTTCTGCTTCACTTTACTCTCAGTAATTCAGAAGACAAATAGTCAATGTCACCTCAATATGCAAACTTACAAAGCAAGTATGAATAATGGACAGATATACTCTAGAACATTTATTCTGAGGCTCATTCATCAACTGTAAAGACTACCAACCAACCCATCTATAGATACACCTTAAGGGATACCTACATAATAAAAAAGGTAAGATAAAGGTGTCCTGTAGCAGTATTTTACTGATGTAGGGGGAGTGTAGAGCCTCCACTTATCATGGGCACATCTTTTGAGTGAGTGCAGCCCAGTGCTATCTCCTTGGTCACCTGACCTTCACTGACTAATGGCCAGGTACTCACTTTTTTCCCAGCTGGGTTGACTAGTGGGAATGAGTGTCATACCAGATTACTTTAAATGAGTTTATAATTGACTTACCTATTCTATTCTGTTCTATTCTATTCTACTCATGGAATCAATTTCATCGCATCCTCATGTCTGCTTCACCACCTGTCCCAGCATTCCTTGAAGTGTGTTCAGACTAATTGTCTTAATCAGATGTTGATTACACATTTGCTTCTATCATTAACCAAACACACCAGTTTGACCTGATCCCTTTATATTCTCTAAGCCCATCAGTCTCTCAATGTATAAATCCTTGTACCACAAATCTTCTTTCTCCTTCCTTAAGGAATTAAACAAACTTGGTCATGTCCACTTTGCCCAGAGTGTGGCTGTACTCAGTGTTAGCATTGTCAGTGAGTCTATCCACAATTTCATTGCTGTGAACCCCAACTTGACCTGGACAATCACACACAGATTAATATACTATATTGTGGGCTTTCCAGTACTTACATCCACTCCCACTGCTCAGTATGCCTCTCAATCTCCAGTAACATACTTTGCAAGTCCATCAACAACACAGAGTGATTCCTGTTCTGTAAAACCAGCCATGATATCACCACTATTTCTGCTTTTATTTCTATCTTCATGATGGATACTGTAAATTATACAGTAACCAGATGTTTTAAAACCACCTTTCTGCCATGCTGGCAGACCACAAATCCTCAACTGCTGCACTGGTAGTGAGACAGAACCATCAGAGTATATGATGAGATCTTGAGGTGATGTTAATATTGTATGGACTCCTTTATCAAGACCACGGTGACTCTGTAGGCCAGTTTGTTGCACTCCCTGCCAAATTGAATGATTACCTTGGTTAACTTTTTTTTCAGCTGTTACCTCTTTTATAGTCATTGTCAGTCATAATTGTCTCCAAATCATACACACTCCTTATGGACTCCCTGGCCATCCAAGATTTTCTGCACATGCCATTTTTTGCACCCAATTCCAAATGCAAGAGATGATCTGTGGTTCTTACAACATTCAGGTAGACCCTGGCCTGAGCATACTTGTAATGCATTGTTATGCTTGGTAAGTCCAGCAGGTATACCAGTGAGTGGATTAGCACATACCAGCACTTTATTTAAACCTTTATTTTAACCATTTCCACCTTTGCAATCTGTGATGACGAGAAAGTGAACATACCCTTATCATAGTCCAACAGTGACAGCACCAACAATTGTATAAGCAAGAATAACAATGATTGTTGGAGGTTCATTGTTGGAGGTTCATTGTTGGAGGTTCACCATGGCCATCATTTTGATCATGCTGATTCCCCTCCTTACCTTTTGAATGACATTGCTAAGATGATTGAAAGAAAGAGTCCTATCAAAAGTTATTCTCAAATATTTAAGAGCAAACAACCACAACTGACTTACCTCACATAAACAACAACACCAACTGACCACATATCAAGAGATCTATTGTAACCTTTCCTCTTTAGAACTTCAGGGGCTGAAACAATAGGCACTGCAGTAAGATACCTGCTACTTTATTAGGACATGTTGATAATTGACTTCTACATATTTTAAATGTTAACATGATTTTGATAACATATTTTTTTTCAAATAAACCAACTCAGTGTAAACCTATGAGAATATACAGCCACACAATATAAATACATAGTTATCCAAGGAACATATCTGAATAAACATAAACAAGTTGTTTGCTAAAAGTGAAAAAAAAAAAATATCAAACCATCATCATCAAGTACCGGGCCTGCTGGTGTAGGTGATCATGTCTCTCTACAACTTTCGATCTCAACAGTTATTTATCATTTCTGTTGTTGACTTTCTGCCAAGCCATTCTCTTCAGCTGTCTGGTATCTTCTCTCTTTGCTTCCCTCTATCTTTTCATTCCTCAATTTACCCAGTTGTTATAATATATTCCAGCTGTTTCTTACAACATTACATGGCCAAAAATGATGATTGTTTCTTCATAATATTGGAAATTAGCTCTATTTTTGCTTTGGCCTCTTTCAAAATCAGTCTGAGGTTAACAAAGTTCCCAAATATTTAAATTCATTTACCTGTTTTAATATTGCTCCACTTGTCTTTATTTTGCACTGAGGTGATGTCTTTTTCTTTGTTGTTACCATTACTTCTGTCTTTTTGCTATTAAGGCTGAGTCCTTTATTTTTGCTTTCTTTCACTATAATGTCTAACATTTCTTGTAACTCATTTTCACTCTTAGCGATTAAGACAGTATCATCAGCATACCTTAGATTATTTGCAAATCTAAAGTCAAATACTGGAGTTAAAGTCATAATTGTTAAGACAAATTAATTTAGAGCACAAAGAATTGTTTTTTGATAGATGATTTGAAAAAGAATTCTGTTAAAAGAAAATGTAATTAGTTAATTGAGAACTTTTGTGCTATGCAGAGCTGCCAAATGTGTGTATGTGTCAGTGTTTATACTTGACTCAGTATTGATCAGCTATCTCAGACCAATGCTAAATTGTAAGTGAAGACCAGATGTAGAAGAAGAAGTGATCCTATTGTGAAACTATTATATTCAGGCCCTTTAACAATACCAAGTATAATATTTCAATACATTTTTTTGTATCATTATAGGAATCTGTTAATATTCTCAAAGAACATGCTAGTGTTAAATAACATATAACTGTTTAATTATACAATTTTTCATTATACACAACATCAAACAAATATATAGACTTCTGAATGATGTATAATGCTAACCTAAATAGGCAGGTGTGCCCACTACAGATCGCCGGAATGACTTTTCTCCAATGATCCTTGCAAAGCCAAAGTCACAAAGTTTTACCTGTAATAAAGCAAAGTAAGATAAAAACCTGCTCCATAACATGTTTAAAAAAATATTTAATAGCTAATTTATTTTAACTTTGTTTTTTAATGTTGTAAAAGTTGTTTAAAGATTAACAAATGTTAAATTATATATTCCAGGACATCAACATAATGAACAGTCACTTTATTGTGCTGAGGTAAATTTTAAAATGCTTTCATGCTTTTGAGAAATGTTGATAGTTTGACAATTACTTGGAGCATAAACTATTGAGCAACAGGTAATGTGTAACTAACATCTTGTTTTTACTTGAGACAATCATTACTTTGTTTGTCTAGTTTCTAGACATCAACCTAATCAGTACAACAACTACTACCACCACCATCACCAGGTTACATATGTAATGACCAGTGACTTAATAACATGCTTTAACAATTAATAACAAGCTAAATGAACTTAAAAGGGGATATTAACAAAAAAAAAACAATGTATATTTTCATATTTTAAAAATACAAATTAAATACTGATTATAAGACAGTTTAACAACAAATAACACTGATTATAAGACAGTTTAACAACAGATAACACTAATTATAAGAGAGTTTAACAACTGATAACACTGATTATAAGATGGTTAAACAACAAATAACACTGATTATAAGACAGTTTAACAACAAATAACACTGATTATATATAAGACAGTTTAACAATAGATAACACTGATTATAAGACAGTTTAACAACAAATAACACTGATTATAAGACAGTTTAGCAACAGATAACACTGATTATAAGACACTTTAACAACAAATAACACTGATTATAAGACAGTTTAACAACAAATAACACTGATTATAAGACAGTTTAACAACAGATAACACTGATTATAAGACAGTTTAACAACAAATAACACTGATTATAAGACAGATTAACAACAAATAACACTGATTATAAAACAGTTTAACAACAAATAACACTGATTATAAGAGAGTTTAACAACAAATAACACTGACTATAAAACAGTTTAACAACAAATAACACTGATTATAAGATAGTTTAACAACAAATAACACTAATTATAAGAGGGTTTAACAACAGATAACACTGATTATAAGAGGGTTTAACAACAAATAACACTGATTATAAGACAGTTTAACAACAAATAACACTAATTATAAGAGAGTTTAACAACAAATAACACTGATTATAAGACAGTTTAACAACAAATAACACTGATTATAAGACAGTTTAACAACAGATAACACTGATTATAAGACAGTTTAACAACAAATAACACTGATTATAAGACAGTTTAACAACAGATAACACTGATTATAAGACACTTTAACAACAAATAACACTGATTATAAGACAGTTTAACAACAGATAACACTGATTATAAGACAGATTAACAACAAATAACACTGATTATAAGACAGTTTAACAACAGATAACACTGATTATAAGACACTTTAACAACAAATAACACTGATTATAAGACAGTTTAACAACAAATAACACTGATTATAAGAGAATTTAACAACAGATAACACTGATTATAAGAGAGTTTACCAACAAATAACACTGATTATAGAACAGTTTAACAACAAATAACACTGATTATAAGACAGTTTAACAACATATAACACTGATTATAAGACAGTTTAACAACAAATAACACTGATTATAAGAGAGTGTAACAATAAATAACACTGATTATAAGACAGTTTAACAACAAATAACACCGTTTATAAGACAGTTTAACAACAGATAACACTGATTATAAGACAGTTTAATAACAAATAACACTGATTTATAAGACAGTTTAACAACAAATAACACTGATTATAAGACAGTTTAACAACAAATAACACTGATTATAAGACAGTTTAACAACAGATAACACTGATTATAAGACAGTTTAACAACAAATAACACTGATTATAAGACAGTTTAACAACAGACAACACTGATTATAATCTTAATTTTGTAAAGGAATTGTATCATTTGGAATGATCTCACCTGAGGAAATGCTGTCTCTGAAGACAGGAGAACATTTTCTGGCTTGAGGTCACAATGAACAATGCACTTGGAATGCAAATGTTTTAAGGCAACCAGAATCTAGAAAACATTTAAACCAGTACAATATGTACCAGAATATAAATACAATAATAGGTTCACAGAGTTATTCATGAGAAATGAAAGCCAAAATGAATTATATATGGAATGGACAAATAAAATGTACAGATACAATAGGATGACAATTATAGTACAAAAAAAGGGAATTGTTGGTGAGTGAGTTGGTTAAGCTGGTTTACGTGTTACTCTCCAGTAGGACAAAAGTTTTTTTTTGGGGGGGTGTGGGTGGAATCAAAACCAAAAGAACCTTAATTAGTATACTGCATGGTGACTGCACTGGGTATGTGGTCTTTTTCAAATTTGTAATCATTCAATCAATCTTAAGTCCTTCAAAAGCTGGACCTGGGAGAACAGGCCACCACAAGGTATCTCCATATATTCTGTTTTAATTAATGTACATATACATACTGTATTAATTAGTGAACCCATATACAACATTTAGGACTGGACCCATATATACTATATTTATTACAGGGTCCATATATCATAATCATCATCATCATTATGTGCGATGGGAATTTTCAGAAGAATGTTGAAAATTTCCTGGACAGTTAAAAAGACCAATGAGGAAATTCTCAAGGACATAAAAAGGGATTTCCTAAAAAACATCAGAAATAAACAATCAACATTTTTTGGGCACATCATGAGAAGAGGAAAGTTTGAATACATGTTTACAACTGACAAAATAGGAGTAAAGACAGGTCGCTGATGACAAAGAGAGAAAATACTGGATAGCTTGGAGTCATGGCATGGAAAACGGTCAACAACAGAATTGATACAATGCACTGTAGAAAGAAGATTGTGGAAGGACATGATCACTTATGCCAACCAGTATGGCACATGATAATGAATATCCAATATCAAGAAGAAGCAATCGTCATTTTTGGCCATGTAATGAGAAAGAAACAACTGGAATATATTGTGACAACTAGGAAAATTGAAGGGCGAAGAGATAGAGGGAAGCAAAGTGAAAAGATACTAGACAGCTTAAGAGAATGGCTTGGCAGAAGGTCAACAACAGAAAGGATAACTGTTGAGATCAAAAGTTGTGAAGAGATATGATCACTTATGCCAGCAGGCACGGTACTTGATGATGATATACTGTATTTGTTACTGGACCCATATATATATATATATATAGTATTTATTACTGGATGTTTTCTCTGATTCCTTCCATTCAATGGCAATGTCTTCATGGTCTCAATTCTCCATGTGCACATACACCTTTCCTGTTTTCTCTTTACCAATGGGGTCTTCATGGTTCAATATATATCTAACAAGAAATAAGAATGGTGGCAACTAACACTCATGATGAACTTCTGTCTCTACATAAAACATTGTCAATTTTCCACCATGCACTAATCTGCATGTTGTTTCCTCATACACAGCTTTTACGAGCTCAACGATTTTGGATGAAATTCTTTTATTGAAACATAACATAAGACATTAGATATAATTGAGTGAGAACAGCATGACCATCCTTTCTAATCCATAGTGTAATTTCTGAAAAGCACTTCTTACCTGTGATACAAGGTATTTAGTAACACGTTCACTAAGTCGACCTCTGGGACTAGAGAGAATCATTTCTAACATATCACCCTTCAGTTTCTCCATGACAACAAAGATCTGAAGAAAAGAGTTGATATCAGTTTCACAACATGTGTAATAAAGATTACCAACTATATTTTGTTGAACTAACAAGAAATAAAACAGTTAGGAAAATGACAAAAGAAATAATTCAAGTCAATAGATTGTATAAACAGAGGTTTATAAACAGCAACCTATAGGAAGTAAATAATATGATATAAAAAATTAGTAAAACTATTAAGAAATACTAAAAAATATATTATATATTGATCTGGATAGGGGCTAATATAACAGAACAAATAGAAAATGAATAATATGCACATTTGCAATAGGAATGACTTAAACGATAGCTTTCTTTTATAATCAGATCTTTGAATTTTGTACAGATGACTACATTTTTACACAACCAGCTTAAATTAAATCAATCAAGTATCATGGTGAAAGAGAAGGAGGAGGAAATCTCCCTATTCATCGAGCATGTGGAACACATTATTCATTTCATGATCCACATCACTTCCTACATTTCCACCTCCTCTGTGTCCTTCCTAGATATTATAGCTTTCCTAGGTGTCTCTGGTCTCCTTATCCTAGGTTATCTATACACCTACTGACTCCCATAGTTTCCTCTGCTATGATTCTTCCCATGCGACATCTTGCAAGAACTCTCTTCCCTATTCACAATTACTGAGACCTCGTCATCAAGCCCACACCTTCCTGACCCTCCCTTAGTTGCCTTCAAGCATGATCGTAACCTTCGTGTTATGCTTGTCAGGAGCTGCCTTCCCGCCTCCCTCCATAACCATTGGGGTACTTACTATCTGTTGCGATCATAATCAATGTAAGACTTGCAAGCACATTCTCCAGATGGATGCGGTTCCCTTTCCTAACGGTTCTCATTTTAAGATCAGAGAAGGATTCACTTGTACATCACATAACATTATCTATACCATCATATATAAGTGGTGTAAGATGACCTACATAGGCAAATCTGGACGCCGCCTCGGCATCACTGTATGGCATCAACAGAGATGCAGGTACCCCAGTATCATCCCACTTCAACTCTAATCTAAGGACCACTGGGGTAAGATAGGTGTCCAAGTCACTGGCCTGTTTTTTTTTTTTAATTCCATTTTCACACAGCTGCTATCAAATTATTTTTTTCAAACACTCTATCTCATCCTGCCTTGTAGATCGCACCCCGTGTTTGCACCCCTTGATTATACCGTGCTTGCTCATGTTTTCATGCTCTAGTATACAGTGATCTGGCTCAACTGATACTCATCTCATATCTGACCATCATTAACACCTTCATATCATAGGCGACTCCTATCTGACCTCTCGTCTAATCATGTGACTGGTTTCCATCCCCCCTCCATCTCTCACGTCTCATCATATCCACATTTGACTTCAGTCATCCACAGTGTTCTCCTGACCATATCAGATAAGTCTCACCTTAATTTAACCATATTTTTGTGTTTATTTAAAAAATATAATATCTATTTTTATTCTCTTATATGTAGCACACAAGGAGACCATTTGGAGGACCTCGACTTTGCTGATGACATAGTTCTCATCAGCAGTCAGATAAAAATAATGCAGGAAAACACAAATGAACTATCATCAATAGCCAGAAAAATTGGGCTTGAGATCAATCATGAAAAGACTAAAGTCATGAAAAGCTTAATCCCAACAGACGACAAAATATACATGGAAAACAAACCAGTGGAAGAAATTGATCACTTTAGCTATCTTGGAAGTCACATTGATCGAAAGGGGATACAAGCAAAGAAATTAGAATCAGACTGGCTAAAGCAGCAATGTCTTTCAGAAGCCTTGAAAAGTTGTGGAGATCAAAACTCATCAGTACAATCACAAAACTTAGGCTATTCAAATCAAATGTACTATCACCTCTAACGTATGCGTGTGAAAGCTGGAAAACAACAAGAGATTTAGAAACAAAGTTGAACGCATTAGAAAATAAATGTCTAAGGAAAATACTTGGTATAGCGTGGAACGAATTCAAAACAAACGAGGAAATTAGAGAAATCGCCAATCAACCTCTAATATCCTCAGTAATAAAGAAAAGACGATGGTCATATGTTGGACATGTGATGATAAGAGACAATAACCGAATAGCAAAGCAAGCCCTCATGTGGGAAACTTGTAAGAGGAAGACCCAGAGAGATACCGAAAAGAACATTGATGAGAGAGGCAAGAGCAGCAGGAATCGGCTCCCTCAATGAGATAGAGCTGCTTGCACAGAACAGAGACAAATGGCGAGATTTGATAAAATACCTTTAAAAGAGTTGAAAACTGCTAGAACAAAAAAATTCAGATAAGAGAGGGAGTATCTTGGTCTACGCCCTATGGGCCGGCTACGGCTCAAAATGTCAATAGATATGTAGTACATCTCTCTTTTATTTTATTATCTCATCTCTTATCCTTCTTCTTATCTCTCTTTGACATACTTATCCTGCTCATTCTTGACGTAGTAGAGTTTTTCCTTATTATGTTGTCCATTTGTGTTTATCTCATTTTCTGAAGAAGGCAGCATGTAGGCTGAAATGTCAGTATTTTATTGTGGTCCTTCTTTGTAAAGCTGTCATCATATCTTGTTGGGGTGTAAGTTACACCCACCACTGCTCCTTGCTACCAGCTTTACCGCAGCACTAAGATTATTTGCCTGTTCCTTCCCTTCTGAGATAAGAGAGATTAGAGCAGAAATCTATAATTGAAAACTCAGAGCAAAACTACTTGCTGAGTAGGGACTGAAACAGGATCTGTACACAGAAGTTAGATGTAAATGTGCTTTCAGGTGTGTTTGTTTTAATTCAGCTGACATTTCATTTTGCCTACTCTGAGTGGGCAGAGAATGTGAAGATGGCACAGTTTCTATGCATGACTCCACTTTGAAACATTAAAAAAATGAAGGCTTTATATCTGAATCCAAACCTGAGTTACAGAGGATGATGAGTTTTAAATATGATGATTAAATCTGATGCATGATAATTATTAGGAGCAGTCATAAACCGGAAGGAATGGAGCAAATTTGGTGCAGTCATTAATGTTATCCCAATAACTTTGAGACTTACTGGATAAGACTGAAGGAAGAAATTAGCATATCGTTATATAAATGTAGAACAGATGGAACAATTAAACAAAACATATGCTTGAAATAAAAACCACCAAAAGGGAGTCAAATGATCTGTGATAGGACCAAAAGAATACTGGACAGGGAATAGTGGGAGATTAGTCTAGATAAAAGAAACAGAAAGTCTGCGAAAATTAGAAAACATGATGATCCTTTTAGCACTGTCAAGACAACATAAATGATGTAGTATTACCAAGTACCCTGTTCATCAGAGTTAGTTTAACATTACAGTGAACTGTGAAAGGAGAAAGAAAAAGGAGAGTGAGCATAGTGGAATTTGACAAAATCAAAGGATTATTTGGTCTCAATCAAACAACAGAGAGATAACTGTTGATGGAAGACATCCATGCTCAGATGATCTTCAAAGCTTACAAGACAACAGGCAGGGAGAGTGAAATGTAGATTGTGAAAGTGAAACAAGTTGTTGAACACAGCTGTTGTACATTTCATGCATGTCTCAAGCTGTTTTTAATCAAATGCTGTGTATTTTATTACATTATTTTCACTTTATTTAATTTATCTAGCAATTAAAAATAAAAATCAAATAAAAGTTAACATTAAGTTTAAGTGACATACCCTCTCAGGAGTTTCAAACATTTGTTCCAAATTGACAACTCCAGGATTATGCAAATTCTAATAAAGAAAAAAAAATATAACATAGTGACCTTGGTTAAATAAAACAGCACAGGCACAAAAATAACACACATAAGGAAGGCAGTGAGTAACTGAGAAGATATATTTTAGCAATCTCTCATTCATGAATAGGCAGGTGAAGTCATGAATTTTCTTTCAAATACGAAAAGATGTCTTTATTCTAGCATCTTATAAATATTCTTAGTAAACACCCTAGCTGGGAAAGCATTTGTCAACAATGAATGCACCCACAATGTTTGATTCACTTTAAGGACTGCAGTCAGATACACAAACATCTTAGCACTAGCGCAGAATACTAAAAGTGGAACCTTCGGAATGGCATGCGAACAAAAATATTTGACAAGTATTTAAAAAAAATTCATGATTAAATATTACTTTTTATTCTATTACTAACTATATCTATCTATTTCATTACTATTATAATTATTTGAGGTGCGCGTGGCCGTGCGGCTAAAACCACTGTTCCACCAGCTGAAAAGCCAGCGTACGGTGTTCGAAGCCCGCGGTAGACAGAAAGGATTTTTACTATCGGGGGTGAAATAAAAACCCTGAGTCTCACACGTCGTGGCGACTGCTTGACCCAGCGGCCTTTATCCCTCGGGTTCTATCGTTGCCCCCGACATACACCAGCAATGGTACTATGTATCGTAAAGATAGGTTTTTATTTTTTTTTAAATAATTATTTATGTTTATTTTATTATTCAATATTTGTTAAACATACTCCACTACTGAGATGTCTTCTAGAAGTTGTTAGTAAAAAATGTAAATGCACTTGTATTTTTAAGTGTTACTCTCAATCCAGAAATATTGGTTAAAAACTAGTCAAGCCAACTGTAAATAAGCACTTGATTCATTAAGTTTGGGTCAATGATACAGCAAGGAAGAGAGCTAGTCATGTCCTCTTTAAACATTGTACACCAGTAAACAAAATGTGCTTTACACTGTCTATATTGGATAAAAGGCTGGTATACTGTAATATGTGTACTATAGACATATTTGCAGAAAAATCAATAGATGCTTTGCATAATATAACGAGTTACAGATGAGTACTCAGAATATCAGAGAAAAGTATAAATACTTGTATATACAAACAACTTAAAATTTCAGAGAAATGGATGACAAGAACACAAAAACAAGGAAAATAAAATGTTAGTCCTATGGAATGATAATCCTCCAGAATTGGCACCTGGAATGTACGTACCCTAAACGAACAAGGAAAAGCTGTACAGGTAGCAGCAGAAATGATAAACTACAAGATAGATATTCTGGGAATGTGTGAAACAAGAGGCTAGGAACGGAAAGAATAAAACTAAATACAGGAGATATGATTTTATCATCAGGACACCAGGAACCTGGAGCACAACATAGTGAAGGGGTAGCTGTAATGCTATCAAGGAATGCACAGAAGACACTAATAGAATGGGAAGCAGTAGGACTAAGACTAATGAGAGCAACATTTAAAACAACCCCAAAAAAAAATTACACATTATCCAATGATATGCACCAACCAACGATAAGGATGATTTAGTTAAAGATGATTTCTATAAACAGCTACAATGTCAGATGGATGCAAGATGAGCCAAGGATATTATAATCTTGATGGGAGACCTAAATGCTAAAGTAGGATCAGACAACAGAGGCTTCGAAGAGATTATGGAAAAACATGGACTTTGAGATATAAGCGAGAATGGAGAGATATTTGTGAATTTATGCGCCCTTAATCAAGTGAGCCTAGGAGGAAAAAGATTCCAACATAAAAGAATACACAAAACAAAGTTTAGAACTAAAATCCCCACTTTATATTGGATTCATAGATTACGAAAAGGCATTTGATAGTTTAGATGAAGGACAGCTTACAGAAGCATTTGAAATAAGAACAGGAGTAAGGCAGGGAATTCTGTCTCCATTTCTCTTTCTACTGGCCATAGATTGGATTATGAAAATAACTCAAAACAACAGAAATGGAATCCAGTGGTCACTGACCAAACAACGTGATGATTTAGACTTTGCTGATGACATAGCTCTCCTATCACACAGCCATCAACAGATGCAGGATAAAATGAGCATACTTAATGAGAGATCACAACAGCTAGGACTGAAGATTAATAGAGATAAGACCAACATTATGAGAATTAATACAGTTGGCAATAACCAAATAAAACTAGGAGAAATACCTCTACTAGAAGTACAATCTTACATATATCTGGGCAGTAATATAGATGGCTTGACAAGCTGTCATTGTAAAATGTATTGTTATGGAAACAGCGCCATAGATTTTAGAGCAGTTATCTTTGCAATATGTGCCATTTTGGCCGGCAAGGTTTCTGTTTTTGAGATTGTGGTTCTGCCCTATGTGCCGTCTTCGGCTCGAAAGGACAATAGATAGATAGATAGAATATAGATAAAGAGGGAGGAACAGAAAATGATACCAAAATAAGGATATCAAAAGCAAGAGGAGCTTTCATTGAACTGGGAAACATATGGAAATCCAAAGAAATTAGGTTAAATACAAAAATAAAAATTTTCAACTCAAATGTTCAGTCGGTCCTATTATATGGCTCTGAAACATGGAGAACAACAAAATTGACAATCATGAAGATACAGACTTTCATTAATGGATGCTTAAGCAGAATAAAAGGATGGAAATGGCAGGACAAAATCACTAACATAGAATTATGGAAATGTATCAGTCAAATACCAGTGGATAAAGAGATACAGCGAAGACTATGGCGCTGGATAGGACACACACTACGGAAGCCAACTGAGAGTATTACACAACAGGCTCTTTTTGGAATCCCCAGGGGAAAAGACAAAGAGGAAGACCAAGGAATTCTTGGAGAAGACAGATAAAAGCAGAAATGAAGATGATGGGGAAGACATGGAATGATCTTAAAAGAATGGCAAAAAACAGAACGACTTGGAAAGTGTTTGCTGAAGACTTATGCTCCACTGGGAGCAAAAAAGGTAAAAGAAGAAGATATAGAATGATATTAAGTCTTTAAGAAGATCATTATGGGAGATGTAGGTACCAGGTATATGAGACAGAGGAAGACAAAGAAAAAGAGGATGCAAGATGTCAAGCATGACTACAGTAGATGTTGAGTACCTCACACAGGACAGGGAAAACTTCACAAAAGAAATTCATGAACAGCCAAGTTCAAACAAGGACATGTTTCACGATAATGCTTGCTTGCGTTCGTCAGATGACTAAAACAGTACACCTCTTTGTCATCTTCCCTTAAAAGGACGTTAAGTGGGTGCGTCTGTGTTGTGTTGTGGTTTGCAGTATAACTGTGATATCTGTGCTTTTCGGCCCAACACATCTGACTCCAACACAACATTTTTCGGTACCAGGTTGTCTTCCCTCATCGATCCTAACTCGCTTGGCCAGACTAGACAGGTTAATCTGTTGCTGGAGGCACCATGGAGAGGTGGAGCAGGGTCTGGATGGTTCTGGTTCACCGATCCTGGCACAAGCCATCAGTTGTGGGTTGATGACAACTTCCAGTTCTGCTGCTGTGAGGCGCGCCTTTGCCTCCTTAGGTGATGATTTTGTATGGAACACCTACCTATCTGACATTCAGAAACAACCCCAGCAATTAAATCAGAGAGAAGTGACAGATCAAAGGTAAGCTAGTGAGAAGTAGTAGAGAGAGTGGCTCAAACACACAGCAAGGTGCAAAAAGTAATTGTTTAGAAGGGATGAATGAAGGACAAGAAAATATCTATAATGTTAGGGATTTATGGTTGTGATTATTGTGTTATCAGTTAGGAACTGGAAATGTCTGTCATCTCTGTGTTTATCTAACTGTGTTAAAATGTTAGGAAATAGAAATGTCTGTTGTTATAGTGTTTATCCATTAGAAAATGAATGTTGTTATAGTGTTTATCCATTAGAAAATGTCTGTTGTTATAGTGTTTATCCATTAGAAAATGTCTGTTGTTATAGTGTTTATCCATTAGAAAATGTATGTTGTTTGTCACTGTGTTAAAATGTTAGGAAACAGAAATGTCTGTTATTGTGTTTATCTGTTAGAAAATGTGACTGTCTGTTGTCACTGTATTTATCTGTCAGTGTTTATATAACTACCTTTAAAATCTCAACCTCTATCTTCAGCTGAGCCTCCTGCTTAGTTGGGAACCTCAACTTGTCTATAACTTTGATTGCAACTTCACGGTTTGTTTCCTTATGCCGACCTGCAAGAACACATCATGGCAAAAATTATTACAAATGTGGAAAATGACATTTTATTTTCAATTTTTTTTTGGTATTTAAAAGTTCTTAAACGTCCTGTAACCTTCAGTCTCAAAACTCATGCATTACACACCTGTTCAGGGCACGTTCTTTAGCTGAAATGAGCTAAGTCACATTGACACAAATGAGCCCTCATCTCCTGACAAAAATGTTGATGTTTTTAACCTACATTTAGAACTGCTGTCTAAAAAGCTTTCATTAGATTTTCCCCTGCATTTCCACTATAAAAACAATTATTGTTTATATAATGCTGCCAACACTGCAGAGTCTGTTATTTCATTTCATCTATCAAATTTGCTAAAATAACAATTGCTGCCTAACTTTTTTACTGGCGCTGTGAGCAAGAAAATATAACTCAACTTCAAATGCAAATTTAACTAAATTGAAACAATAAAAAAAAAAAAAAGATTATGACTTTCACTTTTATGCACCATAATTATTGAATTGTATAGTGTATAAACAAATACAGATTTAAAATGTTAATATGAGAGATTAAATGAATGTTGTGAATTAAGCATATAACAATATAAATTATATAGTCAGGTGTAATTTTTCCAGAAGTGAGGGACTAGATAAACATTCCTGTCAGACTTCATGGGTGACTTTGGGGGGCCTCAGTAGCCTAGTTGGGAAAACCAACCGACTGGACTACCGACATTCGGACAACCCGTGTACAATTCCCCCTGGGAGCAGTGTGAATTGTACTCGTGGTTGGTTAAAAAAAAATACCCCCACGGTCGACCTGCTGGCAGAAATGGGTACCAGGGTATTACCCTGGGAAGGTGAGGAATGTTGCTTCGCATCGTGAGTTTCGATGCTTGAAGCGATACTATCCAGAAATCTCCAAACATTTCTGGATAGGCGGCCGAGCACATATGGGTGGAAACTCGCGTGCTAAGATGCCGGTTCAAGTCTCATACTTTACCTTCATGGGTGGGAATTCCATATTTGATGTCATGACTGCATGAGACTAAGGTAGAGATTTTAAAGAGTAGGTGTTCAGATGTGACTAAGAAAATCAATTAAAGGAGAAAACAAAACATTTTAAGCAAATGGTTAGAACAAATGGTGAACAAAAGATGATGTAAAACATTACAACAAGAACTAGTCCTCTGCTGTCACACATACAATGTGTATGAACCAAATCTAGGAAAAACTTAAAACATACATTTTGCAAAAAATAAAATAAATAATAACAGTGAAAAGACAAAAAAATCAAGATGCATTTAGTTTAATTGTCTGAAGAGAAATGAAAGACTGCGTAATCTTTTATCACCATAATATCCTAACACACCATTTGCTCTACACTTTTTCCAGATGTTCCTTTGACAACTTTTACTACAGCCACACATTTTTATCCATGCCACAAAATTGATTGAATATGTGGTTTCATTAACAAAAACAATTAGAAATTTGAATTTAAGAAAGTAGCAAAATACACCACATCACAGTCAAGGTAACGATCAAACAATATCCAGAGGAAATGATCTGATAATAGAACATATACACGTAATTACATTGTTCCATGTTACAATGATTTCTTATGGTTTTACAATCACTTCTCCTTTAGAAATATATACTAGACATACAGATATGATTAGAAAACACAACTAGGGCCACTGATTACAAATATACAAACACATACCACCATAAACAATTCCAAATTGACCAGAACCAAGCACATCCTCCGGTATAATATGGTAGAGATGACTTATCTCAGTCTGAAGAAAATTAAAGAACAAAATCAGTTTGAAAACAAGTCAGTATTCAAATTGAAGCATAGTTACATTTGTAAAAATCAATTATTGAAACTTGTTCTTGTATATAGGACCTATTCTATTCATAGAATAAGTTTTATTGCAGTTAGTGTATTCCTGCTCACAGCCCATCCCATCATTTCTTGGAGTGTGTGAAGACTGACTGCTCCTGTAAGGTATTGGTTGTAGATATATTTGCTTTTCCAACTAAGCACTATGGATCGACCAGACCCCTTTCCCACCTTTTGACTCTTCAGTTTCTCAATATAAACATCATTATCATGTCACCCATCCTCCACCTCTTCTCTTAAGGAATGAAGTACAAACTTAGCTATGTCCACTTTGTCCAGAGTCACAGAAAATCAGAATTATGTGATAAGCCTTCTGAAAACACAATTACTTAGCCGCCATCTTAATATGAAACCATTATTAATGTCCCCAGAACTTTTTGTTTGACTACACAGGAATATCACAGTACAGAAAATTCCATAGCAACAGCAATAGTATTTCAGCTTTATTAAATTTATTTTCAAGCTGCTCAAAGTGTTGCAACCTTTGGCCAACAGCATTCATTTACTGTAAATTTTCAAATGTTTTGATTTTGTTACAAATGTTTTCATTTTGTTACTAATGTTTTGATTTTGTTACAAATGTTTTGATTTTGCTACAAATGTTTTATAGCTCAGTGGTTAGTGAACTGGACTACCACGGACAAGGGGTAGGGTTTGATCCCAACCGACGGCTTCCGGGTTCACCCAGCCTTAAATGGGTACCGGATTTTTTTCTGGGAAAGTAAAGCAGCACAGGCGTAATACTGACCACATTACCCCATAAATCATGTGCTGAAGGTCTGTAAAATATAGGGTCACTAACACCATATTTCCCTATACGCCACTTGGCGTGACGGGGGTACTTTACTTTTTTTTTTTTACAAATGTTTTGATTTTGTTACAAATATTTTGATTTTGTTACTAATGTTTTGATTTTGTTACAAATGTTTTGATTTTGTTACAAATGTTTTCATCTTGTTACTAAAGTTTTCATCTTGTTACTAATGTTTTCATCTTGTTACTAATGTTTTGATTTTGTTACAAATGTTTTGATTTTGTTACAAATGTTTTGATTTTGTTACAAATGTTTTGATTTCGTTACTAATGTTTTTATTTCGTTACTAATGTTTTTATTTTGTTACACATGTTTTAATTTTGTTACAAATGTTTTTATTTTGTTACAAATGTTTTGATTTCATTACTAATGTTTTTATTTTGCTACAGATGTTTTGATTCTGTTACAAATGTTTTTATTTTGCTACAGATGTTTTGATTCTGTTACAAATGTTTTTATTTTACTACAGATGTTTTGATTTTGTTACAAAAGTTTTGATTTTGTTACAAATATTTCATAAATGTTACTGTTCACTTCTTGATCCTCATGTGCCATGATGAAGATGACACAAAAGGGAGAAAAAAAAGCTTGCCACATCTGATGATTTGCTGTTATTATTCTTCTAGTGTCATCAAACTTTGCAAAGGACACTCAGTGTATCTCACCACAAGTCTCCATTCTGGGTGGGTCTTTCAATTTCAGCAAAGTAATCAATGCCTGCTGTCCTTTGCCTTTCCTATTTGTTTTCCCCAAAGTTTCTCTCCAGGTTGGCTTCTTTTTCCTTTCCCTGTTGTTTCCCATGTGAAGTGTAAAAAAAAAAAAAAATAAAGAACCCCCGTCACACCAAGTGGTGGCGTATAGGGAATATGGTGTTAGTGACCATAAATTTTACAGACCTTCGACACATGATTTTTGGGGTAATGTGGTCGGTATTACACCCGTGCCGCTTTACTTTCCCAGAAAAAATCAGATACCCATTTAAGGCTGGGTGAACCCAGAAGCCGTCGGTTGGAATCGAACCCTACCCCTTGTCCTTTGTAGTCCAGTTCACTAACCACTGAGCTATCGCGGCTCCCTCCATGTGAAGTGTAGTTTAGTATAATTAATTCTTGACTGTAATAATCTACTGGAGTATACTTTTATCAAAAGTAACATTAGAACTTGATGGCACACATTTCCTTCATTGAATGAATCAGATTTGGCCACAATTTATATCTTCATTAATACTTAATGAATCCTGTGTTCACGTTAAACGTTTAGCGGTGTTTAGTATTTGCTTGTCTTATTGTCATTTCTTTGATTTTGTCCGATCCTCTGATTTTGTTTTTCCTGGCATTATAAAACCAGATCCTCTCTGGAAGAGAAACTATACGGGGCAACTGAATCACTTAAACAGACAGCTGCCTTCATAAGAGAGTCCGGAGTCCTAGTCTGAATGAGCCTAGTCTGATCACAGAAGAAGAAAAATAAAACCAGATTTAAAGGAATCAAACTCTTGAACATTGATACAGACTTTTGCTAGTTGGTCATAAGATTGAGTTTTTTTGTTGATCTTGATCCTTCCAGCACCGCTAGGTGTCACATAGGGCTCATGGTGTTTTTTTACCATCCATCTCTATTCTTGTTCAGTACTATCTAATGAGTCTATGCCTGCCAACTTTGTTTATCTTCTAAGTGTTTTTTTAAGTATCTCTTTAGGTCTTCCTCTTTTTCTGTATCCTGATGTTTCCCCCTTGCTGACTACAAATAAAAAAAACATTATTTAAAATCTATTGTTTATTTTTAGTGCTGACCCAATAATTGTGTCTGTTCCTTCCTTCTTAATATACCTTTCATATTTATTTTATATTCTTATTAGGTATAGTCTGAGAAAAGTAAAACGATTTGATATTATGTGTGGTACCACACTGAAAGAACAGGTTAAAGACAAGCTGGTAACATAATGGTGATTGGAGAGCGCCATCCAGTCATGGGCATAAAGCAGTCTGTATCAATCAGTTTTGAAAAAGATAAACACAGTCAGAGATCCATCCATATAGACTTCCTATACAGAGATTACATCTAATGTAGTTTAAAAGTGAATAAATAAAACATCAAACTTTACAGGGCCTTACTAACCTGACCTGACCTCTGGTTGTCACCACTGCCATTTTTATCTGCTGAAAAAGAAAACAGAGAGGTAAGATATTGTTATTAATAAACATTAAATTAATAAGGTTATCATCATCATCATCGAGTGCCGTTTCAGTAACAAAGGTTGGCTACCATGGATCGCCATTCTGCTCTGTCTCTTGCTTTGATGGTGCAGGTTGTCATAGGCTAATTTGTCCATCTTTTGATGTTACTCGTCCATGTTAGTCTTGGTCTGCCTCTGCCTCTTTTACCTTGTATTTTCCCCTCCAGGATTACTTTTAGTAGGCTGTTGAGAGCCACGGTAGCGCAGTAGGTAGCGCGTCAGTCTCATAATCCAAACACAAACAGAGCAATAAGGTTATACAACCACTATAAATAAATATTAAATAATGAATTATTTATAATTATAAGTTTTATTTCAGAGATGCACCACTGATTCTAAAAGGTTCACACCTTTGAAAGGTAATAAATTTGAGGAATTATGTCACATTATGTAACATGATGTCATGGGATAACACATCCATGAAATACATTTAAAATGATAATACAATTTAAATCTTGTGGCAATAAGCTGTGTCAAGGAGTACGGGTTCAATCCTAGATTGGGCTGACCATTATACTTTGTGTTTTCTGTTTGTGGATTTTTATGAACGCTGTAAAAATATCACTGTCCCTTATTTGTTTGTTTGTCTCTTGCCTCGGATTTTTGCATTCCTAATAAATATTTATTTATTTATTATTGCTGCCTTCTCTCTGATGATGTGGCTTGATCTTCAGACTTGCAAGTCTTATGTCCTAGAGTGTGAGAGTGCTGAAGAAAAATAGACATGCCTTTTACATTTTATCTGGGAGTGTCCTACAGCACAATTATATAAGGAAGTTGCTAAATAATTGTTGATTAGAAGGTAACTGTATGATTGATGAAGCAGTCATCTGGAAATCTGGGGCAAAACTTCTTACAAGAAGAAGAGAGAACCTAAGCTGCGTAAATGAAAGTGGGCAGCAACTCATACCTGACAGCAGCATCAGTAGTAATGGATGATCAAGATCCTACTACACTTAACTGCTGTGTCTCAGGAAACAAATGAACCAGCCTGGTCAAGTATGTAGAGACTGAGAGGGAAGGCACAAAGCTGCCTAAAATGTCATGCTGAAGTCAGATGTGTTGAACCAAAATATTGCAAGTTGTTGAAAAACTCCAGCACAATAGATTTACACCTCTTACAACACTCTTTTAAGGGTAGATGATGAAGAGTGCAATAAAGTTGACAACAAAGCAGCAGAAGAAAAAAATCACAGATGCAGTCACTTATGAAAATAATCCACTAGGATGCCTTGCATCATCTGTTGAGAGGACTGAACACCCATGAGTCTTTCCAAAGTGCCATGATTCAAATTCCTTCAATAAGCAATCAGTAGTGACACTAACAAGGCTTAGTTTCTAACATGTCTAGCCAAGTTTCTACAATGCACAATCATGAATCGGTCTAACTGATCTACACATTAAGATAAACAAACACACACACACGAAACTTGGGAATACAACAAAATCAATAAAAAAAGCAAAGAAAGGTATATTTTCACATGCATAGTCTGGCAAATATGCTGATGATACAGTCTTAATCGCTAAGAGTGAAAATGAGTTACAAGAAATGTTAGACATTATAGTGAAAGAAAGCAAAAGTAAAAGACTCAGCCTTAATAGCAAAAAGACAGAAGTAATGGTAACAACAAAGAAAAAGACATCACCTCAGTGCAAAATAAAGACAAGTGGAACAATATTAAAACAAGTAAATGAATTTAAATATTTGGGAACTTTGTTAACCTCAGACTGAAGATGTACAACAGAGGTGAGATGCAGAATGGCTCAGGCAAAAGCAGCATTAAAAAAAATGAGGTTAATACTATGCAATCCATTTTAACAATAGAGACAAGAAAAAGAGTTCTTAAATGTTATGTAGAGCCAGTCTTAACATATGGATGTGAATCATGGACAATAGGACAACAGACAAGAAAATCACTGGAGTCTGTAGAAATGTGGTTTTACAGAAGAATATTGAGAATACCATGGACAGCTAAGAAGAGTAATGAAGAGGTTCTGAGAAAGGTCAAAGCAAAAAGAGAGCTAATTTTCAATATTAGGAAGAAGCAATCATCATTTTTTGCCATGTAATGAGAAGAGAACAGCTGGAATATATTGTAACAACTGGGAAAATTAAGGGATGAAGAGATAGAGGGAAGCAAAGAGAAAAGATACCAGACATCTTAAGAGAATGGCTTGGCAGAAGGTCAACAACATAAAAAATAAATAACTACCACGATTGAAAGTTGTGGAGAGACATGATCACCTACGCCAGCAGGCCCGGTACTAGATGACGATGATGATTCTGGCAAAGGTTTTTTTATTTCACGAATACAAAGTTCACAAATATCATCCTTAATTATTTTAATACTTTTGGAATTATTGTTGAACGAACCAAACATTTAACAGAATGAACATAACAAGAATGACATCTCTGCAACAACAGCCACAGTAGACTGAATAGTTCTGTCATTACCTGGAACATATGCCACACTAATTTGTGGAGTTACAGGCATTAGGGCCTGCCGAATTGCTGCTTCCCAGTGTCTGGCTTGTTCCAGCCCAACCCCACTTTCAGGAGACACAACAATATTTGATTCTTGCCCAAATGTTGGGTCTTCGCCCACAAAGTAGGTCAAGGAATTTATAACAATCTCAAAGACATGGGGAGGTCTGGAGTAGTCATGCCCTTTTGTTGGTTTGGCAGTTTCCACACTTAAAATACTGTTTAACTGTATCTCCTGTAAAGAAAAGACTAATTCATAAATATCATGATTGAGAAATATCTTTCTGGTTAAATGACACATTAAAAACCATAAAGGAAAGAAACTTTTACATTTCATCATAGTTTGGAATGTAACTCTTTATTCAATCTTCTTCTTCTTACAATTGACACCATCTTCAGAGTGTTAAAAAAATAATGCACCTGTAGTATTGCTGTGTAATAAAAATAAGAAATTTCAATAAATTGCCATTTTCAATAAATTAAATATCCCACAGGATAAATGTTTAAGTATCTTTAAAGCAAGTAAAAGCCTCATCATATTCATGGACAAAAATTAAACGGTGCCATGATATGCTCATACTGACCTTCTGAGTACTTAAACATCCATACTGGGTGAAATTTAGTTCATTGAATATACATATATATAGCTATATATTGGAATACCTAATGTTTGGGGTGACAAGACTTTTGGAACACCCTGTACCACCAACAAGGCAGTCACTGGATATAATGATGGAGATGAACAGATAATTTGTCACTAAGTTCTATCATTTTTAACTCAATGAAACAAATTGACCATTTAGTTCAGTTTTTAAAAATAGCTTATATCTTCTTCTAAAGCTGGAGGATGTATTTGAGGTCGTTTTTGATTCTGCATGGTTTCTCATTTATGATGATTAACATCATCAAGCACCATGTCTGCTGGTGTAGGTGATCATGTCTCTTCACAACTTCCATATCTACAACTGTTTATCTGTTCTGTTGTTGATTTCCAACCAAACTACTCTCTTAAGCTGTTTTGTATATCTTATCTCTCTGTCTCCCTATATCTCTTCTTCCTCAATTTTTCCTGTTGTCCCAATATATTCCAATTGTTTCCTTCTCATAACATGGCCAACAAAACATTAATTATTATTTCCTTCTGGAAATTAGCCATCATTTTGCTTTGACCTTGTATGTTAGACTTATTAGTCAAAGACTATCTGAGACAGCCTTTATAAATAAACAAGTGAAAGGCGATAGGAAACCACAGTTGTAAATTCTTTGTAGAGTCATGTGTCACCACAACTTTGTGATTTATCTGTCTCAATCTATTGTCCTTTTGTGCTGAAGACAGACACATAAGACATATATTCTAGACTCTCCATGTCTGACAATCTTTGCTGTTAAGCATCTGACTTTATATAGGATCATACTGTGTTTGTCATTTATAACTAAGTTACATTCTAATGTTACATTCATATGAAATAATTTGAATTCTTATGTTAAAGATTATGTTGGGGAAAAAATAGTTTAAAATTTCATATTTTTTTATGTGTTTGAGAAAAACTATTATTTTTATTATGATGATATCAAAGTTTGATAATGTTGTGAATTACTTCTAAATGGAATCTTTTATTTTTTTGTCTCTCATTAACTTGCAGCATCATCAGCAAACTTTCTGCACAAGGTCGAGTGATTAGCAGCAATTAACTCCAAAACATCAGTAATGATAAACAGTTTTAGCAAAACCTTCAGTGTACTCTTGAATCTTTTCTTCAGCACAACCTGTGATCTGCCATTCTTCAGGTTACTATAACATAAAGGTAAAGTACAAGACTTGAATCGGTGTCTTAGCACACAAGTTTTCACCTATATGTGCTTGGCCGCCTATCCAGAAGTGTCTGGAGACTTTTGGATAGTGTCGCTTCAATGATGATGTGAGGCAGCATTCCTCCCTCACCTTCCCAGAGTACTATCCTGGTACACATTTCTGCAAGCGGCTGGGTAGACTGTGGGGGGTATTTTTGTTGTTTGTTTTCCTGCCATGAATACAATCCACACTGCTTCCAGCAGGAATTGAACACAGGTTGTCCAAACATCGGTAGCCCAGTTGGGTGGTTTTCCCAACTAGGCCATAGAGGCCTCCACTATAAAATAATTTACATGCTAGATGTTGGTTTATGATCCAGGATTCAAACCACATGTCCAGCTTAACTTGCTGTGAATTAAATACCACAAAGTGTATGCTTAAGATAAAACCATGAAACTAAAAAGCTATGAGAAATTAAATTACTCTTTAAAAAAAAGAAAAAAATTACCAAACTGCATTAAAATGCCAACTTTACCTTGTAATATCGTCTTGTAGTTTCATCATTATATAAGATGACGGACTTAGGGTCCAAGCGCCAATAATGCCTTTTCCTCTGTATTTAGCAAAGAGTAACCAGATGAAAATAAATAGATTAAAGGAAAAAAATTGTTTGCAAGTTCAATCATAAATTACCACAAAATACAACATTTAGAGATGACTTGCATCAAATAATTTAAAACATGTTTCCATGAATGCTTCTCTCAATGAAAATATTTACAATTACCATTTTGTGTAAGGAAAGACTAAAAACATGCAACAAGCAAGTTAAAAAAAAACCCCTCAAAGTTAAGATCTTTCTTGATCCTTTATTTTCACATTTTAGTTACTAACTTCAAACAAATAATACATGACTGATTACTGTATGATAAGTCTCAATAAAACTTGGGCGATTATTAGCACATAAAGTAAGGAACTATAGATATATAACGTCACCTTAAAACCAAACAGAAAATCAAATGCATTCTTTTCCATCACTCAATGAAAATGTGTCTGAAATTCTCATAATTTTGTAAAACAAGACAATTATACACCAAGAAATTTGTATCTAACCTGAATTGATTACCATCACCACAATGGACTGATGATGAATTAAGATTGACTATGAGATATCAGTGCAACCGCCAGAACTGTCATGATAGAAGACCCCAAGGGGAAAGGTGCAGGAAAAGATAAATAAAAGACAAATAGTTGAAGCACCATAAAGTCAGAGATAAATCTACATATTCTGGATCAAGGGAACTCTACAAAGGATGACTGTATAGGAAATATTTCAAAGCTGCCATATTAAATACAACTGGCTAACAGTGTGAGATGGTCAATAATTCCTTTACTGAACAGTAACCATGATGCCATGTAATAGTTATTTTATTTTCTATAATTCAGTTTATAAAAGTAAATATATATATATTCTCCTAATTGTATTGACCGATAACTAGTGCATATTTCTGTAATTCAAGTTATCAATATAAATATATTTTCTCTTTATTATATTGATAACTGTTGCAGTCAAATGAATAATGCACACATATTTGTGACTAGGTGGTTGGAGATTTGAGGGAACCAGATATTTTTTGGGAAGGTATGATGGCTTGGTGTGATTCTGAACACATCACCCATAGACATGCTGCAGTAATTGAAAATATGGGTGCTACAACAACATTACATCATACACCAATTGTGTGACCATCATCACCTAGCTTGTCCCTATTAGAACTTGTCTCCTTTGACAGCTACTCTGAAGTTCTCTTTATCCTGTGAAAGAAGTCCAGCTTCTGTAGCAGTCAGCCTTTGCTCATTTGTGCAATATTGCACTCACCTTCTTTTAGTACATCCTCTCTTTTGTTTAGCAGGAACTAACCCTCCACAATTATCCTATCTGGGCTATTAATTTCTTTTACATAACCAAAATATTATATTTTCCTAGTTTTTATGTTATCAGCCTGTGTTTTTTTTTTTATTTTAAGTTTAAAACTGACATGCTCTTTCTTTTTTTCTGTTCATGGTTTTCAACTGTGTGAAAGACAATCTCTATTATACTGACTTTTTCAGGCCATTACTCCTGTTTAGTTCTTTTTAAAACAAAACAAGCAGTTTTGCCCTTTCAATTTTCTACTCTATAAAGATCATGAATCTCATCATAATAATCTTGGGTGAAATCATAAAAATAATCCAGTCTATTATTATCATCATCAACGTTCAATGTACATTCTAAGAAAACTAGCTGGTTTATCACTGTTTTATGGTGAAGATTATGCCGCAAATTTGACTATGGCCCTAGGGTTTCTCTTGTTTCATTAATCTGCAAGACCTCATCTTATACTCTGTGAAATGTGCAACATTTCTGGTTGTTTAATGTACAGTGTTCATAAGAGTACACATCATCAACTTTGTAGTTTACGTAAATTGATTGAAATACTAACTCACCTTTTTGTCTTTGTCTGTATAATGCAACATCCAACCTTCTTTGAGTGTCTTGGGGCCGGCCCTCTTTGTGTGTTTCACTGACTGAACAACTCTCATCAGAGGGATGTTGCTGCTGTCTATTGGACTGAAAACCCAAACAAGAACACTACTGGTATAAGAAACAAAGTAGCACTAATATTACCTTAATGAATAAGCAAATTATATACTGCTATGTTTTTGTTATTGCAGTTGACATTCAATGTATCACTTCGTTTGTCTAGTTCAGTGGTCTATAGCAGTGCATGTGTGTCCTTACCTACTACTTTGTACTTTAGATTCATGGAAGGCATTTTGGGAGATTATGGTAAGTGTTTATAGTGGTATTATGTGGATATAGATTGTATGTGTTTATGCATGCAAAATGCAAATGGAGAAAGAAATGAATATTTACCTTAGAGGGGGCTTTGTCTCACCATCATCATTGTCATCAGCATCATCTACTGCCTGTGACCCATCATCAGTTACCTCTGTTGAGTCTGAGATATTATCTTGAAGGTCAGTTACATCGTCTTGTTCTGTGTGGGTAAAGGAATATGAGAGTGCTGAGTTTGTTATCACTAGCACAACAGTAACATCAGCACTATACACAAACAATTACAGTCTTAGTAATGATATTAAGCACAATAAAAGTGCAGAGAGAACAACAGATAATGTGGATCCATGTGTAATACTGTCAGTGTAACAGATCAGAGTTATAAGGTAAGGGACAGCACTATTGATTATCATGACCATGTGCCATACTGGTTGGCATAGACAATCATGTCCTTCCAGAATCTTCAATCCATAGTGCATCATATCACTTCTGTTATTGACTGTTTATCATGCCATGACACGAAGCTATCTAGTACTTTCTCTCTTTGTCGTCCATGATCTCTCTTTCCCTGTATTTTTTAAGTTGTAACCAAGTATTCCAACTTTCCCCTTCTCGTGATGTGCCTGAAAAATGGTGATAATTTCTTTTTGATGTATTTTATGAGCTCCCTATTTGTGTCGGTCTCTTTGAGAATTTCTTTGTTTGTCTTTTTAGCTGTCCAGGGAACTTTCAACATTCTTCTGAGAAATCTCATCTCTGTGGCCTCTAATCATCTTTAACTCTTTATCAGGGAGGGAAATTAG
Source organism: Megaustenia siamemsis (assembly GCA_032433765.1). Taxonomy (NCBI): domain Eukaryota; kingdom Metazoa; phylum Mollusca; class Gastropoda; order Stylommatophora; family Ariophantidae; genus Megaustenia; species Megaustenia siamemsis. The sequence continues at coordinate 36,859,648 of JAVIAB010000124.1, forward strand.
AAGGAACAATAATCCAATACTGATCAGCGAGGAAAATAATGGGACAACAGAGCAGATAAGAGTAATAAAGGAGGGAAGCACTAATGATAAGGGCGGGAAATAACTGGGGATTATAGAGCAAGCAAGAGTAATAAAGGAAAGAAACACTAGTGATTAGGGGGAAATAACTGGGGATTATAGAGCAAGCAAGAGTAATAAAGGAGAGAAACACTAGTGATTAGGGGGGGAAATAACTGGGGATTATAGAGCAAGCAAAAGTAATAAAGGAGAGAAACACTAGTGATTAGGGGGGAAATAACTGGGGATTATAGAGCAAGCAAGAGTAATAAAGGAGAGAAACACTAGTGATTAGGGGGAAATAACTGGGGATTATAGAGCAAGCAAGAGTAATAAAGGAGAGAAACACTAGTGATTAGGGGGAAATAACTGGGGAATATAGAGCAAGCAAGAGTAATAAAGGAGAGAAACACTAGTGATTAGGGGGAAATAACTGGGGATTATAGAGCAAGCAAGAGTAATAAAGGAGAGAAACACTAGTGATTAGGGGGGAAATAACTGGGGATTATAGAGCAAGCAAGAGTAATAAAGGAGAGAAACACTAGTGATTAGGGGGGAAATAACTGGGGATTATAGAGCAAGCAAGAGTAATAAAGGAGAGAAACACTAGTGATTAGGGGGGAAATAACTGGGGATTATAGAGCAAGCAAAAGTAATAAAGGAGAGAAACACTAGTGATTAGGGGGAAATAACTGGGGATTATAGAGCAAGCAAGAGTAATAAAGGAGAGAAACACTAGTGATTAGGGGGGAAATAACTGGGGATTATAGAGCAAGCAAAAGTAATAAAGGAGAGAAACACTAGTGATTAGGGGGGAAATAACTGGGGATTATAGAGCAAGCAAGAGTAATAAAGGAGAGAAACACTAGTGATTAGGGGGGAAATAACTGGGGATTATAGAGCAAGCAAGAGTAATAAAGGAGAGAAACACTAGTGATTAGGGGGGAAATAACTGGGGATTATAGAGCAAGCAAAAGTAATAAAGGAGAGAAACACTAGTGATTAGGGGGGAAATAACTGGGGATTATAGAGCAAGCAAGAGTAATAAAGGAGAGAAACACTAGTGATTAGGGGGGAAATAACTGGGGACAGCAGAGCATATAAGAGTAATAAAGGAGAGAAACACTAGTGATTAGGGGGGAAATAACTGGGGATTATAGAGCAAGCAAGAGTAATAAAGGAGAGAAACACTAGTGATTAGGGGGGAAATAACTGGGGATTATAGAGCAAGCAAGAGTAATAAAGGAGAGAAACACTAGTGATTAGGGGGGAAATAACTGGGGATTATAGAGCAAGCAAAAGTAATAAAGGAGAGAAACACTAGTGATTAGGGGGGAAATAACTGGGGATTATAGAGAAAGCAAGAGTAATAAAGGAGAGAAACACTAGTGATTAGGGGGGAAATAACTGGGGATTATAGAGCAAGCAAGAGTAATAAAGGAGAGAAACACTAGTGATTAGGGGGAAATAACTGGGGATTATAGAGCAAGCAAGAGTAATAAAGGAGAGAAACACTAGTGATTAGGGGGAAATAACTGGGGATTATAGAGCAAGCAAGAGTAATAAAGGAGAGAAACACTAGTGATTAGGGGGGAAATAACTGGGGATTATAGAGCAAGCAAGAGTAATAAAGGAGAGAAACACTAGTGATTAGGGGGGGATTATAGAGCAAGCAAGAGTAATAAAGGAGAGAAACACTAGTGATTAGGGGGGAAATAACTGGGGACAGCAGAGCATATAAGAGTAATAAAGGAGAGAAACACTAGTGATTAGGGGGGAAATAACTGGGGATTATAGAGCAAGCAAGAGTAATAAAGGAGAGAAACACTAGTGATTAGGGGGGAAATAACTGGGGATTATAGAGCAAGCAAGAGTAATAAAGGAGAGAAACACTAGTGATTAGGGGGGGATTATTGAGCAAGCAAGAGTAATAAAGGAGAGAAACACTAGTGATTAGGGGGGAAATAACTGGGGACAGCAGAGCATATAAGAGTAATAAAGGAGAGAAACACTAGTGATTAGGGGGGAAATAACTGGGGATTATAGAGCAAGCAAGAGTAATAAAGGAGAGAAACACTAGTGATTAGGGGGGAAATAACTGGGAATTATAGAGCAAGCAAGAGTAATAAAGGAGAGAAACACTAGTGATTAGGGGGGAAATAACTGGGGACAGCAGAGCATATAAGAGTAATAAAGGAGGGAAAATCCTACTGATAAACGAGGGAAATAATTGTACACTCTCTTTTTTGATAATGTCTGCAAGGAGTTTGAGAGTTAAAGAAATCCAAATCCACAGAGAATACAAGGGAGACTTAACTTGAGCATAGGTCATCTGGTCCATGACAGTCAGGGTTACATCTTGTGGAGAGAACAATGGTTGGGGAAAGAAACAGAGTAGAGACACTATGGCAGCATGGGAGATACAAATAAGATAGAAAGTTGCAGAGATAAGAGATGTAATTACTGGAGTCATGTGATCACTGGTCTGTGAAACAGTCCCAAAGGGGTTGAATGATGTGAACATGCAACGCAACACAATAACAATGACAGTGTTACGTCAGTATGTTGCCAGGTTGAAATTTTAATAAAAAAAATTTTGAGTGTGACAATTTAAACATTTGCTCTAGAAAAAAATAAAAAAATAGAAGTTCAAGAACTTTAATCAGAGAAAAACATTATTTATTTTGGAGGCGGGGAGATGAGGAGGGGCAGGGAACAAAAGGGCAAGAAGAAGAAAAGGAAGAGGAGAAGTGAGAGAGATAAGAAAGTGAAAACTTAAGGTTCAAGACATGGTTTCAAGTTAATTCAAGAAAATGAACATATAATTGCCAAAGCTCAGTTCTTTAAGAGACAGTGTATGGTTTACAATTAGAACAAGGTGTTCTATACACATACATATATATAATTAGAATAAGGTGTTCTATACACATACATATATATTTATATACAATTAGAATAAGGTGTTATATACACATACATATATATTTATATACAATTAGAATAAGGTGTTCTATACACATACAAATATATTTATATACAATTAGAACAAGGTGTTCTATACACATACATATATATTTATATACAAATTAAATTTGTGTCAGGTCGGGTAATTTTACCTGCTACTGTATGCAGTAAACAGTACAACCTGCAGCTCCTCTGCTGCCTTGCAGGTAAGCTCGGGAGAGTAAAAGGCTAAGGGAGGGCACCCCGAAGTAAAACAACCCCACTGCCTTGTGGGTGAGACTTTTTAGTCAAAGGCTAGCAGAGCCAAGCGTAAACAAACCGACGGAAGGCAACAGAAAACCACCATTGTAATTTCTTTGTACAATCATCAATCACCACAATAATAGAAATTAAGGCAACAACGTTAAGGGGATTCCAATGGAAAACCCTCGTACGGTAGGGGACATCATGTGCTACAGGTGATACCCGATCGTCATCAAGCTACTGTAAGCAAAATATAGATAAAATGGACTCTAAAGATAGGTACTTGGAATGTAAGAACACTCATCAGAAGGGTAAACTGGAAAACATCATCTTAGGTATCATCTTAGATGCAAAAAGAGCAAGAACAGTGAAAGGCTTTTACTAAATTTCTGACAGAGTCCTTTTAGTGAAATTGAATGGAAAACCAATAGATATAATTCTTATATATGTTTATGCACCAACAGCAGACAGTCTAGAGGAAACAATTGATAAATTTTACGACGAGTTAAATAAGTCACTTCATGAATGCAAACCACATGAAAACACCATAGTTCTAGGAGATCTTAATGCAAAAGTAGGAAACGACAGAGTTGAGGAAGTAGTTAGTCATTATGGTTTAGGCAAGAGGAATGAAAGAGGTGACAAACTTACTGACTGGGCAAAAACAAACAACATGATGATAGGAAACACCTGGTTTAAGCAACATCCAAGACGTCTGTGGATATGGAAAAGCCCAGAAGACAACGTACGTAATCAAATTGATTACATAATGATAAGCAATAGATTTAGAAACAGTCTGGTGTGTGTGAAAACTAGACCAGGGGCAGATTACTATAGTGATCATGTACCAGTTGTGGGAAAGCTTAGAGTAAAATTAAAAGCAACAAAACGAACCTCAGTTATCAAATTAAATTTAGATTTACTCAAATCAGACAAGAAGTTGCAAAACAAATATAAAATCACAATTCAGAACCGGTACAATGCAATAGAGAAGACACAAAGAATTGATGAACAGTGGGAAATGCTAAAAGAATCAATGCAACAAACAACAAACGAGTTAATACCACCAGTGAGGACAAATTCAAGAAATAAATGGATGACAGATGACATTTTGCAGCTAATGGATACAAGAAGAAGAAATAAAGAAAATAAAGATAAGAGATTAACAAAGAAATTGTAATAAAATGCAATGAAGCAAAAGAAACATGGCTAAAAGATATATGCAAAGAGATTGAAAGGCAACAAAAAGGACATGCCAAAGCTATATACAAACAAATTGAAGAATTAACAGGAAGAAAAACTTAATCAAAAACTGGATGTTTAAGATCAAAGGAAGGAGAGTTGTTGATTGAACAAGAAAACATAAGGGAACAATGGACAGAATACATTAAAGATCTTTACAATGATGAGTGAACAGAAGTAAATATTAAGGATAATGGAGAAGGACCAGAAATACTCAGCGAAGAAGTGGAAGATGCCTTGTGCAATATGAAAGCAGGAAAAGCTCCTGGACCAGATAACTAAAGAAAAGATTGAAGTCATGGGTGATTTTGGAATAGCAATATTAATAATAAAAATATTGAATGATATCTACAACACCGGATATATACCAGACCACCTGCTTAAATCAATATTCATAACCCTACAAAAGAAATCTAATGCGATGACCATTGCACAATAAGCCTTATGAGTCACATGACTAGGATATTACTAAGAATCATCATGTGAAGAGTGCGAAACAAAATCAGTCCAGAAATTAGTGATGAACAGTATGGTTTTGTTAGAGATAAAGGAACAAGCAATGCTATATACATGATAAGACCTTTAGTAGAAAGAGCCATAGAGGTGAAAACAGATCTATACCTATGTTTCATAGATTTTACCAAAGCATTTGACAAAGTAAAGCACCAAGAAATAATCACAATTTTAGAAAGCATACATAGACAGCAAAGATCTAAGAATAATAAAGAACATGCACTGGCAACAAACAGCGGCCATAAGAACTGGAAATCAATTGGGAATGTTTCAACAAATATAACAGGGTGTTAGACAAGGTTGTGTGCTGTCACCAGATTTGTTTAATATTTATAGTGAGATTATTTTAAGATCCATAAGAGGCATGACTGGAATAATAATCGGAGGTCATAATATAAATAATGTAAGGTATGCTGATGATACAGTCTTAATCGCTAAGAGTAAAAATGAGTTACAAGAAATGTTAGACATTATAGTGAAAGAAAGCAAAAATAAAGGACTCAGACTTAATATCAAAAAGACAGAAGTAATGGTAACAACAAAGAAAAAGACATCACCTCAGTGCAAAATAATGACAAGTGGTATAATATTAAAACAGGTAAATGAATTTAAATATTTGGGAACTTTGTTAACCTCAAACAGAAGATGTACAACAGAGATGAGATGCAGAATGGCTCAGGCAAAAGTAGCTTTCCAAAAAATGAGGAAGATACTATGCAATCTATTTTTGACAATAGAAACAAGAAAAATAGTTCTTAAGTGTTATGTAGTGCCAGTCTTAACACATGGATGGGAATCATGGACAATATGACAACAGACAAGGAGATCACTGGAGTCTGTAGAAATGTGGTTTTGCAGAAGAATGTTGAGAATACCATGGACAGAGTAATGAAAACGTTCTGAAAGAGCTCAAAGCAAAAAGAGAGCTAATTTCCAATATTAGGAAGAAACAATCATCATTTTTTGGCCATGTAATGAGAAGAGACCAGCTGGAATATTTCCCTAACAACTGGAAAATTGAGGGACAAAGAGATAGAGGGAAGCAAAGAGGAAAGAAACCAGACAGCTTAAGAGAATGACTTGGCAGAAGGTCAACAACAGAAATGATAAATAACTGTCGTGATTGAAAGTTGTGAAGAGACATGATCACCTACGCCAGCAGGTTTGGTACTTGATGATGATGATACAAATTAAGGCAATTTAAAACTGAATGATAAATAACATTTTCATTTCTATCTATCTATCTATTGACCTTTCGAGCCGTAACCGGCCCATAGGGCGTAGACCAAGATACACCTTCTCCTATATGAATTTTTGTTCTAGCAGTTTTCTTTTAAAGATATTTTATCAAATCTCGCCATCTGTCTCTGTTCTGTGCAAGCAGTTCTATCTCATTGAGGGAGCCGATTCCTGCTGCTCTTGCCTCTCTCATCAATGTTCTTCTCAGTGTCTCCCTGGGTCTTCCTCTTTTTCTTTTACCTGTTGTTTCCCATATGAGGGCTTGCTTTGCTATTCGATTATTATCTCTTCTCATCACATGTCCAACGTATGACCATCGTCTTTTCTTTATTACTGAAGATATTAGTGGTTGATTGGCGATTTCTCTAATTTCCTCGTTTGTTTTGAATTCGTTCCATTCTATACCAAGTATTTTCCTTAGACATTTATTTTCGAATGCGTTCAACTTTGTTTCTATATCTCTTGTTGTTTTCCAGCTTTCACACGCATACGTAAGGGTTGATAGTACATTTGATTTGAATAGCCTAAGTTTTGTGTTTGTGCTAATGAGTTTTGATTTCCACAACTTTTCAAGGCTTCTGAAAGACATTGCTGCTTTAGCCAGTCTGATTCTAATTTCTTTGCTCGTATCCCCTTCTCGATCAATGTGACTTCCAAGATAGATGAAGTGATCGATCTCTTCTACTGGTTTGTTTTCCATGTATATTTTGTCACTTGTTGGAATTAAACTTTTCATGACTTTAGTCTTTTCATGATTGACCTCAAGCCCAATTTTGCTGGCTATTGATGATAGTTCATTTGTGTTTTCCTGCATCGTTTTTATCTGATTGCTGATGAGAACTATGTCATCAGCAAAGTCCAGGTCCTCCAAATGGTCTCCTTGTATCCATTCGATGCCTTTATTACCAGTGCAGCATTTCTTCATTATGAAGTCCATAACAATTCCAAATAACAAGGGCGATAAAATACATCCTTGTTTAACCCCAGTTTCTATTGGGAAACATTCGCTCAGTCCTTCCTCTGTTCGAACTGCACATGTGTAACCATCATACATGTCTTTGATAATATTTATGATTTTTGATGGTAAGCCATATTGCTTCAGAATTTTCCACAAAGAATCTCTATGAATACTATCAAATGCTTTTTTGAAGTCGATGAAGTTAAGTACAAAAGGTTTTTGCTTTTCAATGTGTTCCTCCAATATAAGTCGTAGAGTGAAAATGTGGTCAAGACAGCTTCTCCCTTTTCTAAACCCAGCCTGTTCTTCACGCATTACTGTATCTATTGAATCCTTTATTCTATTTAGGATGATTTTACAGAATAATTTTGAGGCAACTGACAAAAGTGTCACGCCTCTCCAATTGTTACAATCTCTAAGATTGCCCTTTTTTGGGATCTTGACAATGATTCCTTTTTTCCATTTATGAGGCGTCTTCTCTGTTTTCCAAATGATGTTGAACATTTTTTGGAGATGTATTAAATTATGGCTATCAATTGCCTTGAGGATCTCAGCTATTTTCATTTAGACATTCTTAAATACCTTCTTTTATAAGAAACATATTTTATTTGGAAATGTGACTCAGATGTGACATTTTAGAACAATAGACAGTAAAACATTGACCACATCTACTAACTATTTTAGTAGCCCTAAATGATGATAATAATCATCAAGTAGTCCACCTGAGAATCAATCATTTAACAGCCTGTGTTGTGTAGCTTTGTTGCTTGTTTCTGTCAATGAAGTTTGGAAAAAGTCCTTGACATCCTGATCTCTCCAAAATCAACTTCTAGGTCACAATTTCTCCATCTGTCAGGAATTATACACTCCAAAACATGATTACAAGGCCACCATGAAAAGGGAAGTTGAAAAATGTCTTCTTTGTTTAATGGAGTTCACTGGCCAGTTTTAATCTATTTTTCAGTTCTCTTAAGATTCTTGCATTGGTTCTTTTGTCAATCCAGGACCTTTTAAGGATTCTTCTGTAGCAAAAAATTATGAGATTTTCTTGTTAGCCACATGAATCAGAATGCAGATTTCATATTCGTGCAATGCAAATAGAGAGATAGAAGATCGAGATAGAAGATCTGAGTAGTCTCAGTTTGATATAATGGCTGGTATTCTGCCATTTTTATTTGTCTTTGTGAAGAATTTGACAGACAATTCAAATAAATTAAAATACATAATTCACCCATTGTTTACTGCATAATCTCATGTATTTGTAAAATTTATTTATCAGACTTGAACAAAGTTTTCAAATATTGTAATGTAAGAAAGAAACACATGAAAACTTGTTTACAGGAAAAGAAAATACAAGTGTTTATTTCTTTACCTTCACCACCATCATACGGCAGTTCACCAGCACAATCATTGGGGACCAGTGATGCACACTTGCGATGTGAATTGAACTTACAATCTGTACACATACACACACACAGAACAAATATAATTATATACATTGAAATTAATAAACATGAATCAAAATGAAGCACTAACAATAAAACCAAAAACAATTGTTTAAAAGCATAAAAATGGAAGACTATTGTTGGTACATAAGTAGAAGAAGTAAATACAGACTCATATATTTATTGTTGTTTTATTACAACTGTGGAGAATGTCACTATTCAGAAAACAATTAAGTTAATCTTTTCTTGTGTAGAAGACATACAGGGTATTAGGAAATGTTGGATAACTAGCCTACAGTTTTCTTTCATTTAAAAAAAAAAGGTGTCATGGGTAATTGAGCAGTGCAGGGTGGGTGTGGTGTGTCAAATTACTGCACACAGTTAAAGCAGGTTGGATCCTGGAGTTTTGTATGTTCAAGTGTTTGTGTAGCCTGGTATGCTCTGCTCAATGTGTTAATACTTGTGGGTGTAATTTTTGTCTGGGCACACAACTGCTAAACTGCAGTGGCAAAATGGTTAGTTCACTTGTTGCAGACTAAATGGTTCACATGTAATTACCAACAGCAGCAACCCTCTTATTCAAAACTAACATGGTTTTAAGGTTCTTCCACCTGAAAATGGGTACCAGATTGTTTCTCCTAGAAAGTAAGGAAATGACCAGGGAGCCAGTAATGGGGTGTGACGTACACTCCTATAGATATGGTGACAGCTTTACAAAAAAGGAACACAACAAAAAATACTGACGTTTCGGCCTACATGCGACCTTCTTCAGAAAACAAGGACAACGACAACAAATACCTAATACTACATATGGGATGATGAGGTGGACAGATGGATGAGAGATGTGTTACTTTACCATACCTTGTAGGAGTATTTTCACATCCCAGTACTGGCTCCTTGCTACCAGCTTTACTGCAGCACTGCAATTATTTGCCTGTTCCCTACCCAAGGAAATGACTACATCATCCATAAATGTGGTTATGAAAAATAATGACACTACCACCATATTTCCCAATGGTACCCTTTAACTTACTTACTATTTGTATTTAGACATGCATGTAACCCATAGAAGCTATTTAGAAACAATAAACAAGGAGTAAACCTGAAGTGAACCAAGTAGAAACCTGAATGAATGAAGCATAAACCTGAAAGAACTATATGGAAAAATGAATAACCAAGTGGAAACCTGAAAGAACCAAGTGGAAACACGAATGAAATGAACTGAAATTTGGAAAAGCTGAGGTTGAATCTGAATGCCATGTCAACTACACAGTTTTTTGTTTGGAGTTTGTGTGTTGTGAGTGCTGAATTTTGTTTGCTCTACATTTATTTCTGTGCTATATATCCTTGTAATGTATATAAACATAAATATAAAAAACAGAAAAGCCCCATCAAACCATGTGGTGTATGGGAATGTAGTGTTATTATTCATATTTTTTATAGACCTTCTGCACATCATTTCTGAAGTAATGTGGTCACAGTATAATGCCTGTGTTGCATTTCTTTCCAAGAAAAATTCAGTAACCATTTAAGCTTGGGTAAACCAGGAATCCATCAATCAGGATCAAACCCACCTCTTGTCCTTAGTAGTCCAGTTTGCTAACTATTGAGTCACCATGGCTCCTAATGTAAATATGAGCATATACACAAATATGGCTGATTCTATAAAGTGAAGTCTCTCTCTTTCTTTCTGTAATTAAAATAACAAAAATTTCCTTGCCTTTTATGCCTTATGTTACTTGTTAAGACTTCAAGTCCAGTCTTACTGTTATTACTTTCTGCCTCTCCTATCTGCTATTTAGTGTGCCTTTGTGCAAGTGTTTAATAAAAGTTTGTGTCTACGCATTATTTCATGTCTAATGCTAATATGCTTCCTAGAATAAATGTATACTTAGTAATAAAAGCAGATAAAGGGGAATAAAGTAGGGATAGCATTATTGACAAGGGAGGGGAATAAAGTAGGGATAGCATTATTGACAAGGGAGGGGAATAAAGTAAGAACAGCATTATTGACCAGGGAGGTAAATAGAGTAGGGATAGCATTATTGACCACAGAGGTGAATAAAGTAGGGACAGCATTATTGACCATGGAGCGGAATAAAGTAGGGACAGCATTATTGACCAGGGAGGGGAATAAAGTAGGGATGGCATTATTGACCAGGAAGGGGGGGGAATAAAGTAGGGACAGCCTTATTGACCAGGGAGGGGAATAAAGTAAGAACAGCATTATTGACAAGGGAGGGGAATAAAGTAGGGACAACATTATTGACCACGGAGGGGAATAAAGTAGGGACAGCATTATTGACCAGGGAGAAGAATAATGTAGGGACAGCATTATTGACAAGGGAGGGGAATAAAGTAGGGACAGCATTATTGACAAGGGAGGGGAATAAAATAGGAACAGCATTATTGACAAGGGAGGGGAATAAAGTAGGGACAGCATTATTGACAAGGGAGGGGAATAAAATAGGGACAGCATTATTGACAAGGGAGGGGAATAAAATAGGGACAGCATTATTGACAAGGGAGGGGAATAAAATAGGGACAGCATTATTGACAAGGGAGGGGATAAAGTAAGAACAGCATTATTGACAAGGAGGGGAATAAAGTAGGGACATCATTATTGACAAGGGAGGGGAATAAAGTAAGAACAGCATTATTGACAAGGGAGGGGAATAAAGTAAGAACAGCATTATTGACAAGGGAGGGGAATAAAGTAGGGACAACATTATTGACCACGGAAGGGAACTAAAGTAGGGACAGCATTATTGACCAGGGAGAAGAATAATGTAGGGACAGCATTATTGACCACAAAGGGAATAAAGTAGGGATGACATTATTGACCAGGAAGGGGAATAAAGTAGGGACAGCATTATTGACCAGGGAGGAGAATAAAGTAGGGACAGCATTATTGACCAGGGAGGGGAATAAAGTAGGGACAGCATTATTGACCAGGGAGGGAAATAAAGTAGGGACAGCATTATTGACCAGAGAGGGGAATAAAGTAGGGACAGCATTATTGACCAGGGAGGGAATAAGTTGAAACAACAAAGCAGATGTCCTTAAAAAATCAGTACAAGTTGTTATGTTTAAAAATACCTTTGCATTGCATTCCCTGCCGAATGATTCCCTTCAGCAACCTCTTGCACCACTGGCACTGAGTGGGTTTCTTGTAGTTGTGAACAACAAATGTGTGTGGCACTTTGATGCGACTGGCATACTCTCGCTCCAGCCATATTGGTCTTCCTGTCCATGACTTTGAGCGTCCACTGCTTGGAGAAGGAGGTGTTGGCTGAGTGGGAACACTCAAGAGATTCTAAATGACACAAACAATGAATCCATTAACTTTATCATTTAAACTTTCTACTTTCTGGAAAAATAATTAAACAATAATACAAATTTCTTCTCTTTTTTCTACAGTGTTCAGTTTTCTATACTATGTGAATTACACACAAATACAAGCCACCTCTATGAATTTGATCATACATGGGAAGCCATTATAAGTACCCCATATGTAAACTGCCTTCCTTAGTGTCAGAATTCTGTTATACTACTCTGTACAGTTTACATGTTAATGGACTTGCTCTGATGGACCTAAAATGCACACATGTAATGTGGAGGGACATGATCACATGTAAGTTTTAAACTGACTAAATGACAACTTTGTCAGTGTCCAGTGGTGTGGAATCTATAGGTGATTCACCTATTTCAATGGTACCCTATGATGATGGAACAGAAATACCATTCTAGACCATTTTGTTGACTGTGGTTTTAAGCAGTGTTTTCTTTTTCAGCCAGAACTGTCCAGAATGCATTCTGGTAAACTTTTACAAGTTTAGATATCAATCACTTCACTGCCTGTTTTTAAATTACATGTTATAATCGTAATATAATTTTATAATAAAATTAAATATATTTGATAAATATCCATCTGACAACTTAAGTATACTAGGGCTTTGAAGCACTGTTTTCTAGTTTTATGGGAACAAGGGTGACAGAGGTCAGAGGTTTTGTTTGAAAAAGAGCACTGGTTTTAAGTGTTCAAGTTTTATGGATAATAAGTATTAGGGGTTTATGACAAGCAGTCTAATTACAGTCTAATAGTAATAGAGGAGCTGTACAAAGATATGGAGTTGACTAGAAAGTCAGAGTTTAAAAAAAAGAAACTAAAGGGAGGTTATACTTCAGAATGTTGAGTAGTTTAATCTGTACTTGCTAGAACAGAACTTGAAAATAGTGTTGTTGAATCCCAACATCATATCAGCTGCTGTCTTCTACTTAAAGGTGAAGGTTGTCTGCAACTAATTTCCAGAGTGCAATTGTTAGGACTTTTTGACAGACTATTGTTAATTCACCTTTTGATAGTACTTTAATGTGGATTTGTGGAAGGAAAGGGCACCAATAATGCAATATACATCTTAAGAACATTGATAGAAAGATCTATAGAGATAAAGAAAGATCTATATATGTGCTTTATAGACTACACAAAAGCATTTGACAAAGTAAAGCATGTGGAAATAATAAATATGCTGGAGAAATTAAACATTGATGGCAAGGATCTGCGAATCATAAAAAAACATGTACTGGCAACAAACAGCAGCTATACGAATTAACAACCAAACAGGACAATTTCATTTTATAAAACAAGGAGTCAGACAAGGCTGTGTTCTATCACCGGATTTGTTTTCACTTTACAGCGAACATATTATGAGATCAATAGTAGACAAAAAAGGAATTGAAGTCAATGGTCACAACATAAATAATTTACGATATGCGGATGACACAGTCTTAATAGCAGAGACAGAGAATGAGCTACAAGAAATGATAGATATAATAGTAAAAAAAAGCAACAAGAAAGGTCTCAGTCTGAATAGTAAGAAAACAGAAGTAATGGTTATATCGAAGAAACAATCATCACCATCATGCAGCATAAAAAATAAACAAGACAAATCTGAAACAAGTACAACGTTTGAAATACTTGGGCACAGTGATAACATCAGATGCAAGATGCAACACAGAAATAAAAAGCAGAATAGCTCAGGCCAAAATAGCATTTCAGAAAATGAAAAATATCTTATGCAACAAATCTATGTCAATAGAAATGAGAAAGAGAGTTCATCAATGCTATATAGAACCAATTCTGACTTATGGATGCGAATCATGGACAATAGACAAACAAATGAAAAGATGATTAGAGGCCACAGAGATGGGATTTCTCAGAAGAATATTGAAAGTTCCCTGGACAACTAAAAAGACCAATGAGAAAGTTCTTAAAGAGGCCAACACAAAAGGGAGCTCTTAAAAAACAGCAGAAAGAAGCAATCAACATTTTTTGGGCACATCATGAGAAGAGGTACATGATGATGATGATATTACTTTCTTATCTATAATGAGGAAAACAGGTTCTCTCTACAGATTTTGGCATACAAGGAATGTAAAATTAGCACCCATATTTTTCAATATTCAGTGGCCATTATATAAGATATGTGGTCAGTATCACGCCAGGCTGCCTATTTTTCTCTAAAAAAATCTGTGGTAGATTTTCTGAGGTTGGATTTTCAAAGTTGCCTTGGTCTCATCATATCTGGACCCCTCTGATTGATAGTGAGTGCACCAACCACATATCTATTGCAGCTACTCCCATCTACTTGCTGTTGTCTAACTCCCCATCTACTTATTCTTGTTTAATTGACAATTTTCTTTCAAAACAATTGACTCTCTAATCTGTAACTATTTTTGCATGTGTCACCTTATTCCTAGTTTTTCTCAAACTCTTCCTCCCTTCCTATCTACCTCCCTTCCTTCCTTTGTTCGTTCGTTCCTTCCTCCCTCCCTCCTTTCCTCACCCTATAACCCTAGAGGTTGTTGGGGCACTACTGACAGATTTCATCAGCCCTTTCACTGATCCACAGTTACTCTTTGGGACTCAGCAAAGTTGAGGCCTGTTCGTTCTTTGATCTTATCCTTCCAGCTGTAAACCACTAAAACATTTTGTATTATGTAATAATGTAGAGGCAACAAAAATAGAGAAATTTAAGTTTGTTTTATTTGAAAGTATAAAGTAAAAAAAAAGGATCACTGTTTGTGTTGTGTGAGAACATATGTAGATTCAATATAGATAAAGACTGCTGTTGCTGTTATACATTTGTTTCTTCAAGAAACAAGTTTTTGGTTTCAACATGATGATGAATTGTAAAAGATTAGTCTGTAACAGTTGAACAAATAGAAACAAATATGACAATAAAGCAGTGGACTAGGAAAATGATGAACTTGCATGTGTCTGAACTTAAATTAGTGAATGAATATATAAAATCCAGGAAAAGAGACAATATCATTGCTTGATGATTCCTCTACAATTAGCATGTAACAACTACTTTTGTTCTGAAACGTACATTAGCTAAGCTATAAAAGTAATTGTAAGTCAAGCCAAGATAAAGACTGCCTCTAATGGATATCTGTTCAGAATAAAGGATGGAAGTGGTATTACAAAATTATTAACAAAGAACTTTGAAAAAGTACTAGATAAACACCAGTAGAAAAAGAGATACAGCACAACTGACGGTGATGGATAGGTCAATTATGCGCAAATCATCTGAAAACATTACATGAAACGTCCTTTTCTTTTCATATCCTCAGGTTAGGAGGATAATTGTAAGGTCGAAAATACTTTGAGAAGAGAGGTAACACAGATGAGAAAGACGGGTAAGACAAAGAATAATCTTAAGAAACAAAATGGCTTAGAAGATGTTGAAGAGTTGTGCTCCACAGAGAGTTGAAAGGAAGAACTTAATCCCAGCTTGACTTCTTTCAGTCAGCCCAGCTATAAAACAATGAAGTATCTGATGATGTTAACAAAGAGGCACAGCACATATTCTCCCCCCACCCCCTCCTTTTTTTCCCCAGATCTGGTCAAGTACATGAAGTTCAATACTTCACTCCCCAAGGACTCTAGGTCACAGACTTTGGTATTTGACACTTCCCTAACTAAACATGTGTTCACTGCATACATTTGTTTCTAATTTGTCCATATTAGTTAACAACATTCACTTACATTATTTCCTTATATAAATTATGCACTGTAAAGTATCAGAAGTTTTATGTATTAATTTATTAGATACTGGATACATTTCCAGCTTTTTAATTAACACAACTGGAGCACTAACTAAATTGGACTAAAGTATTTTAGTGTTCCTGTGCTCAATGTATTCAAATTAACTGCAGATGACAATTGTATTTAGAAATAAATATTTATCTTGTACAAACGGTCTCTGCTCCGGTTTGTTTTCTTTCTGTTATAAAATCACATTGTTTTTCTGACAGTATAAATTTTAGCATTTTAATTCTAGCGATAAAGAGTATCTGGGTCAGTGCCCTATGGGCCGACTACAGCTCGAAAGGTCAATAGATAAATATTTACATACCTACAGATCTAACACACAAGTTATCCATAAGAAGAGAGGGGAAACTAGCCAAGCAACAATTTCATTTAAAAAAAAAAAAGAGAAAAGAAAAGAAGGATGTTGCTGAAAAGAAACATTTTTTATTTTTTCATTTCTCTCCACAAACTTCTCTTCATTTATTTTTATTCAACAGTTGTCCATTTGTTCCCCCTTTAATTATCTCTCCCCGCGGCTTGTATTTGTTCATGTCTTCTCTCATTCTGTAACTGCTTGGATTACTTGATATTCTTCATTTTCTCACTTAATTCTTTTCTAAATTATTTAAACTCTCGATCCTCTCTTCTCACTTGTGGATTTGTTCATTCTGTCCATAAAATTGTCACAACTAGTTACTCTTATTCACTCTGTCTACACACTCTCTTATGGCTTGCTGCACTTATTTATTCTGTTCACATACTCTTATACAATTAGTCATTCTATTAATACAGCCCATACATTAATTATATCGTTTAACTTGCTGCTTGAGGAGGGTCTCCAGGGTAGATTGCTGTCTAGAAACAATAAACACAAATTCCTACAAATTCTTGTACAGGTGAATGTTAACATATACTACACACATTATTATAGGGAAAACAAACCTGTGTGGGCAGGAAATTGTCAGATTTTACAGTAATACAATACATTGTATACAGTCTAACAAGGCAAAATCTCAAGGGTTGCTGGATCAATAATATAATTTATTGTTTACTATTCATGTTTGACTATAGATAGTATTTCTCTGTTGTGTCTACTGAACATTTTTGTTATTAGTAATAATATTACCAAGCAAATTTTCACTGTTGAATCTATTCTATTCTTTCTATTCTATTCTATCTATCCACGGAACCAATTTTTTTGCAGTCAGGAATTCCCCATATCCGCGCCACCACTAGTCACATTATTTCCCAAAATGTATAGGTAAATTCTGTTGGCAAGGTTGCTAAAAAGAGACTAATCAGTCTGACCAAGTGTATAGAGATTGAGGATGAGAGGCAATCTGGCACCAATTAATGCTTCTCTGAAGTTGGATTTGTTGGGCTGAAAGATGTAAACACTGTTGATGGCTTCAAAAGATAACATAACACATCCTTACACAATCACCTCCTTTCAAGTGTGAATTACAAAGTGGGGTGTCAATGAGCAAACACAGAAGTACCATAAAGTCACAGAATAGATTTTATATTGAAAACTCAAGAATGCAAAAGTCAATTTAGCACATTCCCTTTCCAAACACTGCTGCTACTATTTAAAAGCTCAAAACAAATAACATAAAGCTTCTGCAGAATTAAATTAACTTAAACAGGATGTGGCAACACAAGCGTGGAGCATGTTACCAGGATTAGCATTTGTTTGCCAGGGTTAATGCTGTGAAGTCCCATGTTAGTTATTCAGAACAAATTGAGAGATTAGCTTCTCATTTTTCTTATTCAATTGACCTGCTGATATGCAAATGCAAGCATTTCTCTTCCTTACTTCCAATCTTTAACTCTGAAATCAGTTTTGTTAAAAAAAAAATGTTTTCTCTCTGAGGCTAGTAAAGCTCTCTTATCTTCACATCTCAAATATATCCTTTAGATTAACCCACTACCATTATGTTTCTTCATTTCATTTCTATTTTTTCTGTGAAATGGAGAGTTTGTGGGCAACTTTTCATTTATTCCTTTACACCATTCCTGTGGTGTTATGTCTCAATGAAAGAAAGGTCACAAAAGAAAGAAAAAGAACCTACAAATGCATTAAGGTCAGAGAACTGTGAAGATCCATGATAGTCAATGTTATCCAACAGTAGTGAGAACAAAGTAAATAAAAACAAATTAAGAAATATATGCATACAACAAAAAAAAAACTAAATGTATATGTATGAAAGGATTTGATTTATTTGTTCTTTACTTCATTTTTCCTATTTTCAACCAGCTTTGCAGCAGTTCAACAAACAAGTCTATGCCTACAACCATTCCTTGTTATACCCACAATTGAAATGGCAGACCCAAATAGATGATGGGTCAATGAATTAACAGAAATTGCAATGAACTTCATGCATGTGACAAACCACAAGGCAGACATTTTTAAAATATTCTATAAAATAGAGATGGATGAAAGTAAAGTAAAGTAAAATATCCTACTCTTTATTGAAAAAACATAAGAGTGATAGCACAATCAATATATATAAAACAAAGCACACAGGAAAACTAATATATATTTTCTCCAAAACTCAAAAACAACAACAGCAGCAGCAGCAGCAACAGCAGCAGCAGCAACAACAACAACAACAAAGAAGACTAATAGCACATATAATAGGGTTTCATCTAATCTAAAGTTTGCAGCTGACATAAGAATGACCACTAAAAACAAAACAATGGATGTCAGAACGAAACTTCAACCTGTACAGAGTTGTCACTGCTCTGGAGACTGGTATTGTCAGCCTTTATGGGCAGGTTGAAGGACACACTAGATGATGAGTGGCGGCGGTACCTGTCATGGGCACAGTTGTTGGGATCTTGTAAGCACATCGTTTGTGGAAGTTCAGACCACATCCTGAAATAGCAGTTTAGGTACATTGTCAAAGAAAAAATAGTCAGAGAATAAATAGTCAAAGGAGTAGTCATCATAGTCTGAGGATACAAAGTTAAAAGATAAATAGTTAAATGATACATAGTCAAAGAATAAATAGTTAAATGATACATAGTTAAAGAATAAATAGTTAAATGATACATAGTTAAAGAATACACAGTCAAAGGATAAAAAGCCAAAGGACAAAAGACCAAAGATTACATAGTCAAAGGATAAAAAGCCAAAGAATACATAGTCAAAGGATACATATTCAGATAATACGTAGTGAATGCATACATATTCAGAGGATACATCATCATCAAGTACCATGCCTGCTGGCATAGGTGATCATGTCTCTCCACAACTTTCGATATTAACAGCTATTTATCAATCCTGTTGTTGACTTTCTGCCAAGCCATTCTCTTAAGTTGTCTGGTATCTTTTCTCTTTGCTTCCCTCTATCTCTTCATCCCTCAATTTTCCCAGTTATTACAATATATTCCAGCTGTTCCATTCTCATAACATGGCCAAGCAATGATGATTGTTTCTTCCTAATATTGAATATTAGCTCTCTTTTTGCTTTGGCCTCTTTCAGAAAATTTTCATTGCTCTTCTTAGCTGTCCATGGTATAGAGGATACATAGTCAAAAGAAATCTCAGTTAAATTCATACCAGATTATCACCACTGCAAGGTTAGTTACTCTTTAACTGATACTGAAGGCTGAAGCTGTACAATTATGTATCTCAAATGTCATTTTAAATTCTCTTTAGAGATAACATAAGCATGAGCCAATGGTAACTCTGAAATGATGTATTATTTAGTTTCTTTCCTTTGGATTCTGCCTTCTATTATACTCTCTCTCATATTTGTATCATATTGTAGAGAAAAAGCGACCAATTGTATGTGTATATGTGTGTGTGGGGGGGGGGAAGAGAAGACTTTTAACAGATGTTATCCTTTAGCTAGCCCAAACATGAAACACAAAAAAACCAGCATGATATCCCTGACAGAATTCTTAATTCATGAACAAACTAGGAAAATCAACAGCTAATTGTGACACACGAAAACTAAATTTAAGAAAAGGTACAACAAGAAGTTAAGTCAAAGCTAAAAGTTAAAATATGCAAGAGAATAGAGGTGAGTTCTTATAATATTAATCTGGTTTGCTAATTTTTTTCCAGACCTGTCATTTAAATATTAACATGATTGGCCATGAGAGAAGCTGAATGGCAAATTATAAATAAATATCTGGCTTATAATTATCAGGGACAGAAAAACATCTAGGGAGAGAGGGCACTGGGCTCCTCCAAGAGGTATACCCTCTGCTACTCAGAGCAGTAACTTTGGAACTCACCTTTACTTTTATCTTTCAGATAACACATTGCTTTTAAACCTTATCAAAAAATATTTGTGAATGTTATGTTTTACTAGTGTGTTTGCACTCCACATTTCTATGTAGTTTATGCATATGACATACACTTTACTTATATTTTTCCTCATTGTCCCCTATAGACGTTTCAATATTTTCTTTTTTCACATGTGTAAGATGTAATTTGACCCCATTTGTCAGACATTTGCTAATAGGTTTTGTACATGTTAATCTAAGATCATAGATCACACTTAGTTATGCTCACATTTTATCTTTTCATTGATGGAAAGTGACATTGATGGAAAGTGATATTGATGGAAAGTGACATTGATGGAAAGTGACAATGTTTGTAACTTGGTCCTGGTGCTGAAAATTGTGATACTACTGCCCTAGCAAAAAATGAACTACGGAGCGGCTAAGCTGTAACATGTCATGTCCAGATTTCCTTTACTGCTCTATATTATTAGGCCTACTATGTCATCTACAAAAACTGTTAAGATGACTTTTCCAGAAAGGATTTGCCTTACAAAACTCATGTAAGTTTGAAAAAAAAAATAAATAAAGATAAGAATAGCAAACTTCCTGAAGTTAATACAATTTTAAGTTTGCTTTCCTGCAACTTTTGGTTCAGGCCAGCTCTTATGATCCAGTCCTTTGCTCAGCAGCATTATTTGAAAGCAGCTTAATGAGTCAGAATAAAGTTAAAATTCTAAGAAAAGTTTTCCAAACAAATGTGTATTGCATCAGGGTATACTGGAACCCATAGAAGTGCAAAAAAACAGGACAAAGCATTGACAAAAATGGGAAGGAAGTAAGAGATGAACAAGATTCTGCAAACTATCTTCAGAAACCACATCAGGTCTTTTATTAATTAACTCTTCAACTCGTGAATTATTTTGTTGGTTTGGAAGAAGTTATATCTTATCAATAACATCAAGATCAAAATTCCATACAAATCATGTTCTTAATTAAAGTTTGCTAGAATAGAAATCACTATCATCAATAGCCAGTAAAACTGGGCTTGAGATCAATCATGAAGAGACTAAAGTCATGAAAGCTTAATTCCAACAGACGATAAAATATACATGGAAAACAAACCAGTGGAAGAGATCAATCACTTTACCTATCTTGGAAGTCACATTGATCGAGAAGGGGATACAAGCAAAGAAATTAGAATCAGAATAGCTAAAGCAGTAATGTCTTTCAGAGGCCTTGAAAAGTTGTAGAAATCAAAACTCATCAGCATAAACACAAAACTTAGACTATTCAAATCAAACGTACTATCAACCCTTATGTATGCGTGTGAAAGCGGGAAAACAACAAGAGATATAGAAACAAAGTTGAACGCATTTGAAAATAAATGTCTAAGGAAAATACTTGGTATAGCATGGAACGAATTCAAAACAAACGAGGAAATTAGAGAAATCGCCAATCAACCACTAATATCTTCAGTAATAAAGAAAGACGATGGTCATATGTTGGACATGTGATGAGAAGAGATAATAACCGAATAGCAAAGCAAGTCCTCATGTGGGAAACAACAGGTAAGATGAAAAGAAGAAGACCCAGAGAGACACTGAGAAGAACATTGATGAGAGAGGCATGAGCAGCAGGAATCGGCTATCTCATTGAGATAGAGCTGCTTGCACAGAACAGAGACAAATGGCGAGATTTGATAAAATATCTTTAAAAGAATTGAAAACTGCTAGAACAAAAATTCAGATAAGAGAGGGAGAATCTTGGTCTACGCCCTATGGGCTAGCTACGGCTCGAAAGGTCAATAGATAGATAAATAGATAGATAGAATAGAAATCAACAGGCAGAAATAATTCTGAATAATAATAATAGTACAAAAATACTGTTAATAGAGCATTTGGACATAGTATGTTTGTATTTTCAAGAGTGTTGTTCCGAAGCCTTCTTGTATTATTACAAATCAGAATAAGTGATGTACATATAACACAATAAGATTTTTAAAAATATCATGAAAGTGTTAACACGAGATGTTTTTATAAATGAATGGGGAAACTATGCATGTGCACGTATGTACACATAAAAAAAACTTTCAGAATGACAACAATGTAGCATCAGGAACAGATGGATGTACTTTGTATTATTTGTGTTGTGACATAATTTCCAGTTAAACATGACAATGATGACACTTACCATCACACTTGAGGCCCTGCTTAACAAGGCCAAACAGCATCTCTCCACAGAAGTCACAGAAGTGAGGCGACTTGTAAGAGTGGACAAACAGCAAATGAGGCCTGATTTGAAGTTCCTCCATTGTGGCTTGTTCTGTAGAACAAAAAGCAAATAATTTGTTGCCATAATTTTTCTGTAGAACAAAATCTATGACATATATAATATATGGTTTCTTCTATCTTTGTTAATTAGCAAATTGCATTTTGGGTGTTTTTGTTCGCACGCACACTCAATCGCCCACACACTCACCCACCCACTACTGGAAAGTGAAGTATGGGGCGTCCTATAAGACAATTGCACTAAGACATCAAGTACTTCCTACATAATGGACAGAGAACACAGCCAGACTATGAGCAACATTTAGGAAGACAGTCACAATTTTATGTTGAAGCTACTTGTGGGGACGTGACATAAATTAAGTGTTTAAAAATACTCCAGATACATGACATAAAATGTCTCAGAGGCGTGAGAAGTCTTGCTCTCATGTTGGTCAGTACATGATGACAGCTTCACAGATAACAACTATTTGTTCTATTTTACCAACAATTTATCCTGCCAGTGATGGATTATGAGTTGGAAAACGTATATTGAGCAGTAATCATCGCGAATAGAGCCAAGAATATTCCCATACTAAAGCAATGCCAGTAGTCATGTGTTGCAGTAAAGATATGCCCATAGTTTATTGGGTGAGATTCGCAGCTGTACTGACATTGTTAAAATCTTGACCGACTATGGCATAAAGTTGACGATGATATAAATCACGACTACTCAGACATTCAACGTCATTAATGTTTAGATATAATTTGTTTAAACAACGGCAAACATTTGTAAACGCAATATAAATATAATTGTGGTAGATTACCTTGTACAGTGGTCACCTCATTTCTCGTTTACTAATCATCATCATCATCATCATTGGGCGCCTTCTCCGCATCGAAGGTTGGCTACCATGGAGCGCCATTCCACTCTGTCTCTTGCTTTGATGGTGCAGATTGTCATAGGCTGACTTGTCCATCTTTTGATGTTACTCGTCCATGTTAGTCTTGGTCTGCCTCTGCCTCTTTTACCTTGTATTTTCCCCTCTAATATTACTTTTATTAGACTGTTGTGTCTTTTCACATGACCAAAAAATTGCATTTGTCTTGCTCTAATTGTGTTTAGTAGTTCTTTTTTCACCCTTAGTCGTCCTAAAACTTCCTCGTTTGTTTTCGTTTCTTTCCATCCAATTCTACCTATTCTTCTGTAAATCCACATTTCAAAGGCCTCAATTTTCTGTTCTGTTTTCTGGTCTAATGTCCATGTTTCTGCACCATACAGGAATATTGAGAAGATGTAACATTTTGCTATTTTTAGTTTTAGCCCTGTTGTTATTTGTTTTGATGTTAGTATATTTTTCATGGCATTAAAATTACAAAACTTTACTAAGCTAATCATAATAATACCTTATATATACAAGGAGAGTTCATCGGTGCTATATAAAGTTAATTCTGACCTATGGAAACGAATCGTGGACAGTAAACAAAGAAATGAAAAGACAATTAGATGCCACAGAGATGGGATTTCTCAGAATAATGATAACAGTTCCTTGGACAGCTAAAAAGACCAAACAGGGAATTCTCAAAGAGGCCAACACAAAAGGGAGTTCCTAAGAAACATCAGAAAGAAACTTAATCAATATTTTTCGAGCACATCATTAGAAGAATAAAGTTGGAATACTTGGTTACAACTGGCAAAATACAAGGGAAGAGAAATCGTGAACGATAAAGAGAGAAAATACTTGAAATTTGGTGTCATGGCATAGAAAGCAGTCAACAACAGAATTGATACAAAGCACTGTGGAAAGAAGATTGTGGAAGGTCATGATCGCCTATGCCAACCGATAAGGCACATGATAATGATAACAAAAATTTAAAAAAGTAAAGGTTCCCTCCACGCATTGCTAGTCGTATGGGGAATATGGTGTTAGTGACCATATTTTTCTATAACCACGGCACATTTTTTGGTGATGTATAATGATAATACACTTCCATTAAAAATACACAGTAATGAGCTGTTACGCATATTTGCTCGCCTGCAGATTAGTTGATTTAAGGTGAGTGACACAATAAAGAACCATACAATAATAATACAATAAAAATAAATTATATGAAGTATGAGAGCCAAACTTCCATCCTGATATATAAGGACAATAGAAAGAGTCTCGTACATGCTTTTGCTGAAGTCCAAAGAGAGATGGACGGGACAGGAATGATCAACACTGGTTGATGAGCAAACATTCAAAGGCGCACTAAAAAAGTGTCTTCAAGAAATGAAGTCATCTCATGGGGAGAGAACATGGGGAGCCACTGATGTCATCTCATGGGGAGAGAACCTTTGAGCAGCAAGGCCAGTTTAATGAGGCACTAAAAGCGACAGATTCGCAGAGAAAAGTCAAATTGCTGACAGATGAACTAAAAAGATAAGACAGTCTAGATATGACAGTCTACGTCATTATATCTTCTACTCTGATCATAGCTGCCCAAACTGTGGCAGGGAACTTTACATAGCTTCGTACATACCACCGAGAAGTGCAGCAACACACGCCTGCAGCCGTTATTAATCATCACCATCGGTTATCAAGAGCGGTGTTGTTATTTGCTCACATATTAAGCTGATAAAGATTGGATGATAATAAGGCTTTAAAAACAAAAACCTTCGGTACTTTTAATTTAATGAAGGGTCATTCTCAGACAATGTTGATGTACGTGACTACTCAGGCAATGTTGATGTACGCGACTACTCAGGCAATGTTGATGTACGCGACTACTCAGACAATGTTGATGTACGCGACTACTCAGACAATGTTGATGTACGCGACTACTCAGACAATGTTGATGTACGCGACTACTCAGACAATGTTGATGTACGCGACTACTCAGACAATGTTGATGTACGCGACTACTCAGACAATGTTGATGTACGCGACTACTCAGACAATGTTGATGTACGCGACTACTCAGACAATGTTGATGTACGCGACTACTCAGACAATGTTGATGTACGCGACTACTCAGACAATGCTGATGTACGCGACTACTCAGACAATGTTGATGTACGCGACTACTCAGACAATGCTGATGTACGCGACTACTCAGACAATGTTGATGTACGCGACTACTCAGACAATGTTGATGTACGCGACTACTCAGACAATGTTGATGTACGCGACTACTCAGACAATGTTGATGTACGCGACTACTCAGACAATGTTGATGTACGCGACTACTCAGACAATGTTGATGTACGCGACTACTCAGACAATGTTGATGTACGCGACTACTCAGACAATGTTGATGTACGCGACTACGCAGACAATGTTGATGTACGCGACTACGCAGACAATGTTGATGTACGCGACTACTCAGACAATGTTGATGTACGTGACTACTCAGACAATGTTGATGTACGCGACTACTCAGACAATGTTGATGTACGCGACTACGCAGACAATGTTGATGTGCACGACTACTCAGACAATGTTGATGTGCACGACTACTTAGACAATGTTGATGTACGCGACTACTCAGATAATGTTGATGTATGCGACTACTCAGACAATGTTGATGTACGCGACTACTCAGACAATGTTGATGTACGCGACTACTCAGACAATGTTGATGTACGCGACTACTCAGACAATGTTGATGTACGCGACTACTCAGACAATGTTGATGTACGCGACTACTCAGACAATGTTGATGTTCGCGCCTACTCAGACAATGTTGATGTGCACGACTACATAGACAATGTTGTGTTACAGTGTGACTCAGCCATGAAGACTTGGGAAGAGAAGAAGAAACTGACGATAGACAAGAAAGATAAAAGAATGATACGATGCGACGATGATAAGAGGTACAATAGTTGTAGGCGGCAAACAAATGTAATGAAACATGTCTTAAGGATTAACAAGGAGACGTCAGTCTACCGAACCCAGGCGCGGTGGCGTAACCAACTTTAAGATTACAAGAAAATACGTACAGGTGTTCAGCCTGAGCGTAGAAATCCAGACAGATGTTTGCTCTGGCCGACAAAGTTACATAACGTAACGAAGCGGCCACTGGATTCTCGACACCTGCTGATATGAGATAGCTAGTCCAGCCTGACTTGGAGATCAAAGAGTCATCGCGCGTGGTCGAAGACCAACGTAAGCTTTAGTTGGAGGGAAGAAGCTTAGAATTATTGACGGGTGTCGACAGGACGCCTATAGCAATAAGACTTTGGATATAATTAAAAAGGCGGAGCTAAAGAAATAGTGACTGGAGACGGACGAAGGATAAGACGTGTATAGATTAGGTTCCCATGGTCCTTAGCCAAGTGGGAGTGGTTAAGAGGGGCACAAAAAGACCCGGAGAAGACTTAGAGGAGGTTGGGATCTTGCAACTTACACTTAGAACTTGAACACTTGAGAACTTAGACTTACACTTAGAGGAGAACTACACACACAGAGCAAAGGAGATCAGATACCTGCCTAACGGCAGAAGATAGAGTTAACACTTGAACAAGTGAAATAGTTCGTTTAGAGAATTTTGTGATACGTTAGGACTTAGGAAGCATAATAGTTTGAAAGAAGTCCAATGGTAGTAACTAGAGTTAAAGACAAGATTTTAGTAATTTCCTCAGGATCGCTAGATACAGAAATGCCTATACTAACAAGATCACTAATATGATCACGAAGTTACTTATGATAACCATCGCCGGTCGGCTCCATCAAGTAACGACAGATTTTATAAGAGAATTTTGAAACATGTTGAGTGAATCAGAGACATTGTCAAACTATTGTAAAACCACATGTAGAAGTCACTAATAAAGACTTTGTTTGCTTGCTTGCGTTCGCCCGATGACTAAAGTATTCTAGAGTATTCGTAGACTGTAGAATTTCTCTTCGTAATCCGTCCTTAAAAGGACGTTAAGTGGACGTGTCTGCGTTGTGTTGTGGTTTGCAGTATAACTGTTATATTTGCGCCTTTCGGCCCAACACATCCGACTCCAGCACGACATTTTTGAGTACCGGGTTGTCTTCCCTCTTGGATCCCTGCTCGCTTGGCCAGGCTAGACAGGTTAGTCTTTTACTGGAGGCACCACGGAGAGGTGGAGCAGGGTCTGGATGATTCTGGTTCACTGATCCTGGCGCAAGCCATCAGCTGTGGGTCACTGACAACTTCCAGCTCTGGTGCTAAGAGGCGCACCTTCGCCTCCAAGACTTTGTTTATCTTGTTAGAAAACTATATGATGAGTTGGTGCGTGTCACTAGATATATATATATGAAATGAAAATAACAAGATATGAAAGGACAATAACAAGTTAGATAAACAAGACACTGAAGATAGATCAACAAGATAACAAGATATATAAACAACAATAAGAGATTCATCAACAACGAAACATCAGAAGACTGCCACAGTTGGTGTACATGACTACTCAGACAAAGTTGGTGTACGCGACTACTCAAACAATGTTGGTGTACACGACAACTCAAACAATGTTTGTGTACGCGACTACTCAGACAATGTTTGTGTACGCGACTACTCAGACAATGTTGGTGTACGCGACTACTCAAACAATGTTGGTGTACACAACAACTCAAACAATGTTGGTGTACGCGACTACTCAGACAATGTTTGTGTACGCGACTACTCAGACAATGTTTGTGTACGCGACTACTCAGACAATGTTTGTGTGCGCGACTACTCAGACAAAGTTGGTGTACGCGACTACTCAGACATTGTTCGCATGTAACGATTCTCATACAGTATCGGTTCCCAATGCTATACAGTCAATGTTATCATCTATGATTTCTCAGACGATGTTAGTGTACATTGGTATCTGTGCCACAGTTCAAGAAGTAGAATGTTTGATTGCATAATTAATGTTTACCAATTATAGGCTACTATGGCAGCTTCCAAACATGAACAAAAGAATTATAAACATGCAATCAAAACACGTAACTAATTAAATCTACTCTTAGGTGTGCTGTTGCATTAATTCCTATATGCATCCATTGATCCTATACCTTGTAGAGGCTGCCACTTCTAACATGTTTACTCTTCTTTTTGGTAATTATTTCTATGAGTTATTTATAATTGATGGTTGCTATTTTTTCTACTGCTTTTCGTGCGGTGCTGGTACATTTGCTTCTCCTTACTTCTTTATTTTTATGAGTAATTCTGTCGACACAAAAAAAAAGCAAAAAAAGCAAAAAAAAAAAAAAAAAAAGGCGCAATTGATCTCCTCTCTCGTCGCTGAAAGGTAAATGTAGATGGATAGAAGACAAACGCATTAAACTCCGATAAAGTTTATCTACACGCGCAGGTGGAAGTCAAATAAAAGTGAAAGTATTTTTTTTTTTATACAAACAATCGCAAAAGACCAACGAAGAAGAGCTATATTCGAGGGCTAGCTAGTATGCACGCTAACAAGAAAAACAAGTGTGTGTGTGTGTGTGTGGGGGGGGGGGGGTTTGCATGCAGTGCGATCTGGGCCTGCCTCGAGAGTGTGGGCCTACCTATAATGTGCAATAAAGAAAAGACACTCGAGATCAATTACTGACAACCTTCACACACTCTGACTTATAACAACTACTAGCTTTGATCTGTATCTGTGAGAGTTATTCTCTTACACAATATGGAGATAGAGTTGCGACGTAAGTGTTGAACACGAGGTTATTGCCAGCAAATTTGAGATATCTATTACAGCAGAGAACTGTTTATTGTGTTGTTAGAATTATTTGCGTTCATGCCTGTTTCTATTAAGGAAAATAATTCGACTATCAAACAAACACAAATGTGAAAAAAAGCAGAGTAGAAATAGCGTAATGACTTAATTAATAGGCACAATATTTGGAGGTTCGAGTATTTTTTTTGGTTTACATTAAAAATGAGTGCTTGCCGTGTAATTATGGATGTCAAAAGAAAGGGATAACAAAAATGATGTCTATGACATCATTTCATATAATTTGTGACAATGATATTCTGCATTTACCTTCATCAAATGTACTTCTTGTTAGCATCAAATTGTCATCTTTCCGGCATCATTTGACCAATAATCTGATGCCATTAAACGGTATTGAGTGGAAGGACAAGACTCATGAGCTATTATGTCAATAACCACCCTACATATTTGCTAAGCAAATAGTGATTTTTTTAAAAATAATCTAAGTTTTGAAAAGAAAGCTTCATCAAAATATCAGTCCAATTTACAATGTTATAATTGCTTTGAAACTTTCGATTATGTGATGTTTAACGCCCTAGCGTTCATCAAGCCTAATGTGCTAAAATAACAAAAATTTCACTAAAAGTTATACAGGGAATGATTCAGAATAAAATTAATACCGAATTAGAGGAGGAGCAATTTGGATTTAGGAAAAACAATGGACAAAAGAAGCCATATTCAGCATGAATTAATTGTTTGAAAAGTACATAGAAGTAAACAAACCAATATATGCCTGCTCCATAGACTACAACAAAGCTTTTGATAAAATACACCACAATCAACTTATAGACTACCTAAAAGATATAAATCTAGATGACACAGACATACGATTAATATGTAATTTATACTGGGAGCAAACAGCAATAATAACATATAACAATGAGAACTCTACACCCATTGATATAAAAAGAGGAGTAAGACAAGGATGCATCCTATCACCAAACTTGTTCAATCTATAATACACTGAGCAAATCTTTAAAAACATCATAGAGCTACAAGGCCTAAACATTAATGGAAAGATAATCAATAACCTGAGATATGCTGATGATACTGTATTACTAGCAGAAAATCCTGAAGATGTACAACAATTACTTAGTGAAATAAACATGACAAGTAAAAAATATGGATTAGATATGAATATAAAAAAGACTAAAACTATGATCATAAGGAAATAAAACTCTCAAGACCTACAAATAAATATCAAAGTTGAAGGAATATACTTGGAGACAGTTTTGAGCTACAACAACCTTGGGCATACTATAACCAGTGATGGAAAATGTACAACTGAAATAAACAAAAGAATAGGAATGACAAAAAGTGATTTTAATGTCATGAAAAGTATACTAACATAAAAACAAATAACACCAGGGCTAAAACTAAGAATAGCAAAATATGACATCTTCTCAATATTCCTGTATGGTGCAGAAACATGGACATTAGACGAGAACACAGAACAGAAAATTGAAGCCTTTGAAATGTGGAGAAGAATAGATAGAATTAGATGGAAAGAAAAAAAAAACAAATGATGAAGTTTTAAAACAATTACAAATTAAAAGAGAACTACTAAACACAATTAGAACAAGACAAATTAGTTTTGGGGCATGTTAAAAGACACAACAGCCTACTAAAAGTAATCTTGGAAGGGAAAATACAAGGTAATAGAGGCAGGGGAAGACAAAGATTAACATGGAGAGTAACATCAAACGATGGACAAATCAGCCTATGACAATCTGCACCATCGAAGTAAGAGACAGATATGAATGGCGCTCCTATGGTAGCCAACCTTCGATGCGGAGACGGCACTCATTGATGATGATAAGCGTTTGTCATGAAGAATTTGAATAAAACAAATTCCTTAGACCGGAAACAACACAATTTTGATCAAAGAAGCCAAGCAAACACCTGGACAGAGTTCGAACAAAAGATGAGCAGGGCAGCCGCAAGAGACTTCTACAAAGCAGTAAAAGCAACAAGAGCGAGAAGGAGAACAATGATCCAAATGAACTCATAAATGACAAAGATGGTCAGCATATCATGATATGCCTCAGAATTCGAAAAAAATATTCGGTATATCGCTCACGTGATCAGCTAAGAATTGCCAATCTAACATTTTTTTAAATGCACAGATCCAAAAATGTCATTCCTTCCTTTCTCCCTCCCTTGTTTAAATTTAGCTAGGGACTGCATAGGTGGGTGACATTGCAGAGGTCAGTGGGTTTGGAGGTAGAAGATGATGAAAGGGATGATGAGTAATGTATGGAAGACCACAACAATGAGCAGGCCACTGAAGAATTTAAAAAAATAGCAGTAAGCAGGGCAGCAAAAAGCAACTGAGGAACTTTCTTCAGAAAATGGCGCCAAAAATGAAAACAGTAGAGCATTTCCACAAAATAAATGAAATAAACATTGTCCCTTGGAAGTAAGCTTGGTGGGGAAAATGACATTCCAACATTGATGTAGCCAATTACAAAGTTACTTATCATTTTATAAATCTAGATACAAAACTACAGACAAAACTATATGGGAAACTGCAAAAATTACAAAAGACAGTGAAATTTATACAGGAAACGACATTGCATTTATAGACAATACTTCGAGCGAACGAAAGATAGATGGATTTTATAAATCAAAAAGGAAAATCGCCAACAGCAGGCACCAATTGAACGTTTTTATGTACATAATCCGGTGCACAGATAAAGGAAAACAGACCAGAAGGTTTTTATGTGATTTACACGATGTATTTATCGAAGATGACCACCCTTCCAAATAATGATATCACTTCTCCTTTCCACCTTCCACTTATGCAATCAGATAATTTTAGTACAGATATAATAGTGTGAATTTACAAATAAAAAAATAATAATAATAAATAAGGCTATGAAAACAAAGTCAACATTGTGTTCGCTCTCGTGCATCCAAGTACGAAACATTGATTTATCTCTCGTCTCCAAATCGTAAAAAATAAATCATCACTGGCTGTGTACAACGGATTAATCCAATTTATATTAATTGTTTCAGGAAAATTTGTATCGGAATTCGTACAAAATTCACACAGCCTCTCTGGAACGAATTGTGTACGAAAAGCAGGCTTCCAATGGACTGTGTAAGCTGTTTTGTTTGATATTCGAATAAGTAACTTTCTGATTGTCGAGATGCATCGTATTTATATAAACAATCAATTAAAATGTCGTTATAGCTGCAACGCAAACAACAAATGTAAGAGCTGACAGTAGCTGTAAGGTCATTTTAATATGGTTGGTGATTCCAATACACGAAGCGCCGCGCCGCAGCGATATCTGTATATAAATGCGTGTGTATCTTATAATTACAATGTAAGAGGTATACGCAAGGTGAACGTTACAAGATTATATATTTATTAATTAAGAATAGCAAAATGTTATATCCTTTCAACATTCCTGTATGGCGCAGAAACAGGGCAGTTAGACTAGTAAACATATATATAGAAGAGTAGGAAGAATTGGACGGAAATAAAAAAAACAAACGATGAAGTCTTAAAACAACTAAAAATGAAAAGAGAACTACTAAATACAATTAAAAGACAATAAATGAGATTTTTGGGGCATGCTAAAATACATAGCAGTGTCTAAAAGTAATATTGGAAGATAAAATACAAGGTAAAAGAGTCAGAGGTAGACCAAGACTATAACATGGACGAGTAACATCAAAAGATGGACAAATCAGCCTATAACAACCTGCACCATCAAAGCAAGAGACAGAGTGTAATGACGCTTCATGGTAGCCAACCTTCGATGCGGAGCCGGCACTTAATGATGATGACAGATATATGCAGAATAAAAACACAACAATAAGTGTTTCAAACACGAGTATAAACATGCAAATTGAGGTGCAAATCTTCAACAAAATTAGTTTCCAGATCTTTAGCGCATTCAGTTAATAAGATGAATAAAATGATTAGTTAACACCTATATATTTGGGAAATGGTCGCGTAATTGGTGAATGTCGAAGTCATTATTGAACGGTCTGGTAATTTAGCGAACACCTAAGCTACACGACCGTGTTTCAGTCATTAAACGAATGCTTCAGTAACTTAGTGTGAATATATAAATGACATAAACAAAAACATGTAGGCCTACCGTGATCATTGTTGAAGTTCATGGTCTCCATTCGCTGAAGCAAGTCGGGGGACGTTGATGTGCAATCACGTTTCCAGCGTGTACGGACACGGATGTCTATATCAACATTATCCGTGCTTAAGCTCATAGTTCTTCTCTTACACAGAAAGTGTCAGAGAGGACAGGTTTTCCTTTGTAAGCAGAACCGAGAATAACAGTAACGCTAGCATTAGGACCAAGGCAACAGCGTTAAGATGAACACATTCGTTTATCATTAGATAGATGCCGTTTTCCAAAACATCACAGCCCTCAATATACAAAATGTATAGCGCGCGCCAGGTCAACATATTAATAAATAATTATACTTGATAATAGCACACGTGACCGCGTTGTATTTAAAACTTAGTAAGGGCATATGTTATCTGACATAATATTTTCAGCAACAATTCATGATCGGAAAATTAGTATAAACAAATATTTTGTCAGCGAAGATGTGGTGAAATGTTTCCCGATAAAATGTCGACAGATTAACACAGGTAGACTCTGAGGAAGCCATATGTGATATATGTGAGGTATCAATCATTGATAATTCAAAACCGGATTACTAAGTAATAATATATGTGCCAGTCATTATAAAGTAATATATTATAATATAAAATATTATAAAAGTAACCACAGCCCGTCTGGCCATTTTATATATATATATATATATACATGTATATATATATATATATATATATATATATATATATATATATATATATATATATAGTGGGGATAGTCTGGTAGATTTATTTACATAAATGAAGTAATATTTGCCTTAGCAAAAATGCTTTATCTTTTCATCGCCTTTATAAAGGATTCCTCCGTTTCAGTTAAAGATACTGAAATCGATAGTGATAGCAATATTTGTAATCGCACATTTTTTTTTTCTCAAAAGCAATAATTAATGACAACATTACATACATTTTTGTTTCAAATTATGCGATTTCACTTTTTAAAAATGCGCAATTGAAGGGAAATATGTGTCATTTATTGCTGTTATTTTTGTGTAATTTCTAAAGAGCTAATCTACCTCCACTTACAATAATACTTATATGACACAATAAATTTCACATCGTTCTCATCATCATGTGCCATACCGGCTGGCGTAGGCGATCATGTCCTGCCACAATCTTCTATCTACAGTGCATCGTATCAGTTCTGTTGTTGACTGCTTTCCATGCCATGACACCAAGCCATCTAGTATTTTCTCTCTTTGTCGTCCGCGATCTCTCTTTCCTTTTATTTTGCCAATTGTAACCAAGTATTCCAACTTTCCTCTTCTCATGGTGTGCCAGAAAAATGTTGATTGTTTCTTTCTTATATTTTTTAGGAGCTGCCTCTTTGAGAACTTCCTCATTGGTCTTTTTAGCTGTCCAGGGAACTTTCAACATTCTTCTGAGAAATCCCATTAACCTTCACATAGATCATCATCATGTGCCATACCGGTTGGCGTAGGTGATCATGTCCCTCCACAATTATCTATCTTAATGCTTCGTATCAGTTCTGTTGTTGACTGATTTCCATGCCATGATACCAAGCTATCCAGTATTTTCTCTCTTTGTCGCCCGCGATCTCTCTTTCCTTTTATTTTGCCAGTTGTAACCAAGTATTCCAACTGTCCTCTTCTCATGGTGTGCCCGAAAAAATGTTGATTGTTTCTTTCTGATGTTTTTTTAGAAGCTGCCTTTTTGTGTTGGCCTCTTTTGAGAATTTCCTCATTGGTCTTTTTAGCTGACCAGGGAACTTTCAACATTCTTCTGAGAAATCCCATCAACATTCACATAGATTCCTTTAATTTTAACTTATCCCCAAAATGGAATTAAAATATTATCTAGTATTTAGTTGCTCTTCATTATTTCTTACATGGACTATAGATAATATCTGTCCCAAATATCAGTAGCTAACTAAAGACGGTTAGACGACCAATGCTGCCAAATCCAAACTCTAGTGACCGTTGAACGTCTTGTGATTTTGTATCGACACTTAAACTTATCAGTATCACCTAAGCTTCGGTACATGTGTTTTCTCAGCCACTTGTATCCGGTTCAGAACAGAAGATATAGGTCTCTTCTCCGCAATACACCAAGTATACACACACATGTGTTGTCTGTTCTTGTGTGCATGCTTAAATTCTGCTTGTATTGTATTTTAACATACGTGATGTCATTTCCTACCTGTTCGACGGATCAACCTTTTTTTTCCTTGCCTATAAATTAGCATTTTAAAACTAACTCTTTAAGTCCGGGCCAATGTTTCTGACAATTTTAAAGTATCAGTTTCAAATAATATTACCGCCCCACTAACCATACTTTCATGCTGTACGTTTTCTCTGCAAAGTGACATACACTTTGCTTTAATTAAGAGCAACGATCATACAGACATTTGAATATAATGTCGTTAGCTACTTCACAATTTGAATGTGCAAGTCTAATGTTTCTAACCAAATTAACAAAATAATTCCAGAGTTAACGATATCATTACAACAATGGCCATGGGTGACACCGAATTTGTGTTTATCTAGCTGCCGTATTTGAGGTTTGTGCAAATAAAAATTAAATTCTCAAAAGTCGATCTATTTGTTCCACCGAAACTCAGTTTTAAAGTAAGGCAAAACTCCAAGGGCAGCTACCCCAATTTGTGTTCAATGTGTAGACAACTATGTGGTTTGGAGTTATACGGCAGGTGTCTTCAACAAGATTGTATCGATATACAATAGGATATAATTAGACAGTCAGTGGTCGGTTGATATTGCATGTATCAACACTAATATACGGAAGTCACAAGTTGAAGATATGCGTGTCATCAAGCGTCCAATCAGGCTGTAGCTAACGATACAATTTGCTGTTGTTCCGTCACTCCATATGTCTACAGTTGTTGTGACAACTCCGTATGTCTGTAGTTGTTGTGACAACTTTATATGTCTGCAGTTGTTGTGACAACTTTATATATCTCCAGTTATTGTGATAACTCCATATGTCTGCAGTTGTTGTAACAACTTTATATGTCTACAGTTGTTGTAACAACTCCATATATCTATAGTTGTTGTGTCAACTCTCTATGTCTGCAGTTGTGACAACTCCATATGTCTACAGTTGTTGTGATAACTTCATATGTCTACAGTTGTTGTGACAACTCTCTCTCTCTCTCTCTATATATATATATATATATATATATATATATATATATATACAGTTGTTGTGTCAACTCTATGTCTCCAATTGTTGTGACAACTTTATATGTCTGTAGTTGTTGTAACAACTTTATATGTCTACAGTTGTTGTAACAACTCCATATATCTATAGTTGTTGTGTCAACTCTCTATGTCTGCAGTTGTGACAACTCCATATGTCTACAGTTGTTGTGATAACTTCATATGTCTACAGTTGTTGTGACAACTCTCTCTCTCTCTCTCTATATATATATATATATATATATATATATACAGTTGTTGTGTCAACTCTATGTCTCCAATTGTTGTGACAACTTTATATGTCTGTAGTTGTTGTGACAACTTTATATGTCTGCAGTTGTTGTAACAACTTTATATGTCTACAGTTGTTGTAACAACTCCATATATCTATAGTTGTTGTGTCAACTCTCTATGTCTGCAGTTGTGACAACTTTATATGTCTGCAGTTGTTGTGACAAATCTATATGTCTGCAGTTGTTGTGACAACTCCATTTA
This sequence comes from Megaustenia siamemsis, assembly GCA_032433765.1. Taxonomy (NCBI): domain Eukaryota; kingdom Metazoa; phylum Mollusca; class Gastropoda; order Stylommatophora; family Ariophantidae; genus Megaustenia; species Megaustenia siamemsis. The sequence continues at coordinate 36,896,444 of JAVIAB010000124.1, forward strand.
TCTACAGTTGTGATAACTCCATATGTTTACAGTTGTTGTGACAACTCCATATGTCTACAGATGTTGTAAACAACTCTATGTGTTTGCAGTTGTTGTGACATCTCCATATGTCTACAGTTGTTGTGACAACTCCATATGTCTGCAGTTGTTGTGATAACTCCATATGTCTACAGTTGTGACAACTCCATATGTCTACAGGTGTTGTGATAACTTCATATGTCTACAGTTGTTGTGACAACTCCATATGTCTACAGTTGTTGTGACAACTCCATATGTCTACAGTTGTTTTGATAACTTCATATGTCTACAGTTGTTGTGACAACTCCATATGTCTACAGTTGTTGTGATAACTTCATATGTCTACCATTGTTGTGACAACTCCATATGTCTACAGTTGTTGTGATAACTTCATATGTCTACAGTTGTTGTGACAACTCAATATGTCTACAATTGTTGTGACAACTCCACATATGCCTACAGTTGTTCGGTGAAGTACATAATATGTCAGCGAGATCTGGATTGTTTACAGCAACAGGTCAGGAAATTGAGCCCTATCCATGTTCATTGTCTGAGAAAACGGATCAAACCACGATAGCAGGGTATGGTGCCAAATACGTAACGTATTTACTTCGCTATACAGTTTGAGAAGCATACAAACATGTTGCTATGCAATTCACAGTTGTAATGGAATCATGATGTGTCTCACGACAAGGCACAATCAAAGAAAATGGTATAATGAACCGCGAGGACAGAAGCTAATTTGACACACTGGAGAAAAGGTTCAATGTTACACTAAAGTTACCACTAAAGCACAGTTGTACCAAGCACAGTTGTTCCTCGTGATGTAAATAACCAAAGTATTTGTGATCACTGCCGCAGACATTTCAAAGATTGTATAAATCAATTCAGTCTCCACAGAACCTACTTTAACTGAGAATTAAGATAATGTTGCCTATATGTACACAACACATCATCACGGACTAATTGGTGTTTCCCAGCACCGAATGATATAGACAACCGCGCTATGTCGAAATCAACATGTCGAGTCACTGAAATAATCGCGATTCCTTTTTGAGAAGACATGCCAGACCGCCATACTGAACAAGCCTGTAAAACAACGTAATTATCAACAGAGGTTTAACGGTTAGCCATTTACATTTAGAGTACGTCATGTCGCCGAACGTTAATCAGGTAACAAGATATCACCTTATAGATGGTTAACTAGGAAGCCACAAAGTCGTATGGCCAGTGATTAAAACTACGTATTGGGGAATTATTGAATCAACAGATGAAGCAAGTAGACAGTTTTAAATATCTGGGTAACACGTTAACACAAGACAGTAACCAAGATACAGAGATAGATATAAGGTGTAACAAAGCATGCCAAGTTATAGGTCAAGTATCAACACTATTGAAAAACAAAGCAATAACTACGGAAGCAAAAAGGGCAATATACAAATCAATTTTTCTACCAACTCTGTGCTATCAGTGCCAGAATTGGACGCTGGACTCTAGAACAATAAGAAAGATAACGACCACCGAAATGAAATGTGTCAGAAGAATGACAGGAAACAGCTTAAGGGACAGAGAAAGAAACACCGACCTGAGAAAGAAACTCGAAATTGAATTAGCCATCGAATACACAAAGAAACAACAGATAAATTGGTTCGGCCACATAAGACAAAAAAGAACTAACAATGACTCAAAGAGCCGTAAACAAACGCTACGAAAACGCCAGATTAAGAGGAAGACCGAGAAAGAGATGGATAGAGGAAATACTAGAGTCACTAGGAGGATAACACCAGAAGAGGCCAACAGAAGAGCAAAGAATCGCAGATTGTATCTCCCCTCGACGACAACGGCAATAGAGGAAGGATAGAAGAAGGAGAAGATAGATGAACAGATTAATACCAAGTACGGTAACGGCTGCTGCTGTCTAGACATTTTACTTTAGCTCTCGTCATCAACTACAGGGTGTTTATAAAGTCTCACTACACTTGGTATCTAGGTCAATTTGAAAAAAAAATGTTTATGACGTCATCACAATATGTGCTCCCACTGTCAATGAAATTTGTTGAATAAGTTTATTGCTACTGGAAATGTGGAAGATGCTCCACGATCTGGTAGGCCTGCTGTGAATGATGAAATATGTTTAGATATCCAAGACAGAATCCTTAAAAGTCCAGACAAGTCATTAAGAAAACTGTCGCAACAAGTGAACTTACCATTGAGCACATATTGTGATGACGTCAAAACATTTTTTTTCAAATTGACCTAGATACCAAGTGTAGTGAGACTTTATAAACACCCTATATAACAGCGTTAGTTTATAAAGATGCTACATGAAAGGCGCGACATTATTTTATTTTTAAACAGGAGGCGCGGAAAGAAAAAGCTGCTTCAAGGGAGTGGGAAAGGATAAGGGGGAGAGGAGGAACTAATGGCATTTCAAGACAATGTGAATGTTCTTGTAAAGTCACGGTTGTGATTCAGTTGTTTTATTTAACGTCATTTGATTATTAATTTGGGGGGGGGGGGAAGAAGGTGGAGCAGATCATCTAGAAGACGATGAATCGACGAAGTACCTACATTCTACAACATGCTATTTTGATAAGCAACAGCATGAGACGAATAACGAAATACTGAGTGACATAACAGCATGAGACGAATAACGAAATACTGAGTGACATAACAGCATGAGACGAATAACGAAATACTGAGTGACATAACAGCATGAGACGAAAAACGAAATACTGAGTGACATAACAGCATGAGACGAATAACGAAATACTGAGTGACATAACAGCATGAGACGAATAACGAAATACTGAGTGACATAACAGCATGAGACGAATAACGAAATACTGAGTGACATAACAGCATGAGACGAATAACGAAATACTGAGTGACATAACAGCATGAGACGAAAAACGAAATACTGAGTGACATAACAGCATGAGACGAATAACGAAATACTGAGTGACATAACAGCATGAGACGAATAACGAAATACTGAGTGACATAACAGCATGAGACGAATAACGAAATACTGAGTGACATAACAGCATGAGACGAATAACGAAATACTGAGTGACATAACAGCATGAGACGAATAACGAAATACTGAGTGACATAACAGCATGAGACGAATAACGAACTACTGAGTGACATAACAGCATGAGACGAATAACGAAATACTGAGTGACATAACAGCATGAGACGAATAACGAAATGCTGAGTGACATAACAGCATGAGACGAATAACGAAATACTGAGTGACATAACAGCATGAGACGAATAACGAAATACTGAGTGACATAACAGCATGAGACGAATAACGAAATACTGAGTGACATAACAGCATGAGACGAATAACGAAATACTGAGTGACATAACAGCATGAGGCGAATAACGAAATACTGAGTGACATAACAGCATGAGACGAATAACGAAATACTGAGTGACATAACAGCATGAGACGAATAACGAAATACTGAGTGACATAACAGCATAAGACGAATAACGAAATACTGAGTGACATAACAGCATGAGACGAATAACGAAATACTGAGTGACATAACAGCATGAGACGAATAACGAAATACTGAGTGACATAACAGCATGAGACGAATAACGAAATACTGAGTGACACAACAGCATGAGACGAATAACGAAATACTGAGTGACACAACAGCATGAGACGAATAACGAAATACTGAGTGACACAACAGCATGAGACGAATAACGAAATACTGAGTGACATAACAGCATGAGACGAATAACGAAATACTGAGTGACATAACAGCATGAGACGAATAACGAAATACTGAGTGACATAACAGCATGAGACGAATAACGAAATACTGAGTGACACAACAGCATGAGACGAATAACGAAATACTGAGTGACACAACAGCATGAGACGAATAACGAAATACTGAGTGACACAACAGCATGAGACGAATAACGAAATACTGAGTGACACAACAGCATGAGACGAATAACGAAATACTGAGTGACACAACAGCATGAGACGAATAACGAAATACTGAGTGACATAACAGCATGAGACGAATAACGAAATACTGAGTGACACAACAGCATGAGACGAATAACGAAATACTGAGTGACATAACAGCATGAGACGAATAACGAAATACTGAGTGACACAACAGCATGAGACGAATAACGAAATACTGAGTGACATAACAGCATGAGACGAATAACGAAATACTGAGTGACATAACAGCATGAGACGAATAACGAAATACTGAGTGACATAACAGCATGAGACGAATAACGAAATACTGAGTGACATAACAGCATGAGACGAATAACGAAATACTGAGTGACATAACAGCATGAGACGAATAACGAAATACTGAGTGACATAACAGCATGAGACGAATAACGAAATACTGAGTGACATAACAGCATGAGACGAATAACGAAATACTGAGTGACATAACAGCATGAGACGAATAACGAAATACTGAGTGACACAACAGCATGAGACGAATAACGAAATACTGAGTGACACAACAGCATGAGACGAATAACGAAATACTGAGTGACATAACAGCATGAGACGAATAACGAAATACTGAGTGACATAACAGCATGAGACGAATAACGAAATACTGAGTGACATAACAGCATGAGACGAATAACGAAATACTGAGTGACACAACAGCATGAGACGAATAACGAAATACTGAGTGACATAACAGCATGAGACGAATAACGAAATACTGAGTGACATAACAGCATGAGACGAATAACGAAATACTGAGTGACATAACAGCATGAGACGAATAACGAAATACTGAGTGACATAACAGCATGAGACGAATAACGAAATACTGAGTGACATAACAGCATGAGACGAATAACGAAATACTGAGTGACATAACAGCATGAGACGAATAACGAAATACTGAGTGACATAACAGCCTGAGACGAATAACGAAATACTGAGTGACATAACAGCATGAGACGAATAACGAAATACTGAGTGACATAACAGCCTGAGACGAATAACGAAATACTGAGTGACATAACAGCATGAGACGAATAACGAAATACTGAGTGACATAACAGCATGAGACGAATAACGAAATACTGAGTGACATAACAGCATGAGACGAATAACGAAATACTGAGTGACATAACAGCCTGAGACGAATAACGAAATACTGAGTGACATAACAGCATGAGACGAATAACGAAATACTGAGTGACATAACAGCCTGAGACGAATAACGAAATACTGAGTGACATAACAGCATGAGACGAATAACGAAATACTGAGTGACATAACAGCCTGAGACGAATAACGAAATACTGAGTGACATAACAGCATAAGACGAATAACGAAATACTGAGTGACATAACAGCATGAGACGAATAACGAAATACTGAGTGACACAACAGCATGAGACGAATAACGAAATACTGAGTGACATAACAGCATGAGACGAATAACAAAATACTGAGTGACATAACAGCATGAGACGAATAACAAAATACTGAGTGACATAACAGCATAAGACGAATAACGAAATACTGAGTGACATAACAGCATAAGACGAATAACGAAATACTGAGTGACACAACAGCATGAGACGAATAACGAAATACTGAGTGACACAACAGCATGAGACGAATAACAAAATACTGAGTGACATAACAGCATAAGACGAATAACGAAATACTGAGTGACATAACAGCATAAGACGAATAACGAAATACTGAGTGACATAACAGCATGAGACGAATAACGAAATGCTGAGTGACATAACAGCATGAGACGAATAACGAAATACTGAGTGACATAACAGCATAAGACGAATAACGAAATACTGAGTGACACAACAGCATGAGACGAATAACGAAATACTGAGTGACACAACAGCATGAGACGAATAACAAAATACTGAGTGACATAACAGCATAAGACGAATAACGAAATACTGAGTGACATAACAGCATAAGACGAATAACGAAATACTGAGTGACATAACAGCATGAGACGAATAACGAAATGCTGAGTGACATAACAGCATGAGACGAATAACGAAATACTGAGTGACACAACAGCATGAGACGAATAACGAAATACTGAGTGACATAACAGCATGAGACGAATAACGAAATACTGAGTGACACAACAGCATGAGACGAATAACGAAATACTGAGTGACATAACAGCATGAGACGAATAACGAAATACTGAGTGACATAACAGCATGAGACGAATAACGAAATACTGAGTGACACAACAGCATGAGACGAATAACGAAATACTGAGTGACACAACAGCATGAGACGAATAACGAAATACTGAGTGACATAACAGCATGAGACGAATAACGAAATACTGAGTGACACAACAGCATGAGACGAATAACAAAATGCTGAATGACATAACAGCATGAGACGAATAACAAAATGCTGAATGACATAACAGCATGAGACAAATAACGAAATACTGAGTGACACAACAGCATGAGACAAATAACAAAATGCTGAGTGACACAACAGCATGAGACGAATAACAAAATGCTGAATGACATAACAGCATGAGACGAATAACGAAATACTAAGTGACACAACAGCATGAGACGAATAACAAAATGCTGAGTGACATAACAGCATGAGACGAAAAACGAAATACTGAGTGACACAACAGCATAAGACGAATAACAAAATACTGAGTGACACAACAGCATGAGACAAATAACAAAATACTGAGTGACACAACAGCATGAGACGAATAACGAAATACTGAGTGACATAACAGCATGAGACGAAGAACGAAATACTGAGTGACATAACAGCATGAGACGAATAACAAAATGCTGAGTGACATAACAGCATGAGACGAATAACAAAATGCTGAGTGACACAACAGCATGAGACAAATAACAAAATGCTGAGTGACACAACAGCATGAGACGAATAACAAAATACTGAGTGACACAACAGCATGAGACAAATAATGAAATGCTGAGTGACCTAACAACCTGAGACTAATAACAAAATGCTGAGTGACATAAGAGCATGAGACGAACAACGATATAGAGTGACATAATACTCAATTTTCCAACGACGCTAAGCAGCAACAGAAGCGGTGGAAAAGTAAAGTGAGTAATGACGAAGTGTTTACACTAAGGCTACACGTTCCACAATAGAATCACGTATATTTATAAATAACATAAATACAGTACTAAAAAAAATATTAGTGACAAACATAAGATCACGTGTTTAAGGGGCAGAAGAATGAATGCTAATGGCTCTGTTATGACTAGCTAAATGACATAATGATCACTTCGGAGAAACAAACAGGAGGACAATAATAAAATACGTAGATGGAGAGATATAACTCTGCTCTTTTCTTCTCAGAGTCTAAGGGAAGTGGAGCGCTCTTGACAGAGTTCTTGTGGTTGTTCCATACACAGATGTGAGACGTTTGATATTTTGTTTATCCATCTTTAGAGAGATCTTCCTTTTTTTAAAAAAAACTATAACTAATGGTAAATAATTGAAGACGGGTGGTTGCCGAGTTCTATGACCAAATCATTTAGTGTTTTTTATTTTATTTTGGACCCCTATTTACCTGCAGAGCGGAGGTATATTACCAATTAGTGTGTTTGTGTGTGTGTGTGTGTGTATATATATATATATATATATAGAATAGTCTCCGTCAGTTATAGTTGACTATGGATTTTTCAGCGCCCCTAGAAATGTGATTTTATTTTTTTTCTTACGCCGCGTATTCTCTTTTTCATCTGAATCTGTAAAAGTAGTTCTTGTTTGAGTTGGAGCTTTAGAGCACGCACGCACGCACGCACGCACGCACGCACGCACACACACACACACACACACACACACATATGTTTGTAGTCAGAGTTGTTGTCACGTTGAAATTAGTGACTTGGTTATTCCTTCAATTCATCTTCCGCAAGACCGTCCTGTGGTCTTGTAGCCTGATATAGTGCATGCCAGGTAATCTCACGTAGTTTGTAATTAATTTACTGTTGCTTGATGTAACTCGGAAGTAGTATTATTAGACCTACATTACGTCTAATGTGTTCTTTCTTGATTATTTTTATCTCGTCTTGTTGCATTAATCAATTAAAGTAGTCAGCTGTAATCAACAGCTTGCAGAAAAAAACGACAGAACACAACCAAAACTTATACGTGGCCTTCATTGACCAGGAAAAAGCATTCGAAGGAGTAAACAGAGAACAACTGAGGGAGACACTAACAACATACGGAGTAAGCCAACATCTAACCAACCTTATTAAAAGTCTCTACATCAACAGCAGCTGCACAGTCAGAACAGCAGCAGGCTGGCTACACAGACCACTTCGAAGTTAGATCAGGTGTAATACAGGGGTGCGTACTATCTCCCCTACTGTCTATTACATACATGGACCACATATGCAAGCTAGCCAACCCATCAGAGACAGAGGAGATCAACGAGCTTTTATTTGCAGACGATCAGGCACTAATACATGAAACAATAGAAGACCTACAAGAACACTTAAACTCAACATCTCAGGCACAAAATACAACATGAAAATCAACATCAACAAAACAGAAGTCATGAATGTCGCCAAAAATAAACAGAACATCAACATAACTATAGAAGGCAGACAACTAAAACAAGTAGAGGAATTCAAATACCTAGGAAGTCTAATGACAAACGATAATTCTCAAACAGCAGAGATAGAATCAAGATGCAACAAAGCTTGTCAAATCATCGGACAGTTATCACCACTATTGTCCAACAAGGAAATAACTCTGGAGGCAAAACGAGCACTATACAATACAATCTTCGGATCTTCATTGCACTTTTCTGCGTTAAAGTCAAAATGATGATATGCTTGATACATCTGTGTCGCTAAGACGAGGTCGTAGGTCGACAACAGTCCGTTTTTGACGAATCAAGTGTTGTGAGTGAGACATTCCACCGTCCAGACTTCATCTGTGCTTTACGTCACATTAGTGCTGTTCAAGACCGTTATTGGGATTCTTTGACGCAAGTTATTTCCACGTTACACATTAATGTAAACTACTTCGTCAGTCGCAGTTTTGTCTCTTTGTGGAAGTTGCTTCGTGTATTGTTCGTCGTAGACTGTTTACACTTGAGTAATCAGACATAAGTCTAAAGGTATCGAGATTATGAGTTTGGCGACATTGTGTCCTACGTCATCGTATTGGTTCCCTAAACCGCCCGTGCGCAAATCTTACGGTCTGCTGTTTGATGTGCAACAAGAATAAATTGACGACTGACTGTGTGTCTATATGTTCGGAATTGGAGTCATCAACGATGGCCTAACATCATCAAGTGCTACGATGATCATCATTTTCGGGAGGACGTGACTTACCGGTATATGGGGATAGGCGGCGGGAACAAATGGAGGCTATGCATGAAATGTGTTCCTTGTTGCAGTTTCTCATATTACAAGTCGCATGTATGTGTTAGTCACCTCTAGTGACTCGGGCAGATGGTGCTCGTAAACCTGGGAAGGCCGACCATCTAAGGGCAGAATCCCCCGACAGAAAAGATCAACTGCTGCCTTGCAGGAAGATTGGGGACAATCAAAGGCTAAGGAAAGCAAACCTGAAAAATGCTGGCTGAAATCGGATGCACTGGGCCACTGGCGCAGAACACAGTGCAACGTATTAACGGGTGTTCAGTCAGAGTGGATCTGACAGACTCTAATTGTGATGTTCTGTCTGTGGGGGCGATCAACACACTTAGCCTGACAGCTGACTTCATATGAGAGTCTGGAATCCTTACTCTGATTGAGTCCTGAACGCAGAGAGAGAGAGAGAGAGATCCCAACGTTGTGCTACCAATGTCAGACCTGGACCCTAGATGCAAGAACAATAATAAAAATAACCTCTACATAGATGAAGTGTGTTAGACGAATGACAGGAAACAGTCTGAGAGGTAAGATCAGAAATGAAGAACTGAGAAAAGAGCTAGGAATAGCCCCCACCATAGAATATATAAGGAAACAATAGCTAAAATGGTTTGGCCACTTGACAAGGCAGAAATAACAAAACACAACACAGCGAGCCTTCAACAAACGTTGTGAGAACACCAGACCCAAGGGTCCACCACGAAAAAGATGGATCGATGGGATATTAGAAGCACTAGGAAGCATAACAGCAGCAGAAGCAAACAGAAGAGCAAAAGACCGCAAATTATATCTCCCCTCAACGCTGAAAGGCAGATGAGGAAGGAAAGAAGAGGAAGAAGAAGCTATAATCATGAAGGAACAATGTTTGTCCATAGAATTATATATACCACTGTTTTCCTTCGACATTCGCAGGCTTGAGAGGATAAGCTGATGCTACTGCAGAGTGAATATATAATTCATAAATGTTAACAGATAATGATTGAAATAATACATAAGTGTCTTTATGATTTAGATTGAAATAATACATAAGTGTCTTTATGATTTAGATTGAAATAATACATAAGTGTCTTTATGATTTAGATTGAAATAATACATAAGTGTCTTTATGATTTAGATTGAAATAACAAGTCTGACCCGAACACTTCGCGGCGGCTACATTGGGCATGCGGCCTTTATTCTACAGAACCAAGGTCCCCTCCGGTAGACCTCAGAAATGGAACATATGTCATGATAACAAAAGATGCCTAAGAAGAATACTGGATGTAACAAGAAGAGAAAGAATGATAATTGAACATAAAAAGATAATAGTTGCAGCAACACCAGTGATTAGATCATTAGGAAACAACAATCGAATGATTTGGACGAGCGGCACAATCATCAGCAGACAACATCAGTCAGATAGTCTCAGCACTTAGAACAACGGAAAAAGGGGAAAACACGAAATACGACGGATAAATAATATAGCAGATTTCATGCTGGGGAAAACTACATAGCACTGATCCGAACACTACAAAGCACTAATCCGAACACTACATAGCACTAATCCGAACACTACATAGCACTAATCCGAACACTACATAGCACTAATCCGAACACTACAAAGCACTGATCCGAACACTACAAAGCACTAATCCGAACACTACATAGCACTAATCCGAACACTACATAGCACTGATCCGAACACTACAAAGCACTAATCCGAACACTACAAAGCACTGATCCGAACACTACAAAGCACTGATCCGAACACTACATAGCCCTAATCCGAACACTACATAGCACTAATCCGAACATTACAAAGCACTGATCCGAACACTACAAAGCACTAATGCGAACACTACATAGCAATGATCCGAACACTACAAAGCACTGATCCGTACACTACATATCACTGATCCGTACACAACAAAGCACTAATCCGAACACTACACAGCACTGATACGAACTCTCCATTTTACCTTGACCGCTGAAAGACGTAAGCAAACAAAAAACCTACAAGAGCGCATAAATAGACTTTACAGCATAGACATCAAATACACCAGGAAAATCAACGCCAACAAGACACACGTTTTTATGAACATCGCAACAGATAAACGGCAGACACCTAAAGTAAGTGGAGAAAATGAAATACCTAGGAGGTCTAGTGACAAACGACAATTCACAATGCAGCAGAAATAGTTTCAAGATGTAACAAAGCTTGTCATCTGACAGATGCCACCGTTACTGTTTAACAAGGAAATAACACTAGTGGCAAAACGGGCACTCTACAGCACAAACTTCATTCCAACCTTGTGCATTTAAACACAGACACGAACGTTAGGCTAATCAAAACAATAGGAAATAACAACTATCGAGATGAAATGTGTTAGACGAATGACAGGAAGCAGTCAGTGAGATAAGATCAGAAATTAAGAATTGAGAAAAAAATACAGGAAAAATTATCGCCACTGAATAAATAAAGAAGCAACAGAGAAAATGGTTTGGCCCTATGATAGAACAGAAATATCAAAATACGACACAAATGAACCTATAACAAACGCTACGAGAACACTAGGTTCCGGAGTCGATCACGAAAAAAGAGGGATTAATGGAATACGAGGAATATTAGGAAACATATCTGGAGAGGGCAATAGAAGAGGAAATGACCGCAAATTATATCTCATATCTGGAGAGGGCAATAGAAGAGGAAATGACAGCAAATTATATCTCATATCTGAAGAGGGCAATAGAAGAGGAAATGACCGCAAATTATATCTCATATCTGGAGAGGGCAATAGAAGAGGAAATGACCGCAAATTATATCTCATATCTGGAGAGGGCAATAGAAGAGGAAATTACAGCAAATTATATCTCATATCTGGAGAGGGCAATAGAAGAGGAAATGACAGCAAATTATATCTCATATCTGGAGAGGACAATAGAAGAGGAAATGACCGCAAATTATATCTCATATCTGGAGAGGGCAATAGAAGAGGAAATGACCGCAAATTATATCTCATATCTGGAGAGGGCAATAGAAGAGGAAATGACCGCAAATTATATCTCATATCTGGAGAGGGCAATAGAAGAGGAAATGACCGCAAATTACATCTCATATCTGGAGAGGGCAATAGAAGAGGAAATGACCGCAAATTACATCTCATATCTGGAGAGGGCAATAGAAGAGGAAATGACCGCAAATTATATCTCATATCTGGAGAGGGCAATAGAAGAGGAAATGACCGCAAATTACATCTCATATCTGGAGAGGGCAATAGAAGAGGAAATGACCGCAAATTATATCTCATATCTGGAGAGGGCAATAGAAGAGGAAATGACCGCAAATTACATCTCATATCTGGAGAGGGCAATAGAAGAGGAAATCACCGCAAATTACATCTCATATCTGGAGAGGGCAATAGAAGAGGAAATGACCGCAAATTACATCTCATATCTGGAGAGGGCAATAGAAGAGGAAATGACCGCAAATTACATCTCATATCTGGAGAGGGCAATAGAAGAGGAAATGACCGTAAATTACATCTCATATCTGGAGAGGGCAATAGAAGAGGAAATGACCGCAAATTATATCTCATATCTGGAGAGGGCAATAGAAGAGGAAATTACCGCAAATTACATCTCATATCTGGAGAGGGCAATAGAAGAGGAAATGACCGCAAATTATATCTCATATCTGGAGAGGGCAATAGAATAGGAAATGACAGCAAATTATATCTCATATCTGGAGAGGGCAATAGAAGAGGAAATGACCGCAAATTACATCTCATATCTGGAGAGGGCAATAGAAGAGGAAATGACCGCAAATTATATCTCATATCTGGAGAGGGCAATAGAAGAGGAAATGACCGCAAATTACATCTCATATATGGAGAGGGCAATAGAAGAGGAAATGACCGCAAATTATATCTCATATCTGGAGAGGGCAATAGAAGAGGAAATGACCGCAAATTACATCTCATATCTGGAGAGGGCAAAAGAAGAGGAAATGACCGCAAATTATATCTCATATCTGGAGAGGGCAATAGAAGAGGAAATGACCGCAAATTATATCTCATATCTGGAGAGGGCAATAGAAGAGGGAATGACCGCAAATTATATCTCATATCTGGAGAGGGCAATAGAAGAGGAAATGACCGCAAATTATATCTCATATCTGGAGAGGGCAATAGAAGAGGAAATGACCGCAAATTACATCTCATATCTGGAGAGGGCAATAGAAGAGGAAATGACCGCAAATTATATCTCATATCTGGAGAGGGCAATAGAAGAGGAAATGACCGCAAATTACATCTCATATCTGGAGAGGGCAATAGAAGAGGAAATGACCGCAAATTACATCTCATATCTGGAGAGGGCAATAGAAGAGGAAATGACCGCAAATTATATCTCATATCTGGAGAGGGCAATAGAAGAGGAAATGACCGCAAATTATATCTCATATCTGGAGAGGGCAATAGAAGAGGAAATGACCGCAAATTATATCTCATATCTGGAGAGGGCAATAGAAGAGGGAATGACCGCAAATTATATCTCATATCTGGAGAGGGCAATAGAAGAGGAAATGACCGCAAATTATATCTCACCTAGACGCTGAAAGGCAAATTAGGGAGATAAGAGGCAAAAAGGCATGAAAGGTAAACCAAAAAAAAAAAAAAACGCAAAAGAAAGGTAAGTGTATATTTTGTGTAAATCAATTAACATTTTATTGACTATCTTTATCTAAGATTATCGTACTAGGCGTCAGTAAAACTAACACAAATAAATAGAATAATAACAAGTATTCTAATGTAAATTTAATTATTGTTGCCAAATTCACAAATCCTTGAAAGTGAAAACCACGATTGGTGAAGGGAAAAAAAAGCAACCGTTCACGTCCACAACTCTCCAATGTACCACCTATGTCAAAACGTTTGGAAGAAGTGTATAATCGATGACCACATTAGCAATATGTTTGATAAATGTAACAGTTTCATCATATATAGAACAATATTGTGAAAGCACCATGACGTATTATCACGTTTCCCAACCAGTCTGGGAAGTACAAACGACACAAGCACCAGCATTCCACATAAACTAATCCAAAATGAAGTCGTCGAGTGTAAACTCTCTAAATGCCAGTGCTGCTTGTCTATCTAGTTCACCAAACTATGTCACCGCTTTCACATTACACGATTACACGTTCCGAGAATATACTAATAGTCCACACGTCTCTAGAGAGACACGTGATGTCTTGTTACCTGTGTTGACCTAAAATAGGGCACTTTACCTCAGGAACAAAAATCAACATAGCGGTTGATATAAGTCACGTGGTCACTCGCGCAGATGGAACAAAAAATATGAATACAGGGATAAAACAATTATAAATATTTCAAGTGTTTAGTTAGGAAACACTGAGAGGAGGGGGCTGGGTGGTCTAGAAATAAGACGTCGACGACCTCTGGACATGAAGGTCCCGGCTTCAATTCCACCAGTAGGAATATTTTTAAAAATAAAGAAAAATTGAATCAGTGGTTTCTTCGTGGTTCTACCCTCCCCTGGTCTCTGAATTGTGAGATGCGATGTCTAGTCCCCTCGGATAACGGCACACACAACAAATAATAATAATAATAAAAAGAATGTGCCGTGTGCACTCGCACACGTTAAAGAGCCCTTGACAGTTAAAAATCGAAAAGAGTAAGCCAAAAATAGCCGCTGCCAGGGTAAAATTGTCTACCTACACTGATGGATCCCAGATCGTGCTACGGAGTTCGTGCACGAGGGTCAGGGTTCTCCTCGGAGATTCTCGATAGTTAGAGGGGAAAATCATAGTTAGTTCGGTGCGCAGCGGTGATGATTCTAACATAATAAAACATAACATTGGGAGGACAGAAAGAAAAGGTTCGAGTAATAGGTGTGGCAGTACTATGAGAGGATTGTGTAGGGAGATGAAGTAAAAATGGCAGCGATTGGAAAATAAATAGGGGGAAAAAGTCACAATGAGCCAAGACAGCTAATGTTCGAAAACTGTTGACGTATTCGATATATATGGGTCGGGATCTCCTAGGACGAGGGTAATTTGCTCCAGTTAGCAATGATGGCTATAGGAGTGGTTGATGAAATAAATCAAATAAGCGTGCCACACCCCCCCCCCCCCCCTTTTTTACTTTCTTTTAATTAAAGGCAGACATATTTGAAGCTTCCTAGGACGACCTTATGAACTCAAGCCATGTTTGCACAGCGTGCCATATTGAAATCCGTGAACAACATATAGATAATTATTTTAGTGCGAACGAGTATTTATAGCACAGGAACAGAGTAAACAGAATATGCAGGTATATGTTTGATGTTTTTTTTTTTTTCAAATTCAAACTGACGCAGCAGCTTGTCTGATATTACAATTAAACTCAGCGTTTAGAGCTCACATACGTTTGTCATAGAATTGTGTACAATTAATGAAGCTGACACACTCATTTTAAACCAATGCTATTAAATTAGAATATTCTCTTAAATCGCATCCCTGCTTCATATCTACTTTGAAGAAGATGTGTTTATGACAAAATAACGGATTGGAAATTTATGGTGAAGTATCCCACGGTGGGCATAAATCTAATGTCTTGGTTTCTTTTTTACACACACGCACGCACGCACGCACGCACGCACGCACGCACGCACAGACACACACACACACACACACACACACACACAAATATAACCTTTACATATTTCGTGGTGTTTCACAAAGTGGAGCCACTCCAGTAGACTATCAGATTTAAGAAGAAAAGATAAAGATAATGTAACTGATCTAAGGCATCTTCATCAACAGACGGTTGCATAATCTCTAGGATTACATCTAAGTATGTCGACTTTGAGGCTAACTAAAAAAAAAAAAAACAGCAACTGTGAAGTTTTTGGGAAGTGATATTAAAACAGAATGTCAAGCAAAGTTGTGGTACATTGAGTGTCGACATCACTCAGGCACAAAACATCAAGCTATACACAACACAACCAATGATCATACACAATACAAGCAATGATCATACACAACACACGCAATCATCATACACAACACACGCAATGACCATAAACAACACACGAAATGACCATACACAATACACCCAATGATCATACACAACACACGCAATGACCATACACAACACACGAAATGACCATACACAATACACGCAATGACTATACACAATACAACCAATGATCATACACAATACAACCAATGATCATACACAACACACGCAATGACCATACACAACACACGAAATGACCATACACAACACACGCAATGACCATACACAATACAACCAATGATCATACACAATACAACCAATGATCATACACAATACAACCAATGATCATACACAATACAACCAATGATCATACACAAGCAATGACCATACACAACACACGTAATGACCATACACAACACACGCAATGACTATACACAACACATGCAATGACTATACACAACACAACCAATGACCATACACAAAACACGCAATGACCATACACAACACACGCAATGACTATACACAACACACGCAATGACCATACACAACACAACCAATGACCATACACAACACAACCAATGACCACACACAACACACGCAATGACCACACACAACACAACCAATGACCATACACAACACACGCAATGACCATACACAACACAACCAATGACCATACACAACACTATCAATGACCACACACAACACACGCAATGACCACACACAACACAACCAATGACCATACACAACACAACCAATGACCATACATAACACAACCAATGACCATACATAACACACGCAATGACCATACACAACACAACCAATGACCATACATAACACAACCAATGACCACACATAACACAACCAATGACCATACACAACACAACCAATGATCATACACAATACAACCAATGATCATACACAATACAACCAATGATCATACACAAGCAATGACCATACACAACACACGCAATGACCATACACAACACACGCAATGACTATACACAACACAACCAATGACCATACACAAAACACGCAATGACCATACACAACACACGCAATGACTATACACAACACACGCAATGACCATACACAACACAACCAATGACCATACACAACACAACCAATGACCATACACAACACAACCAATGACCACACACAACACACGCAATGACCACACACAACACAACCAATGACCATACACAAAACAACGCAATGACTATACATAACACACGCAATGACCATACACAACACAACCAATGACCATACACAACACAACCAATGACCACACACAACACACGCAATGACCACACACAACACAACCAATGACCATACATAACACAACCAATGACCATACATAACACAACCAATGACCATACATAACACACGCAATGACCATACACAACACAACCAATGACCATACATAACACAACCAATGAACACATATAACACAACCAATGACCATACACAACACAACCAATGACTCTACATAACAAAACCAATGACCATACACTTCAATGACACCTATGTTATCAATAACAAAAATAGTCACCAATAAGTGACAAGAGAGAAAGATTACTAAATGTTTACTGAGAAAAAAAGTAAAAGTGTTCCCAACACGCATATAAAGAGTGTGGGAATTAGGCGTGTATGCGCATATTTTTCGATGACAAACGACACACTTTACAGGTAGTGTGGATGTGGTCGGTAGTACTCCATGCTTCTCTACTTTCACCTAGAAAATCTCTTATACACATTTTCTTAGACTGGGCAAATCCCGAAAATAAATTCAGCACATTGGGAATTAAACCCGGAACCTATAGGTTAGTCTAGCAGAGCGACAATCACTCAGCCACCAAGTTTTGAAGTAAACAAAATGTCACCTTATAGGATGGTTATGGAAGGCCCGGTATCTCATAGGAATGAAGCTCAAACAAGCACCATTATGTGCCGACAGCTACAGATAATTTCAGTGTCAGGAGGTACAATTTCAGATCTATCTGTCTATTGACCTTTCAAGTGGAAGATTTCAGGTAAGGAAGACATTCTAAACTCCTTTATGTTTAACGATCTTTGTTATTAAGTATTAGATCTTGCATAGGACCTGCATTGTTTCTCGACAGACGTTCCTATTCTGGGCGATTCTCTCAATCTCGACAAGGTAGCAGATGCCCGCTGCTGTTGCCTCTCGCCTCAATGTTCTGCTTAGTTTTTCTCTAGGTATACCTCTTTTGTTTTTACCCTCTGGTTTGCAAGTTATGGCTTGTTTTGGAATTATCTTGTATAATTATCTTCCTAGCACATGGACAACGACGACCACCTTCTTCTTCCTTCTGATTATAGATGATAATTGAGGATGCTTTGTCATTTCACTAACTGCTCTAGTCTTGAGTTAATGTCACGGTATATAAAGTATTTTCCTTAGGCATTTGTTTTCAAATGCATCCAGATTATTTTCAATTTCTTTAGTTGTTTTCAAGCTTTCGCTTGCATAAGTAATGGTGGATAATACATTTGATTTGAAAATTATGAGCTTCGTTTTTGAGTTCAGTAATTTCACTTGAGCATGTTTTTGAGCTCAATAATTTTAGCTTGATTTCACACATTATCAAGGTTTCTTAAAGTCATTGCTGCCGTTGCTATTCTCATTCTAATTTCTTTTTTCGTGTCTCCTTGATCTATGCAGCTTCCAAGGTATACAAAGTGGTTTACTTCCATGGCTTTTCCTTCCAGGTATATATTTTCTTATTGACTAATTTGAATTCTCATTTCTTTTGTATTTTCGTAGTTGATCTTAAGTTTTATTTTCCTAGCCACCGATGACAGGACATTTTTTTTTTTTTTTTCTTACATCAAGTTCACATTGCTGCTGAAAAGAACTATGTCGATACAAGAGTCAAGATTTCTGTTTCAATAGCAATATACATGTTATGATGGCGGTTTGTTATTAGGCCATCGATCCGTAGTCCGCAGCAACATGAAGACATATTCAGGACAGGCAATAATACATACATTCTATGGTGTTACGGGCTAACAATGAATAGTTCAATACGCATGAACTGGATTATAAAAGTGTTTGTTATCTGCACACAACGTATCTACGCCCATCTAACGTTCTTTTATGGGCGAACTATGAAGAGGAGTAGTCGCCAGTTGAAGACAGAAGAAGAAGATGCTGCACACAACACATGGCGGTATAAGTGGATTAGATAAAGCAAAAATAGACAAGGCATTGGGGTCATTTTTCTCGTGGTCGTCTAAATAGGGGCCAGGAAATGTAACGTTTCTAATATTATTGTCAGTTGTGAACAATCTAGGAACCCCTTGTCTACTGCTCTTATCAGCGGGACCTGGAAATGAATGCACTGAACACGACTTTCTGGGGAGGACAGCCAGTAATGGTTTACTTGGGAATGCGTGAGGATGGGAGATGGGGAGACAAAGTATAGTGTCATTCATTTAAGTCAGAAGGGTACCTTGTAGGTGGGTGGGTGTGGGGACGCACATACACACAAAACACACACACGCAACACACATACACGCAACACACACACACACACACACAATGATGAAGTCTACTGAAATATAATTTTTAAACACTGCATAAAGTTGTGTGTTACTGACACTTTAGTTGATTTGCACATTTGGGTCTTTTCAGGATGGTGATACATACTTTTGTATATTATAAATTAAAAGGGATTAGAGGAAGCTCATCATCATCGAGTGCCATCTCCGCAACGAAGGTTGGCTACCATGGAGCGCCATTCCGCTCTGTCTCTTGCTTTGATGGTGCAGGTTGTCATAGGCTGATTTGTCCATCTTTTGATGTTACTCGTCCATGTTAGTCTTGGTTTGCCTCTTTTACCTTGTATATCCCCTCCAACATACTTTTAGTAGGCTGTTGTGTCTTTTAACATGGCCCAAAAATCTCATTTTTCTTGATTGAGTTGTGTTTAGTAGTTCTCTTTTAATTTTTAGTTCTTTTAAGACTTCATCGTTTGTTTTCTTTTCTTTCCATCCAATTCTACCTATTCTTCTATATATCCACATTTCAAAGGCTTCAATTCTCTGTTGTTTTCCTGTCTAATGTCCATGTTTCTGCACCATATATATATATGAATGTTGAGAAGATATAACATTTTGCTATTTTAGTTTTAGTCCTAGTGTTATTTGTTTTGATGTTAGTATATTTTTCCATGACATTAAAACTACATTTTGCCATTCTTATTCTTTTGTTTATTTCAGTTTTACATTTTCCATCTGTGGCTATAGTATGTCCAAGGTAATTGTAGTTCTGAACTGTCTCCAGGTGTATTCCTTCAATTTTGATATCCACTTGTGGGTTCTGAGTTTTTTCTTGGTTTCTAATCATAGTTTCGGGGTAGCATAAGCGCCTGCGACCTGCGGTCGCAATAGCAGGGCCGGCGCACCATCAGCTGGCCAAGACCTAGCAGTTCTGCCTCCTCGTGGTCTCCCTTAGAAACAGTCTGCGTCAAAACAGACTGGCTAACAGAAGCTAGGATCGCCGTGTTCCCTGTAGTGGTGGCTGTTACTGCTATAGAGGACCCAGTATTGCAGTAACTCTGGGCTGGACTAGTAGTTTCCCAGCGTAGCCTGGGACAGACGACCTCCAACCTCCAGTAAGAGCCGGGAATGTCAAGAAAGCCATTACGACCCGCCACATTCTATGAGTCAAAGGGCAAACATGCTCGTATCAACTCGTGGCAATCCATCAACAATCATAGTTTCAGTCTTTTTGATATTCATATCTAATCCATATTTCTTGCTTGTCATGTTGATTTCATTAAGTAATTGTTGTAGATCTTTATGATTTTCTGCTAGTAGTGCAGTATCATCTGCATATCTTTATTATCTGTCCATTGATGTTTATGCCAGAGGAAGCTTCAGCTATTAAAAAAATACTTTTGATGGTTAAAAATGTAATATTTTATCCTCTGACATTCTCAGATTTGCCAACCTTTGATCTTTTTGTTACGAACATTAACTATACTAAACATATTATTCATGCGCAAATATTTATTTCAGCTCAAAATATGCTTCTTGGCCTGGGCACAAATTGAAACCACTTCCATAAAATATCACATTCGAGTGGAAAGAACTATACTCAACACATCTTCATCTATTATCATCATCATCATCATAGTCATCATCATGTGCCATACTGGTTGCCGTAGGCGATCATGTCCTTCCACAATCTTCTATCTACAGTGCATCGTATCAGTTCTGTTGTTGACTGTTCTCTATGCCATGACCCCAAGCTATCCAGTATTTTCTCTCTTTGTCGTCTACGATATCTATTTCCTTTTATTTTGCCAGCTGTAACCAAGTATTCCAACTTTTCTCTTCTCATGATGTGCCCAAAAAATGTTGATTGTTTCTTTTTGATGATTTTTGGGAGCTCCCTTTTTATGTTGGCCTCCTTGAGAAATCTTAATCTATAAACGACCATACTTCATCTATAAACGACCACACTTCATCTATAAACGACCATACTTCATCTATAAACGACCACACTTCATCTAATAACGACCATACTTCATCTAATAACGACCATACTTCATCTATAAACGACCACACTTCATCTATAAACGACCATACTTCATCTATAAACGACCCTACTTCATAAACGACCATACTTCATCTATAAACGACCACACTTCATCTAATAACGACCATACTTCATCTAATAACGACCATACTTCATCTATAAACGACCACACTTCATCTAATAACGACCATACTTAATCTATAAACGACCACACTTCATCTATAAACGACCATACTTCATCTATAAACGACCCTACTTCATAAACGACCATACTTCATCTATAAACGACCATACTTCAATCTATAAACAAGAATACTTCATCTATAAACGATGCAAATTTCCAAGATTAGAACTAAAATGCCACTTTCCGATGTAAACAAACGGCCGTGACCAACATTCGGTTGGGCAAACTTTAAATTGTGCAGCAAGAACTGAAACACAATCACGGAAGACATTGTGTCTAGCTCCATATGTAGAGTTCAAGGGCTCTGAGGCACAAGGCACAATCGGACGACAATAATCGTAAATCAATCAATCAATCAAGCATGCTTCCCATTAATCCTGGATTCGATTACATACTATGTCTATGTCCCTGGACATGCGGGAGTACGGGGAAATGAGAGAGCGGACAGGTTGGCTAGCTGCGCTGTCGTTGAGGACGGGCAACCGATGGATCGGGCGGACATCATCAATGCCCTTCGAGATGTTGGAAGAGCACAGGACTTCGACAAACACAGATCAACGTCACTTCTTCGGATGATGGAAATGGGAGTTAAGATGGGCACGGCCAGAAATGAGAAACTTGGTGGCCGTGTAAGAAGACTTATCAACCAACATAGAACTGGAGTCGTCAGTCGCTGGACACTGAGGGAATTGCTGAGGAGGGGATCTGAGCACCTATGGACATGTTCGGAGTGCAATGATGATGACCCGCAAATAACTCAATAACTCAAAAACTCGATTACATACATTCAAGGTCGTTAGCTAAATTTGTGTAAATAGAAGCATAATTATTAATTATTTCATGGAGATAACAATTTACTTCAGTATGATAATGCGGTAAGTTAACAATGCAAAATTGGAAAGCATTTGCATATATTAAACTTTTGTTACTCTTTAATTGAGCCTTCTGTATAAATCTAGCTATATATATATATATATATATATATATATATATATATATATATATATATATATATATATATATATATATATAAAGAATGACAAAAGAAAGCCCGCAAAAAAAAAAAAAAACAATTAAAGACAGACAAAAATGTTAATTTAGTACTTGAGACTTAAAAGTCATGCTGCAAAGATATTTAAAGTAACATCAGCGCCACTCAAATTCGCTGCACACCTCACGCCCACTTCACGGAAATACACACACGGGAACACATACACACACTCACTCTTTGATTCTTGATTTGTGTTCCCTTTGCCTGACAGGTCTTAAAGGAGGATCTTTGTGAATTTAGTGTTTCTGATTGTGGTTCGTTCAAAAATTATGGGAGGTAGGAACAGGTAGGATGGTGGTTCGACTGTCCCTAGAAATGAACAATGGATTCACCATTGCATCCTTTTTCAGCGTATTCACCGCAGATTATTATTACACCAAGAATACATTTATTTCAACGCGAAAATGAGCACTCGCGATTACTATAACAGAAGTCATACAACTTACATTAAACGCCACAACAATTAGTGTGTATAAAACGAGCCACCGAGCATTGTCAAGATAATTCATTTCCCCTCACTTGAGTACACTACAGGATGGCAGAGAACCGAACACAAGTCAATGCTCGCAACATACACTATACATCCACATATGCTGCCTGTGCAGTGTTATTTCTGATAAATTATTATTTTATATATTATTTTTGTAAACATTTTTATTTCATCAAATTATCAACAAGGCATATCTGAAGCGGAGTAGTAACATGCAGTACAACAATATATTGAATAAAGCTGACGTATTTCGTCACAGTTGCTCACAACTGAGTAGACCTTGTTACAGGAGTCATGATGATTACTGTAATGGCAACGTGTGACTATAAACGAGAGACTAATACGAGAGTGTGACTATAAACATTTATTATCATTTTTACATTAAACACATACAACAAAACATTAAATACATACATCAATAATTATGTTCATAAATAGTGTCAACATAGATTTCCTCTGAACAAAGATTTACAACGATAAGTATTACTTGAGTCATTATTATTACGAAAACCCAGCATAAAATGGATACTGAATTTAAATTAGAGAGGGAAGAATAGTAATATACAGCAATATAAGACGAGGATGGGTGAGCTAAAACAATGCAAGGCAGCTAGGACTAGGATGGGTGACTTGGAACACAACTGGTAAAGTAGATATGCACTGAAACAACATTAAACACTAGCAAACGAATAATGGTGACTTAGAACACAATACGACGAGGAAAGATATATTACAACACTAGTCAACGAATAATGGTGATCTATAACAAAATACAACGAGGAAAGATATATTATTACACTAGTCAACGAATAATGGTGATCTATAACAAAATACAACGAGGAAAGATATATTATTACACTAGTCAACGAATAATGGTGATCTATAACACAATACGACGAGGAAAGATATATTACAACACTAGTCAACGAATAATGGTGATCTACAACAAAATACAACGAGGAAAGATATATTACAACACTAGT